>SJYT01058481.1:84880-103688 GCA_006410635.1 Cephalophus harveyi | reverse complement strand
AAAAAAAAAAAAAAAAAAGAAAGAAAACAAAGTACTGTATCTAGAAATTGTTTTGTACCATAGAGTTTAATAAAGAGCTTGATTAAAAAGTGAAGCAATTTATAAATAACCAATTTTGCAGTAATTTTATTTTACTGGCCTATGCTTACTTTTTATCTACAATGAATGGTAAGAAGTATCTAGATTTGATACTTTCACATTTTCAATAAAGTTAACAATTACCCTTATATAGAAATTCAAACACATTCTCTGTGTACCAGGAGAAATCATATTTTAAAAATTCACAGCAGGATTGATTATAATAGCCTTAAACTAGAAAGCACTCAAACATTCATCAATAGTAGAATGTAAAAATGAATGTGGCACAGACACACATAGAAAATAAAGTATACGAATAAACAGGCAGAAATGTAGTTGAATCTTCAAAAGGACAAAGGTGAATGAAAGAAGGTAGATACTATAACATGCATTCTGTTTATACACATTAAAAATAGACAAAAGTAAACTATATTACTTGGATGCTTATTTAGTTGTTAAATCTGCAATAGAAAGTAAGAAACTGTCAGACTGGTTCATTGCAGGAGGAGGAAAGTGATTAAGGCTAGGAAGATGCACACAGGGGGCTTTCCTGATGATGCATTATATGCTGGGTATATACTTACATTTACTCTATAATAATTTATTAAATTTTGCATTCATGTTTAATCCCTGTCTATATATTACAGATTTTTTTCTTAAAGTTTAAAGGACATAATTTGGTCTTAATAAAAGGCTTCAGAAACATTTGCAACCCTTCTTGTGAAACCAAAAACTGATTGCCAAGCTTCTTCCTCAGTGAAGCAGTAAAGTCAGTGCAAGTAATTGTAGTGAGCTATAACGTTTGTAGAGAAGGATAACTAAATCCAACTAAAGTGAATAGGCCATGAATTTTCATCAGTCTATAAAACATAAGTGCAATTTATATAAAGTTGGATCTCATAATAAGTAATGCAGCATTAAAAGGCAAAGCAAGATGAATAGAGCAAGGTTTTGTGAAGCAAAAAATAGTTGGTATTTCTTCCTGGGCAAATATTAAATAATTTAGATAGGTATATATTTTAAATGGGTGAGTGAAAAACACAACTCCAAACATATGACCCAACAAGCTGGGTATGTGTCTGTTACAGTTTTCCTCCTTGTAATCTTATACCTGGAAATGTCCCTCATTATCACTTCCTGGTCTCACAGGTGATAAATACTTTGTGGTTTCTAAATACAAGTTTCCTTACCTTGTTAGCTCCCCTTGGCCACCGCCCCTGACCTTGGAGATGGGGTAACTCCTCTCAGCCACCACCATGTCCACGGTAAGGAGCAGTGGCTGCGCCTTGCTGGAGCAGCCGTGAAGAGATACCCCATGTCAAGGCAAGAGAAACCCAAGTAAGATAGTAGACACTGAGAGAGGGCATCAGAGGACAGACAGACTGAAACCACAATCACAGACAACCAGCTAATCTGATCACATGGACCACAGCTTGTCTAACTCAATGAAACTAAGCCATGATGTGTGGGGCCACCCAAGACAGACGGGTCATGGTGAAAAAGTCTGACAGAATGTGGTCCACTGGAGAAAGGAATGACAAACCACTTCAGTATTCTTGACTTAAGAACCCCATGAACAGTATGAAAAGGCCAAAAGAGAGGACACCGAAAGATGAACTTCCCAGGTTGGTAGGTGCCTAATATGCTACTGGAGATCAGTGGAGAAATAACTCCAGAAAGAATGAAGGGATGGAGCCAAAGCAAAAACAATACACAGTTGTGGATGTGACTGGTGATAGAGGCAAGGTCCGATGCTGTAAACAGCAATATTGCATAGGAACCTGGAATGTTAGGTCCATGAATTGGAAATTGGAAGTGGTCAAACAGGAGATGGCAAGAGTGAACGACAACATTCTAGGAATCAGCAAACTAAAATGGACTGGAATGGGTGAATTTAATTCAGATGACCATAACATCTACTACTGTGGGCAGGAATTTCTTAGAAGAAGTGGAGTAGCCATCATGATCAACAAAAGAGTCCGAAATGCAGTACTTGGATGCAATCTCAAAAATGACAGAATGATCTCTGTTTCCAAGGCAAACCATTCAACATCATGGTAATCCAAGTCTATGCCCTGACCAGTAATGCGAAAGAAGCTGAAGTTGAACAATTCTATGAAGACCTACAAGACATTCTAGAACTAACACACAAAAAAGATGTCCTTTCCATTACAGGGGACTGGAATGCAAAAGTAGCAAGTCAAGAAACAGCTGGAGTGACAGGCAAATTTGGCCTTGGAGTACAGAATGAAGCAGGTTGAAGGCTAACAGAGTTTTGCCAAGAGAACGCATTGGTCATAGCAAACACCCTCTTCCAACAACACAAGAGAAGACTCTACACATGGACATCACCAGATGGTCAACACTGAGAACAGATTGATTCTATTCTTTCCAGCCAAAGATGGAGAAGCTCTATACTGTCAGCAAAAACAAGACTGGGAGTTGACTGTGGCTCAGATCATGAACACCTTATTGCCAAATTCAGACTGAAATTGAAGAAAGTGGAGAAAACCACTAGACCATTCAGATATGACTTAAATCAAACCTCTTACGGTTATACAGTGGAAGTGAGAGATAGATTTGAGGGGCTAAATCTGATAGACAGAGTGCCTGATGAATATGGAATGAGGTTCGTGACATCGTACAGGAGACAGGGATCAAGACCATCCCCATGGAAAAGAAATCCAATAAAGCAAAATTGCTGCCTGAGGAGGCCTTACAAATAGCTGTGAAAAGAAGAATAGCAAAAAGCAAAGGAGAAAAGGAATGATATACCCATTTGAATGCAGAGTTTCAAAGAATAGCAAGGAGAGATAAGAAAGCCTCCCTCAGTGATCAGTGCAAAGAAATAGAGGAAATCAATAGAATGGGAAAGACTAGAGATCTCTTCAAGTAAATTAGAGATACCAAGGGAATATTTCATACAAAGATGGGCTCAATAAAGGACAGAAATGGTACAGACCTAACAGAAGCAGAAGATATTAAGAAGAGGTGGCGAAAATTCACAGAAGAACTATACAATAAAGATCTTCATGACCCAGATAATCATGATGGTGTGATCACTCACTTAGAGACAGAAATCCTGGAATGTGAAGTCAAGGGGGGCCTTAGGAATCATCACTGCAAATAAAGCTAGTGGAAGTGATGGAATTCCAGTTGAGCTATTTCAAATCTTAAAAGATGATGCTGTGAAAGTGTTGCACTAAATTTGTCAGCAAATTTGGAAAACTCAGCAGTGGCCACAGGACTGGAAAAGGTCAGTTTTCATTCCAATCCCAAAGAAAGGCAATGCCAAAGAATGCTCAAACTACCACACAGTTGCACTCATCTCACATGCTAGCATGCTCAATTTCTCCAAGCCAGGCTTCAGCAATACATGAACCATGAAATTCCAGATGTTCAAGTTGGTTTTAGAAAAGGCAGAGGAACCAGAGATCAAATTACCAGCATCCACTGGATCATCGAAAAAACAAGAATGCTCCAGAAAAAAACATCTATTTCTGCTTTTTAACTATGCCAAAGCCTTTGAATGTGTGGATCACAATAAACTGTGGAAAATTCTGAGAGAGATGGGGATACCAGACCACCTGAACTGCCTCTTGAGAAACCTGTATGCAGGTCAGGAAGTAACAGTTAGAACTAGACATGGAACAACAGACTGGTTCCAAATAGGAAAAAGAGTACGTCAAGGCTGTGTATTGTCACCCTGCTTATTTGACTTATATGCAGAGTACATCATGCGAAATGCTGGCTGGATGAAGCACAAGATGAAATCAAGTTTACCAGGAGAAATATCAATAACCTCACATATGCAGATGGCACCATCCTTATGGCAGAAAGTGAAGAGGACCTAAAAACTCTCTTGACGAAGGTGAAAGAGGAGAGTGAAAAAGTTGGCTTACAGGTCAACATTCAGAAAACTAAGATCATGGCATCCAGTCCCATCACTTCATGGCAAATAGGTTGGAAATAGTGGAAACAATGGCTGACTATTTTTTTTTTTTTTTTAGCTCCAAAATCACTGCAATGGTGATTGTAACCATGAAATTAAATGACACTTACTCTTTGGAAGAAAAGTTATGACCAACATAGACAACTTATTAAAAAGCAGAGACATTACTTTGTCAAGAAAGGTCAAGCTACTCAAGGCTACGGTTTTTCGCACATGTATGAATATGAGAGTTGGACTGTGAAGAAGGCTGAGCGCCAAAGAATTGATGCTTTTGAACTGTGGTGTTGGAGAAGACACTTGAGAGTCCCTTGGACTGCAAGGAGATCCAATCAGTCCATCCTAAAGGAAGTCAGTCCCTGAGTGTTCATTGGAAAGACTGATTCTGAAGCTGAAACTCCAATACTTTGGCCACCTGATGCAAAGAGCTGACTCATTGGAAAAGATCCTGATGCTGGGAAAGAATGAGGGCAGCAGGAGAAGGAGACGATAGAGGATGAGATGGTTGGATGGCATCACTGATTTAATGGACATGAGTTTGGGTTGGCTCCAGGAGTTGGTCATGGACAGGGAGTCCTGGCGTGCTGTGGTTCATGAGGTTGCAAAGTGTTGGACGTGACTGAGCGACTGAACTGACTGACTAAATATAAGTTTCAATTGTTCTTTGCATTAATACTGCTTTTTAAATCAGCCCTATACAAATTATTTTACTTATTGAAATTCTAAAAGTAGACATATTTCCAGGATCAATGGTTTCTCTCTATTTATCAGTACAACTTATTTCAGTTTAGTTCAGTCGCTCAGTCGTGTCTGACTCTGCGACCCCATGAATCGCAGCACGCCAGGCCTTCCTGTTCATCACCATCTCTCGGAGTTCACTCAGACTCACGTCCATTGAGTCCTCAGACACGACTGAGCGACTGAAGTGAACCGAACTGATACACAAACAGATGTGTGTGTATATATATGTGTGTGTATTTATAGGCATAATGGCATTATCTTTGACACACACACTGAGGGTACTACGTTTGGTCCCATACTTTTAGAAACTAAGTTCACAAATTAAAAATATCTTATATTTTATTAAAATAAACTACTGCATACATTTATTGACAGGTTGGTATTAAAAGGAGCTTAAATATACAAAATAATAAAACTTAATAAATTCATTTGGATACCCAACCCTTGGCCTAACATTTAAGTAAAAACATCATTACATCTGAAGCCCCAGTATGCTCTTTCAAAATGGTGGAGTCCTGCTTTTTCTCTTCAGTTCCAGGTGTAACAACTATCCTGAATTTGACTTTTTAAAAAAATTTCCATGCAGGTTTATAAGTACATTTTTCATATATACATAATGCATATATTGTTTACATCATTTTTGACATTGTTTTGCATGGTTTTAAACTTTTTTTAAAGGAACATTACCATATATAATTTTATGTATTTTTCCCTAAATATCATGGTCATCCAATGCGTATATGGTGATATATTTACTTTATATCATTCATTTTCATTTCTGTAAAGTATCCCATTGCATGAACATGCCAAAATACATTTATCCATTTTCTTTTGGATGGATAATAAGCATTTATATTTTACGGCAGTTACAAACAGTGCTGCTAAAATATATCTTGTAGATGTTGAAGAAGACTCCCTGGCCATCCTTAATAAAATTAAACATTTCACCTTTACCTTTCTGTTCTGCTACCCCAGTTTTTTCTTCTATTTATAGCTCCTATGATGACCTAAAATGTATATTGTTGCTGTTTATTTTCTATCTTCTTCCCAGGAGAATATAATTTTCCTGAATGAAGAGATTTTGTTTTGATCTAGAATCTAGGATGATCATTAATACATTGTAAGCATTCAACAAAAGATGAAACAAATGAATTAACTTGTCCTTAGGCATATGTGTAAAAGTTTCTGTAGATCATTGTCTATCCACCTAAGTATTTTTTAATATTTCCTTTTGAAATAATGTTAGACTTTAGAGAAATTACAGAATAACATAGGAAATTCCAGTGTACACTTCACCCAGCTTCCCCTAATGGGCACCACTTTCTGTAACAACACTACCATGATCAAATCCAGGAAATTAACATTGGTAAGTACTATTAATTGAGCTATAGACTTTATTCCGATTGTGTCAGTTTTTCGACTAATGTACTTTTTTCTGATACCACTGCCCCCCACATATTTTAATTAAAATTTTCCAGTGAAAACAAGTTACTTTTATTTTTACCTTTTCTGAGTGTTGCTGCTACTGCTGCTGCTAAGTCGCTTCAGTCGTGTCCGACTCTGTGCGATCCCAGAGACGGCAGCCCACCAGGCTCCCCCTGTCCCTGGGATTCTCCAGGCAAGAACACTGGAGTGGGTTGCCGATTGACGCAAAAATATCAGAGAATGCTTTAAATTGTAGTCATGCTTTTTAATAGAAAATTACAAACCTCTAAGCTGTTAAAATGCATTTTCTTTCTCTACTTTGTGTGGGCAGGAGTAAAAGCATTTGATTGAAAAAAAATCTTGTTACTATGAGCATCTGTCAGAAGTGTGATATTTGGTTCAGTAGACAGCACTGGGTCCAGACAACCTTACCATAGCATCTTGGATTGAATTAATAGGACACCTGATCTTTTGTTCATGAAGAAAAGACTAATTACATGTAATTGAGTACAAAGCCAAATGGGTTTGTCAGCAGCAACAGATAAAAATCTCTGCAAATGTAATGATAATAAAAGATGCAGAACAGTGTTGAAACACTGGCACACAAAAAAAAGACAATTGCAGTTGGGAGAGTATTAATAGGAATATTTTACATAAAATTAGAAAGGTAATTATTCTGCTCACTGGTTACCATAGAAAAAGATACATTTGAAGAGGTCAAACATGCTGGGGTGAAAACAATTAAAATATTATAACCAAATGCATTGTTTCCTTTGTTCTCTGAACAAAAATATTCAGGGCCACTTGACTATGGCATGAGCTGCCTGATAAATGAGTACAATGGTGAAACTGGAGATAGTCAAGCAGATGCTGTGCTAGTACTTGTAGAGGATTTATGGGGAAAAAAAACCGCTCCTTTGGTGTGGGAGGGGAAGAACATGATGATGGTTGCAACAGTCTCAGAACTCACTGACTTCTAAGGTCTTCTTCAGTCTTAAGATTTGTTTAAAATTATTTTGAATAGATAAATATATGATAAAAAATTATAAAGGCACAAAAAAGGGTATAAAGTTGCAAAAGAGTAAAACAGTGCTTAACAACCATGAGCTGGATTGGCACTACCAGCAGGCCTTGGTGTGCTTCTGTTGAATATAAACAGTTTCATAGGACACCAGATCAGAAAAGGCCATTGGGACCGTGATGGATCAGGATGAAAATGAGACCACTCTGTGGTCACATCTGAATGTAGACAAAAGCACGAAAGTTGTCCGAACTACAAAATGATCAAATATTGCTCTACCCTGGTTTATATAGGTGGCTGCAGCTTTATTGCCAGGAACTGAAGTTACTATGTTCTTCTTGCCATCCAGTTAAGAATTATTAAGATATCCAATTATAGAACTATACCTGCATCCATAGAGCATTCAACCCAGAATCAATCTGCTTTCTTTTTTTTTTCTCCTTAAAAATCACTCGAGACCAAATCTGAAAGTCCTTGCTTATACCGTACTAACTAAAACACCTCAGTCTTGCCATGGTATGTATTTTTCTTCTTTTAGTTCAGTTCAGTCGCTCAGTCGTGTCCAACTCTTTGCGACCCCATGAATCGCAGCACGCCAGGCCTCCCTGTCCATCACCAACTCCTGGAGTTCACTCAGGCTCATGTCCATCGAGTCAGTGATACTACCCAGCCATTTCATCCTCTGTCATCCCCTTCTCCTCCTGCTCCCAATCCCTCCCAGCATCAAAGTCTTTTCCAATGAGTCAACTCCTCCCATGAGGTGGCCAAAGTACTGGAATTTCAGCTTTAGCATCATTCCTTCCAAAGAAATCCCAGGGCTGATCTCCTTCAGAATGGACTGGTTGGATCTCCTTGCAGTCCAAGGGACTCTCAAGAGTCTTCTCCAACACCACAGTTCAAAAGCATCAATTCTTCGGTGCTCAGCCTTCTTCACAGTCCAACTCTCACATCCATCCATGACCACAGGAAAAACCATAGCCTTGACTAGACGGACCTTAGTCGGCAAAGTAATGTCTCTGCTTTTGAAAATGCTATCTAGGTTGGACATAACTTTTCTTCCAAGGAGTAAGCGTCTTCTAATTTCATGGCTGCAGTCACCATCTGCAGTGATTTTGGAGCCCAAAAAATAAAGTCTGACACTGTTTCCACTGTTTCCCCATCTATTTCCCATGAAGTGATGGGACCAGATGCCATGATCTTTGTTTTCTGAATGTTGAGCTTTAAGTCAACGTTTTCACTCTCCTCTTTCACTTTCATCAAGAGGCTTTGTAGCTCCTCTTCACTTTCTGCCATAAGGGTGGTGTCATCTGCATATCTGAGGTTTTTGATATTTCTCCCAGCAATCTTGATTCCAGCTTATTTTAGTTGCAGGCATGTGTGTGAGGTTAAACAAATAGGTATTTTAGATTGTGACTTATATCATACTTCTCTTTCTGTAATATTCATGAATCCTCGGTGGAAAAATGTACTTTCTGCTCATTTTATTCCATTAGGTCTAGTTTAATGTAGCAACTTCTAAGAGCCAAATATTGAGCTGGGTAGTGAATGGCACCCCACTCCAGTACTCTTGCCTGGAAAATCCCATGGACAGAGGAGCCTGGTGGGCTGCAGTCCATGGGATCGTGAAGATTTGGACATGACTGAGCGACTTCACTTTCATGCATTGGAGCAGGAAATGGCAACCCACTCCAGTGGTCTTGCCTGGAGAATCCCAGGGACAGCGGAGCCTGATGGGCTGCCGTCTAAGGGGTTGCACAGAGTCGGATATGACTGAAGTGACTTAGCAGCATCAGTGTGATTTCTAAGATCAATATAACACAGTCTCTGCTTTCAAGAAATTTGAATAAGGGGAAAAATTCAATATACTTTAGTAAGTACCACCAAAAAGTTATGCACCATATAAGATGGACCATGAATAAAAGACATTTAGGACATAGAAAAGTTTAGAAAAAGCTTTTTCTGGAGGAGATTATTGTTGGCTAGAATTTTCAAGGATGACCTATCTAAACCAAGAGTGAAGAAAGAAAAAGCCAGGGCAAGGGGCATGAGCAGAAACAAACAGACATGGGAGATTTCTGAGAACATACATCAGTCATCATATGGAGGACAGTATTCTTGGAGGTAAAGCTCTATGAGCAGTAATGGGAAGTGTGCCTTCTTTGCTGCATCAATGGACAGTCATTATTGAACTATACTTGTTAACACTGAACTGAATCCTTGTTAAGAGGCATTTCAGCAGTTACATTGAGGATAATTATGAGGGTTTTTAAGATTACTGTTAGGATAACATACTAAGAGATTGTAGCAATAGGTCAGATGACAAATAATGAAACCTGACCGTGATTGTTTTGGAGAGAGGGGAAATTTTGAGAACTGCTTGAAGCATGCAAAATTATCAAGATTGGGGATTGACTGGATATGGACAGAGAGGAAGAAAGAGAAGTCTGAGATGTCTCTCCAATTTTGCCTGGGAATAATGAACTGAAACACAGAATTCAGGAGAAGAAAACCTTACTGAGGAAAGTAAAAATAAGGTTTCAATCTTAAACATGTTGAATTTGAGGTACCCACAGGTCACTCAGTGGGTTTGTTTTAAAGGCAAATGTCTATTTGAGATGGTAGGCTGAAGGAGTAGAAGAGGTTAAAGATATAGCTGTAGAAGATATCAACATCTAAGTGTAATTAAAATTGTGGGCTTTAATGTCAGCGGGATTTCCCTTCAAAAAAACGTGTAGGATTAAAGCAAATGAGTAGACACCTCCAATACTCAAAGTTTCTTTTGGAGGTGATGGTTATGTTTATTACCTTGATTGTGGTGATGGTAACACAAAAGTACATGTATATTTCCCAACTCAAACTCACCAAATTGTATACATTAATTATCTGTACCTTTTTGTATACCTGTTATACTTCAATAGAGATATGGGGGGGAATGACTAATACAATATTTATTTTGAAAAGGTTTATGAAGAAACAGTTAAAGAATGGCAAAAAGAACCAGATATGCTTAAGCATGAAAACCGGGAGCAAACAGGTAGCAGAAATCTCATGAAGGAGAATGTAAGATCCATCTCAGATGCAACAGTGAAGTTATTCAGATAAAAATGACATTTAGCTATAAGGAGGTCGTTAATTACTGTGGGGTTGAGGATGGATATCATTCATTATGCATCTGGTGTTATACAACTGTGAATATTTATATGCACACACATGTATGCATGCATAAATATATCTATTATAATAACTGACAGTAAGGCTAAAAACTGGTGAAAAGATAGATTCCAAGTAAATATTGTAAAAATATATGCATAACATTTTCTAATCTATTTATGAACTGCTAATTGAATACCTGAAAAATCACCAAGCTTCAGAAATATCCACAAGCAGTAGGTAAATCTTTACTACAAATATTTTAGGTAGCAACATTAAAATGGACATCATTAAGTGTTCAAATTGTGTGGGCTTCTTTTCTTTACTTGACTGTGTATAGTGTTTGCATTATATAGTTTGACTTGACAAGAGAATCCATAAAAATCCCCACTTGTGGCCCACTTAAGAAAGAAGTATTATAGTTTTAGGCACTGCTGAACATCATGCTGAGCTACAAAAAATAAATAAAACACCATAAAGCTCCCCACCTTCATTTCACTTTTAGATCACCACATAGAGATACAACAAATACATTAATCAAAGGCAGACCACTGAGATTCAGATATATTTTGCTAAATATTAAATTGCATAGTTGAAGGAAAGATCAATTTCTTTTTAAAAATGACACTATTGCCACCCTTCTAAACACTGCAGTTTACAATGATTTTAAAACTGCTTTAAGGGTTTAAAACTGAATCATCTCACTTCATCCCAGCTGAGATTTAGAATGCAAATCTCACAATAGTAATACATTTATGTTTCAGGTTAAATAAATTCAGCCTCTTTTACTTTAGAACTGGAAGAACATTTTGTTGACTCAGACCTCTATTTCTGTTACTTAGAGCTAAAAGAAGTCAGTTCAGCATAAGAATTTCTACAAGGCATTAATTGGAAGTTCTCTGGGAAGAAGCACACTCTGTATTGTATACAACGCTGAGAAGTTTTTTTAACCTTAACGGGCAATGTTGTTTCCAAGTAAGCCTTCTTTGCTGCCTCTGTGCAAGCATGCATGCCCAGGGCTACTGTGAAAATGGACATGAAGAATTGAAAAATAATTCTAGCCCCTAATAACTCAGTGAGATGCTATCATGAAGGCTAGACATCTTTGATATGAGCTGCAAAATTTCTTTCAGGTGCCATCCCCTCAGTCTCCAGTGACCCAAAACGTGCACACAGAGTGATGTGTTGAAGCACCGACAGCAGCCAAGTATTTCTAAGTGAAAATACCCTCTCATTTCCCCTTGATAAGCTAAAGTTTATCAGAAGGTATAAGTATCATGATCTCCTACTTCCTAAGACTCAGGGTTCATAATGAGACCAAGCTCATCTGCCTCATTCTTACATGTTAGATCCTTCCATTTTAAGAATAAACAGGATTTGGTCAATACACCCACGTAGTTTACCAAACTTGTTTAAAATGACATAATCCCAACCACAGATCCAGCTTTACTCTCAAGTATTTACCCTATTTGGGTTTCCATGGTGGCTCAGAGGGTAAAGAATCCACCTGCAATGTGGGAGACCTGTGTTTGATCCCTGTGTTGGGAAGATCCCCTGGAGGAGGGCATGGCCACCCACTCCAGCACTCTTGCCTGGAGAATTCCCATGGACCGAGGACACTGGTGGGCTACAATCCATGGGGTCACAAAGAGTCGGACATGACTGAGAGACTAAGCACATACACGTTTACACTATTTAACAATAAGTAAATACAACATACATACATGTGTGTTCAGTCGCTAAGCTGTCTGACTCTTTGAAACCCCATGGACTGTAGCCTGCTAGGCTCCTCTGGCCATGGGATTTCCCAGGCAAGAACATTGGAGTGGATTGCCATATCTTTCTCCAAAATACATACAAACATATTTTTAATATTTCTTCTCTGTTGCATAATCTCTCTCTCTCTTCTGTTGGCTATCTGTCCAGCCAAGGATTTGGGATCAACTGAGAGTTCTTCAGGAGCTGGTATGAGGCCTCTTATATCTCAGCCCCACTCTGAAGACGACTTGCTGGCATGCTTGTGGTCCAAATTCAGATCATACCTACAGATCCAGATTCTATTTCCACTGAAATATTGCAAAGGGTACTAAGCACAACATTACAGTGACAAGTAAAGTCTTTTTATCAGTGGCTGTTTAATTAGGATTTCCTGATTTTCCTCACTTGGACTCAACATGTGGTAACTGATTTTCTAGAATTCCTCTAAGGATATCCTCTGTTGTTGACAGATGATTGACTTATTCTCAAATTGCCTCCTCAGCTCAATTCTGTCTTATATCATATCTACATGGTATATTCATTTCCTTTTTAGAATCTTACTAATTTGTTAAATTACTGCAGATGATACATGAATGCAGATGATTCCCATGAATCCCCTAAGTGCTTTGTGGTGTTTTTCATTTCTTTGAATATATAATCTGTATGGCACGGTGAACATTTCACATAGAGACACATAGTCTAATCTTACTGTGCAGCTAAGTTAGTAAAGAATCTGCCTGCAATGTAGGAGACCCAGGTTTGATCCCTGGGTTGAGAAGATTCCCCTTGAGAAGGGAATGGCTACCCACTCCAGTATTCTTGTCTGGAGAATTTCATGGACAGAGGAGCCTGGTAGGCTACAGTCCGTATGGTCACAAAGAATCAAACATGATTGAGTGATTAACACTTTTACTTTAGTCTATATACACTTTTGTCACATCTTTACTGCTACCATATGCATTTGAGAATATGGAAAAAATTCTCAAATTTAAGTATGGTGAACTTCATCTGTGTATAGTAATTTCTACTTTAAAAAAATAATAATCTTAGCCAGACTATTACTAGTCATATAAAATAGTGAAATAATGCATTTGAAGCAACACAGATGGATCTAGAGTTCATCACACTAAGTGAAGTAAGGCAGACACAGAAAGACAAATATGGTATCACTTATATGTGGAATCAAAAAAAAAAAAAAAGAAATGATACAAATGTACTTATTTACCAAAAAGAAATAAAATATGGTTTCCAAAGAGGAAAGGTAAGAGGATAAATTAAGAGTATGGGATTAACATGCACATATTACTATATATAAAATAGATAACAAATAAGGGCCTACTATATAGCACAGGGAACTATACTCAATATTTTGTAATAATTTATAAGGAAAAATATTACCTAACCCTGACCTCTGACCACCTCGTAGAGACAGACAACTGATCTAAGCTGTACCAGTTTTTGAAACTTGAATGGACTGACACTGGTTGAAGCTGCTACCTGAATGGAAGTGTCCATAATCTCCAGGTGCTGAGGCCTCCATGGACTATGACCCATGGAGACCATTGTCAACATTAGGTCACAGAGGTGGGGATGGGAGAGAGGTTTACTACTGCTTCAAGGCCAGAATCTGGCCAATGAGCGACCCTGGCTAGGGCTCTGGAGTTTTGCAGGACACAGCCCTCAGTCTGTTCCCATACTCCCAGCTCACCTGGCAGCCCCGTGGCCAGAGGACCCCAGGGAGAAAGCTATGACTTGCCTTTCACCACTTTCTCTGCCCCAGGACCACTACCAGGCTGACAGAGCTGAGCAGGACCTTTAATTTGCACTAAAGATTCCATGCTAGGAATCACACACTGATAGTCATGGACTAATGGCTGAGAACACATTCTGCCCATTACAAACATAACCTGGAAAAAAATGTGTATATATTTGTAACTGAATCACTTTGCTGCACAGTTGAAACTAGCACAACATTGTAAATCAACTATACTACAATTTTTAAGTTTATTTTTAAAACTTTGATGAAACTTTTGCTCTGTGTAATCCATAAATATTGCTTCAGAAGTATTACCAATTAAATTAAGTTTGACATTATAATACTACCTTAATAAATAAAAAGTTCTTTCACTGAATTATTCTTACATACTAAAACATTAGGGCTTCTCTAGTGGCTCAGATGGTAAAGAATCTGTCTACATTGCAGGATTAGATCCTTCGATCAGGAAGATCCCCTGGAGAAGGGAATGACTATCCACTCCGTAAACTTGCCTGTTGAATTCCATGGACAGAGGAGCCTGGCTAGCTACAATTCACGGGGTCACAAAGAATAGGATTCAACTGAGCAACTCACAAAATATTAGAACAAAAACTCAAAGTTGGTAACTCAAATTGAAAATAACTAAGCATACATATTTTGGGTCTTCAGTTCAGTTCAGTCGCTCAGTCGGGTCAGACTCTTTGTGACCCCATGAATCACAGCAGGCCAGTCCTCCTTGTCCATCACCAACTCCCGGAGTTCACTCAGATTCGCGTTCATCGAGTCAGTGATGCTATCCAGCCATCTCATCCTCGGTCGTCCCCTTCTCCTTCTGCCCCCAATCCCTCCCAGCATCAGAGTCTTTTCCAATGACTCAACTTTTCGCATGAGGTGGCCAAAGTACTGGAGTTTAGCATCATTCCTTTCAAAGAAATCCCAGGGCTGATCTCCTTCAGAATGGACTGGTTGGATCTCCTTGCAGTCCAAGGAACTCTCAAGAGTCTTCTCCAACACCACAGTTCAAAAGCATCAATTCTTTGGTGCTCAGCCTTCTTCACAGTCCAACTCTCACATCCATACATGACTACTAGAAAAACAATAGCATTGACTAGACGGACCTTAGTCGGCAAAGTAATGTCTCTGCCTTTGAATATGCTATCTAGGTTGGTCAGAACTTTGCTTCCAAGGAGTAAGCGTCTTTTAATTTCATGGCTGCAGTCAACATCTGCAGTGATTTTGGAGCCCCAAAAAATAAAGTCTGACACTGTGTCCACTGTTTCCCCATCTATTTCCCATGAAGTGATGGGACCAGATGCCATGATCTTCGTTTTCTGAATGTTGAGCTTTAAGCCAACTTTTTCACTCTCCACTTTCACTTTCATCAAGAGGCTTTTTAGCTCCTCTTCACTTTCTGCCATAAGGGTGGTGTCATCTGCATATCTGAGGTTATTGATATTTCTCCTGGCAATCTTGATTCCAGCTTGTGTCTCTTCCAGTCCAACATTTCTCATGATGTACTCTGCATATAAGTTAAATAAGCAGGGTGGCAATATACAGCCTATCCCTCCCAGCATCAGAGTCTTTTCCAATGACTCAACTTTTCGCATGAGGTGGCCAAAGTACTGGAGTTTAGCATCATTCCTTTCAAAGAAATCCCAGGGCTGATCTCCTTCAGAATGGACTGGTTGGATCTCCTTGCAGTCCAAGGAACTCTCAAGAGTCTTCTCCAACACCACAGTTCAAAAGCATCAATTCTTTGGTGCTCAGCCTTCTTCACAGTCCAACTCTCACATCCATACATGACTACTAGAAAAACAATAGCATTGACTAGACGGACCTTAGTCGGCAAAGTAATGTCTCTGCCTTTGAATATGCTATCTAGGTTGGTCAGAACTTTGCTTCCAAGGAGTAAGCGTCTTTTAATTTCATGGCTGCAGTCAACATCTGCAGTGATTTTGGAGCCCCAAAAAATAAAGTCTGACACTGTGTCCACTGTTTCCCCATCTATTTCCCATGAAGTGATGGGACCAGATGCCATGATCTTCGTTTTCTGAATGTTGAGCTTTAAGCCAACTTTTTCACTCTCCACTTTCACTTTCATCAAGAGGCTTTTTAGCTCCTCTTCACTTTCTGCCATAAGGGTGGTGTCATCTGCATATCTGAGGTTATTGATATTTCTCCTGGCAATCTTGATTCCAGCTTGTGTCTCTTCCAGTCCAACATTTCTCATGATGTACTCTGCATATAAGTTAAATAAGCAGGGTGGCAATATACAGCCTTGACGTAAGTGTGTCTTAATAATTTTGAATAGCAGTTAAAATTAAAATTTATACAGGAGGGATTAGATCTGATAGAGTGCCTGAAGAAGTATGAATGTAGGTTCATGATATTGTATAGTAGGCAGTGAGCGATCTCCAAGAAAAAGAAATGAAAAAAGGCAAAATGGTTTTCTGAAAAAAATCTTACAAGTAGCTGAGAAAAGGAGACAAGCAAAAGGCAAAGGAGAAAAGAAAAGATATACCTATCCGAATACAAAACTCCAAAGAATAGCAAAGAGAGATAAGAAAGGGTTCCTAAGTGAACAAAGCAAAGAAATTTTCCCATTCTATGAAAAACTAGAGATGGGAAAGACTAGAGATTTCTTCAAGAAAATTAGATGCTAAGGGAATACTTCATGCAAAGATGGGCACAATAAAGGGGAGAAACAATATGGACATAACCAGAAATGGAAGGTATTAAGAAGAGGTGGCAAGAATACACAGAACTACACAAAAAAGATGTTAATGACCCAGATAACCATATGGGGGCTTCTCTTGCAACTCAGTTGGTAAATATTCTGCTTGCAACACAGGACACTGGGTTCTATTCCTGGGTCAGGAAGATCCCCCTGGAGAAGGAAATGGCAACCCACACCATGATTCTTGCCTGGAAAATCTCATGGACTGAGGAGCCTGGCAGGCTAACGTCCATGGGGTTGCAAGAGTCAGATGTGAATTAGAGAGTAAACCAACACCATCAACCATGATGGTGGGACTCACTTAGAGCCAGACATCTGGAAGTATGAAGTCAAGTGGGCCTTTGGAAGCATCACTACCAACAAAGCTAATGGAGATGATGGAATTTCAGCTGAGTTATTTCAAATCCAAAAAGATGATGCTGTGAAAGTGCTTCATGCAATATGCCAGCAAATTTGGAAAACTTGGCAGTGACCACAAGACTGGAAAAGGTTAGTTTTCATTCCAATCCCAAAACAGGGCAATGCCAAAGAATGTTCAAACTGCAGAACAACTGAACTCATTTCACATGTTAGCAAAATAATACTCAAAATTTTCCCAGCCAGGCTTCAACAGTGTATGAACTGAGAAATTCTAGATGTTCAAGCTGGATTTAGAAAAGGCAGAGGAATCAGAGATCAAATTTCCAGCATCTGTTGAATCATAGAAAAAGCAAGAGGATTCCAGAAAAACATCTACTTCTGCTTCCTTGACTATGCTAAATTTTTTTATTCTATGAATCACAACAGACTATGGAAAATTCTTAAAGAGATAGGAATACCAGATCCCTTTACCTGCATCCTGTGAAACCTGTATGCAAGTCAAGAAGCAACAGTTAGAACCCAACATGTAACAATAGACAGGTTCAAAATTGTGAAAGGAGTATATCAAGGCTGTATATTGTTACCCTGTTTATTTAAATTCTATGCAGAGTACATCATGTGAAATGCTGAACTGGTTGAAGCATAAGCTGGAAACAAGATTGCCAGGAGAAACATCAATAACCTCAGATATGCAGATAACACCACTTTTATGACAGAAAGTGAAGAGGAACTAAAGAGCCTCTTAATAAGAGTGAAAAAGCTGGCTTAAAACTCAACATTTAAAAAACAAAGACCATGGCAATCGGTCCCATCACTTCATGGCAAATAGATAGGGAAACAATGCAAACAGTGACAGACTTTATTTTCTTGGGCTCCAAAATCACTGCAGATGGTGACTGCAGCCATGGAATTAAAAGACACTTACTCCTTGAAAGAAACACTATGACAAACCCAGACAGCATATTAAAAAGCAGAGACTTCCTTGCCGACAAAGGTCCATCTAGTCAAAGTTATGGTTTTTCCAGTAGTCATGTATAGATGTGAGAGTTAAGCCGTAAAGAAGTCTGAACAGCAAAGAGTTGATGCTTTTGAGCTCTGATGTTGGAGAAGACTCTTGAGAGACCCTTGGACTACAAGCAGATCAAACCAGTCAATTCTAAAGGAAATCAATCCTGAATATTCATTAGAAGGACTGATGCTAAAGCTGAGGCTCCAATACTTTGATCACCTGATGCAAAGAGCTGACTCATTAGAAAAGATCCTGATGCTGTGAAGATTGAAGGCTGAAGGAGGAGGGGATGACAGAGGATGAGATGGTTGCATGGCATCACTGACTCAATGGACATGAGTTTGAGCAGGTTTCAGGAGCTGGTGAAGAACATGGGAGCCTGACATCCTACAATCGATGAGGATGCAAAGAGTCAAACATGACTGAGCAACTGAACAACAACAAAAATAACAACTTGAGCCATTGAATGAAATTAATGTATTATATAATTATCATTAGGTAACAACAGGAGACCATTCAGTTCAGTTCAGTTCAGTCACTCAGTTGTGTCAGACTTTGCAACCCCATGAAACATAGCACGCCAGGCCTCCCTGTCAATTACCAACCCCCAGAGTTCACTCAGACTCATGTCCATCGAGTCAGTGATGCCATCCAGCCATCTCATACTCTGTCGTCCCCTTCTCCTCCTGCCCCTCATCCCTCCCAGCATCAGAGTCTTTTCCAATGAGTCAACTCTTCGCATGAGGTGGCCAAAGTACTGGAGTTTCAGCTTTAGCATCATTCCTTCCAAAGAAATCCCAGGGCTGATCTCCTTCAGAATGGAC
>SJYT01058481.1:61406-84312 GCA_006410635.1 Cephalophus harveyi | reverse complement strand
ACCATTTCTGTCCTTTATCGAGCCCATCTTTGCATGAAATGTTCCCTTGGTATCTCTAATTTTCTTGAAGAGATCTCTAGTCTTTCCCATTCTGTTCTTTTCCTCTATTTCTTTGCATTGATCACTGAAGAAGGCTTTCTTATCTCTTCTTGCTATTCTTTGGAACTCTGCATTCAGATACTTACATCTTTCCTTTTCTCCTTTGCTTTTCGCCTCTCTTCTTTTCACAGCTATTTGTAAGACCTCTGCAAACAGCCATTTTGCTTTTCTGCATTTCTTTTCCATGGGGATGATCTTGATCCCTGTCTCCTGTACAATGTCAAGAACCTCATTCCATAGTTCATCAGGCACTCTATCTATCAGATCTAGGCCCTTAAATGTATTTCTCACTTCCACTGTATAATCATAAGGAGACCATTACAAGGCATCAAAATTCCATTTTTTGAACACTACAATTTCTCTGGAACTGTTCTGAATCAATTGGATGCACTTTCTTTGGTGTTTTCCTTCTCCTTTGTACTTTCAAACTCATTTTAATCTTTATGAAAACATGCTATTGCCTAAAAATCAGGACAATTATTGCTTTATCTAATTGTGAGTGCTGAAGTCTATATTTCAATTTTTAATTCTGAAAAGTTAAAGAGATCATTTCATATCAAATTTAAGAACTAAAAGATAATAAAGAAAAATTGGCGTGCTGCGATTCATGGGGTCGCAAAGAGTTGGACACGACTGAGCGACTGAACTGAACTGAACTGAAAGTTCTTTCAAGATAAAGAATCCCTAGGAAAAGTGGCAAGAAAAGTTAAAAGAAAGAAAAAAATTAAATTAAAAATCATTCAGCATGCTAATGTCTATGTATGTGTTATGAGTTGTGGGCTCATATGTGTTATTCCCTATGGGCTTTACTTTGTTCTGCAATGCTAATTAAATTAAAAGAAATGGAAAGATAATTTTCCTACATTTCCAATGTCTGTTTATTTTATCTGAATACTTGCTATATATTATCAAAAATCTTTTCAGTTGTCTTCAAAGTGGCATCCTAGAGTGACAACTATAATTTAATTTTCATTATGATTAGACTATTACATTAGTTCAAGCTTCAATGTCTGGATTACTATATTTGCCTTCCAATTCAGCTTTCTGGATTTATAATCTCCTATTACAATCTACTCAGGAGTAATCATTATAAAATAATAATCTAGTGGTGCCCCATCTCAGATCCTCTAGAGGTTCCCTCAGCACCATCTGCAATATGGCATAGAGAAACATTTATGATATGGCATAATTTACTCAAAATAATTATGACATTATTCATTCTGTCATCTTTCTTTTAAAAGGAAACCCCTATCCCCTCCCAATTTCTTTCTCACCAGTATGTATCCTTCATGAGTCAACTGCAATATCACCTTCTTTCTCTTTTTTTCAGCACGTGCTCCTCATAGATTTAGTCACCTTGTTTGATTGGTGTAACAGAAGCTGTCAATGGCCCACTCATGTTCCTCAGAGTAAGTATTCACTCTGGTCAATTACCCTCTGCTAGTAACTGCAGTCTCACTAAACGGCCTTATATCAGATTTGCAGAGAACTGGTTGCTTGAAGCAGGAAGTGCAGAAAATATGCCCTCATCCACAGCATTGCTGACCAAGAGCTCTCAGGTTTTAGTGTGTGAAATTACCAGTCCCATCACTCTCGGGATCAGTAATTCTGGGGAATGTGTTTTGTGTCATTTCCCAGAATTTTCCCTGTGGATTAAGTTCTAGTTCTCTTAATTGTAGCTGGTTAACTGTCTAGTCAAGGCTATGGTTTTTCCAGTGGTCAGGTATGGATGTGAGAATCAGACTATAAAGAAAGCTGAGCACTGAGGAACTGATGCTTTTGAACTGTGGTGTTGGAGAAGACTCTTGAGAGTCCCTTGGACTGCAAGGAGATCCAACCAGTCCATTCTAAAGGAGATCAGTCCTGGGTGTTCATTGGAAGGACTGATGCTAAAGCTGAAACTCCAATACTTTGGCCACCTCATGTGAAGAGTTGACTCATTGGAAAAGACTCTGATGCTGCAAGGGATTGGAGGCAAGAGGAGAAGGGGACGACAGAGGATGAGATGGCTGGATGGCATCACTGACTCGACGGACATGAGTCTGGGTGAACTCCGGAAGTTGATGATGGACAGGGAGGGCTGGCGTGCTGCGATTCATGGGGTCGCAAAGAGTCAAACACGACTGAGCGACTGAACTGAACTGAACTGTGGTTCCTTTATTGGCTTCCTTCTCTTCTCTGCATCACTTCCATTTCCTCACTTCCCTACTGGTATTACTTTAAGGTCTCAGAAAGAAACTATTTATACCGGAAACTTTGTCTCTAGGTTTTTTTTTTTTTTTTTTTTTTTCCCTTGTAGAATCCACAGTAAAACTTTTCATACCAGAGGTATTGTGTGGGACTCTGGAGTTGAACGCCTTGTTGGCCACATGACATAAAGACCACTTGGCATGTCATAACAAAAAAATTGCAAGACTCTCTCTTGTGGTGAAGTAGAAAGGTGTAAGGGGATACATGCTTCTCATCAATTTCTCCAGGATTTGAGAAATATAGTGACACTCATAATGACAATGACTATTGAGTTGAAGGTTCTTGCAAGTATTGTCAGTGCTCTCAGGAAAAAAAAAAAAAAAAACTGATGATCCCAAACCTAAATAAGAAGTCCTCCATGACAGTATTTAAAGAAACTCTCACTTTTTTAAGTAAGAGAGGAGATTGGACTGAAAAATGGGCCTTTTGTTTGACTGTAATAGTAGTTGAATTGTAGATATTTACTGCAAAGCACCAGCAAATCTCTTTTTTATAACTCCAGGGTCTGAGTGGAAAGAGGTAGGATCCTAAAATCTGAACTTGGGAAAGAAGGTGTATTCTTTCTTTCTACAGAGACCACATAGATGCCTTATCTGAGATCAACACTCCAAAATACTTGTATGTTCCTTCAAAATTTTCCTTCATCTTATGGTTTCTAGATCACTATGTTCAAGACCAGGCATGCCCTAACTGAAAAAGGCATTGCCTCTGATTTAAGAAAAACAGGATTATTCATCAAAAGTGTGACAAAAACTGGCTAATATTTCCAGTTAAAAATTAAGAGAACATGTCTAGGAAAAAGTGTTGAGTACACTGGACAGGAATGGGTCTGAAATATAAGGTACACTGTTACTAAGCCGTGTCTGACTCTTTTGCAACCCTATGGACTGTAGCCCGTCAGGCATCTGTCTGAGATTTGCCAGACAAGAATAATTGAGTGGGTTGCCATTTCCTTCTCCAGATTATCTTCAAGGAGGAGGGATCAAACCTGAATCTCCTGCATTGGCAGGTAGATTCTTTACCACTGAGCCACCAGGGAAACCCATAAGGTACACAAGAGATGCTAAAAATATGTTTACACAAGCAAATGACTTTACATTTAGACATTTGTGTTTTGGGTATGCAATTCCAAATTTATACTTAATGGTACTACTAGCGCCACCTGGGAAGCCTGTGATAATTACATACTTCTCTAAAAATTCTTATAATTTCAGGAAATAAAAATATATATTAAATAAGAAAACAATGCACTCAAATAAATCAATGTTTACATTACACAATAGTCATAAAATATAAATCAACAAGCTTAAAAACGTAAATGGAAATGCACACAACATGATTAATAAAAAAAAAAATCTTGAAAGTTATCCAGCACAATGATCAAAGATGAATGCACTTTCTTACCATCTTGCCTTATACCCAAGTGATTTTGCTGATTGCTTTCAAATAATTCTGATGTCCCTCATTCAACACATGGCATTAGTTGAATCTTTTTGCAAATTAAAGGGTAAAAAGTTTACTAACTTATAAATAATACATTTAAGATACATATACATACTCCACTTACCCTTACTTGACCCACAAAGGCATTGGCTTCTTCTTCTACCACTGACAGATTTCTGGGCAGATAGGGATCAAAGACTGGTGCGTTGTCATTGACATCTGTCACCACGACGTTTACTGTGGCAGTTGAGGTCTTAAAGAAAAAAAAAAAGTGATTAAGTGTGAGAGGAGTTATTTTTATTTTGATGTCAGTTAATTGGTTATCTGGGCATTTGTCTATCTGAAAAGCATTTCTTTACCATTCCTATTCCTTAGCTTTCCAAAAAAAGACAAGGAAAAAAAGGAAGCTCGCAATCTTCAAACACCTCAAAAATAAATAAATAAATGAAAGTCAGATGGGGAAAACAAATGATGACATTAAAGGGCAGGCATCTTCTTGAAAATGTCAAGTATTTCCTGGAGGCTTACTTTCAGAAAGTGCTTTTACCTTTATCTTGTTCACATTTTATGGATGGTAAGCTTTTGTTTATATATACACGTACCTCTTTTTCTCTGAAATGTAACATTTCTGCAGTTTTTACCATGTACATGTAGCACTGTTCAAAAATATAACTAGTACATTATAAGATAACATGGTATATCAAATGGGTATTTTCAGGTAAGAAAATACTACCAGAAAATACTACATTAGTAATTTTCTATATACACATCTAAACCAAAAGTTTGAGTATCATACACTGCTAATTAAAAACAAAACAAAACAACAACAACAACAAAAAAAACACCTTATGGTTATACAGCCTAAGGAAATGGTAAGTGGGCAACCTTACCAGTGGTATGTGCTTCCTGGTTAAAAGGAAATCCCTGGCCTGATGCAACCTGAGAATATAATTTGGGCCAATGACTTTTGCATAATCAAGGAACATCTTCATACGTGATGCAAATTGGAAACTGTTCTTTCTAATCAAAGCCTGAGTATAGTTTATGACCTGCACCCATCTCTGTCACATGGTGGGGAAGATCACAGAAGACTGAGACCAATATTAGAGAAAGCAAGTATGCTAGTCTGGAAAATGAAAAACCCATTATGCTATAATGTTAAATATTTAATAACATGCAAATAAAAAGTAGGAGGAAAAAGCAGGATGAAGCTATCATGGGTGAATTATTTACATTTCTTTTTATAAAATACAAAAAAAAAAAAATTGTCCTAATCTGTTTAAGTGAGGTGGGGTGAAAGACTAGAGAGCTGAACATAAAGAGATGACTTTAAGGAAGTGAATCTGAAGAAATTTTGCAGTGGTCATGGGACTATGGATGTCAAAAAACTGGATTGTGAGCTGCTGTCTATGCGGTCACACAGAGTTGGACACGACTGAAGCAACTTAGCAGCAAGACCCAGATAATGACTATGGTGTGATGACTCACCTAAAACCAGATATCTTGGAATGCAATATCAAGTGGGCCTTGGAAAGCATCCCTACAAACCGAGTTAGTGGAGGTGATGGAATGCAAGCTGAGCAATGTCAAATCCTAAAAGATGATGCTGTTAAAGTGATGCATTCAATATGCCAGCAAATTTGGAAAACTCAGCAGTGGCCACAAGCTAGAAAAAGTCAGTTTTCATTCAAATCTCAAAGAAAGGCAATGCAAAAACTGTGCAAACTCACAATCACACTCATTTCACACCCTAACAAAGAAATACCCAAACTTTCCAAGCTAGACATCAACAGTTTGTAAACTGAGAACTTCCAGATGTTCAACCTGGATTTAGAAAAGGCAGAGGAGCCAGAGATCAAATTGCCAACATCTGTTGGATCATAGAAAAAGCAAGAAAATTCCAGAACATCTACTTCTGCTTCATTGACTACGCTAAAGCCTGTGACTGTGTGTATCACAACAAACTGTGGAAAATTCTTGAAGAAATGGGAATACCAGACCACCTTACCTGCCTCCCATGAAATCTATATGCAGGTCAAGAAGCAACAGTTAGAACTGTCATGGAACAATGGACTGGCTCAAAATTGGGAAAGGAGTATGTCAAGGCTGTATATTATACCCTGCTTATTTAACTTATATGCATAGGACATCATGTGAAAAGCTGGACTGGATGAAGCACAAGCTGAAATCAAGATTGCTGGGTGAAATATTAACAAATTTAGATACGCAGATGACACCACTAACTGGAGAAAGTGAAGAGAAACCAAGGAGCTTCTTGATGAAGAGTGGAAAGTGAAAAAACTGGCTTAAAACTCAATATTCAAAAATGAAGATTATGGCATTCAGTCCCATTATTTCATGCCAAAGCAATGGGGGAAAAAATGGAAACAGTGACAGACCTCATTTTGGGGAGCCCCCAAATCACTGCAAGTGGTGACTGCAACCATGAAATTAAAAGACACTTGCTACTTGGAAGTAAAGCTGTGACAAATTTAGACAGCATATTAAAAACCAGAGACATTGTTTAGCTGACAAATATCTGTCTAGTCAAAGCTATGTTTTCCAGTAGTCTTGTATGGATGTGAAATTTGGACTGTAAAGAAGGCTGAGTGTCAAAGGATTGGTGTTTTGAGCTCTGTTGTTGGCGAATACTCTTGAGAGTCCCTTGGACTGCAAGGAGATCCAAGCAGTTAATTCTAAAGGAAATCAAATGAATATTCATTGGAAGGACTTATGCTGAAGCTGAATACTTTGGCCACCTAATGCAAAGAGCCAATTCATTAGAAAGCACCCTGATGCTTGAAAAAATTGATAGCAGTAAGAGAAGGGGAAAATAGAGGATGAGATGGTTGAATGGCATCACTGACTCAATGGATATGAATTTGAGCAGGCTCCGGGAGATGGTGAAGAACAGGGAAGCCTGGTGTGCTACAATCTTTAGGTCCAGAAAGAACTGGGCATGACTGAGTGACTGAGGAACAACAAAGGAGGAGAGGTCCTGGTAAATACCCCTTCCTTCCTGTTGGGATAATTGAAGTTCTATCCTCTATGAATAAACAATCAGCCTCATGTCTCAGATGGTAAAGAATCTGCTTACATGCAGGAGACCCAGGTTCAATTCCTGGGTCTGGAAGATCCCCTTAAATGAATGGCAACCCACTCCAGTATTCTTGCCTAGAGAATTCCATGGACAGAGAAGCCTGGTGATGGAGTCACAAAGTCGGATATGACTGGTGAGTAATACTGCATAAGTTCTAGACCAGGACTTACTCAGATCAAAATGAATAGTTGAAGTTTGGTTGGATTTGTCTGATCTGTCCTTATTTTAAGAGATGTATAATAAACCTTCCTTTGAACAATATAATTTTATTCTCTCTATAAATTTTCATATATTATGTCCAGCAGTCATTAAAAATTTACCATTCATAGGAAGGAATTCTTGGGTATTAATAATAGTTTACTTGTGTACTAGCTACATTGACAGGTTTATTTTGTGAACATTTATACAGTTATTCAGTATGCTTTTAATACATTTCTATATTTAAAACTCCAATAAAAATTTTCCTTAAAGAAATGTCAGAGACAAGGATAGGGCTTAGGGGAATGAAGAAGGGACTGGGGGGATGAGAAGCCTGCAAGCAAGGACATAGATGGAGGAGGGACAGAGCATCATCTCATCCAGTGTCCTGGGTAGAAAAGGAACACCAATAATAAAAATGTCTTTCAATAGGAAAAAAAATGAAATATCAAAGACAAGCAGAATACTGTTGTAGAGCCAAAAGCCAGGAGGCAAACTAGACACCCACCAACTGTTATATAATATATTGTGTTTTTTGCTAAAATTAAATAACAAGTCATAGTAAGAATGTATAAACTACTATTATAAGTAGTCACATCAGCAAATTTCATGAACATAAGATTGAGTATATGAGGTCAGACACAATACATACTACATGATTCCAAGTATATAGATTTCAAAGATTGGCACAAATTCTCCAATGTGATAGAGAAGTCAGGATAGGGATCATTTTTGTGAAGAAAATAGAGTAGGGATAGTATGACTGTAAGGCTGGGCTCCTGGGGTGTTAATTTCTGTTTCTCTCTCTGAATGGTGACTGCTGCTGCTGCTGCTAAGTCGCTTCAGTCGTGTCCGACTCTGTGCGACCCCATAGACGGAAGCCCACCCGGCTCTCCCGTCCCTGGGATTCTCCAGGCAAGAACACTGGAGTGGGTTGCCATTTCCTTCTCCGAATGGTGACTATACCAGTGTTTTCACTATGCTAAGATTCATTAAGTTGCACAATTATGATCTGTTCACTCTCCATGAAATCATTTAAAGGATGCATGCACACCAACTTACACTGGTGTGTAGATATATATGGATATTTATAAATTCAGATGTTATATGATTAGGTGAAATACAAATTATTTTCTCCTTTTGACTTTTATCGATTTATTAATATATTCTCCAGATTTTCTCTGAGAGCTACATTGCTTTAAAAACAAAAAACAGTTTAACAAATATTATACCTTGTTTAAAAATTGTGCTACTGTTAAAGTGAGTAAAAAGATGTGTCTTTATGGTAGCAGTAGCTCCCAATTTGCCTGAGAGTGAATGAGACATTAAAATGGACGGTCTGGACTTGAAATCCAAGAGTTGCCACATTACAGTTTGCTGACCTTCTTTCTAACTGCTTGCATAAAGTGCCAAGCTATCCGTATTTCCCTGTAATCTACTGTACTGATGTCCATATTATTCTTTACACTTCTGATTATTAACACTATGGAGTGGTATGATTTTAGATTATACTGGGTCTTGAAAGGCTGTGGTCTGTAACTGAGTGATATAGATGAGAAATGATCACTAGGTGAGCTAAGATATTAAATAACAAGTCCACCATTTCTTTGCTGATTTGGGCTGCAGTTTATGGACCACATAGATCTATTTATCTATATCTTAGAGACTGTATGTGAAATAAAAAATAGCCATTTATCTGGCAGAAATGTAATCAACACATATAGAATAACTTCCAGCTTATGTATTTCTGGAAAGTGCTTTGAAGATTACTTGAATCATTAAAAATACAGATTTCTGGGCTACCCATGAGAATAATTGACTCTGCTGCTGCTGCTGCTGCTGCTGCTAAGTCGCTTCAGTCGTGTCCGACTCTGTGCGACCCCACAGATGGCAGCCCACTGGGCTCCGCCATCCCTGGGATTCTCCAGGCACGAACACTGGAGTGGGTTGCCATTTCCTTCTCCAGTGCATGAAAGTGAAAAGTCAAAGTGAAATCGCTCAGTCATGTCTGACTCAGCGACCCCATGGACTGCAGCCTACCAGGCTCCTCCGCCCATGGGATTTTCCAGGCAAGAGTACTGGAGTGGGGTGCCATTGCCTTCTCCGTAATTGACTCTATTCTGCAATATTCAAATTATATCTTTCCAATTTATCTCACATAATTGCTGTTGATTCTGACTTAAGAAAATTCCATTTACCAGGGTTCTGTGCTCATTAAGTATCTTTCTTAAGAATAATCATTATTAAAGTTAAAATATTAATTTTACTATAAGTCTACAAAGTACATACATTTAAATGCTTAAATAAGAAAAGTGCTCTCAAAAATAAGACTATTATATTTTGTAATTATTTTATTCTTCAACCATCCATTATATGTGCACATGTATAAGCCAGTCTTTAAAGTTATATAAATGATGAAGCTAACTGAAGAAGCTTTTGTTCAAAATTTAAATGCTTCTTTCTCTACTGATACAAACTTCTGTAAATAAAACAAATTTGTTTAAAAGAATCAGAATTTTAAAACATATTCATTCTTATAGAAAGAAAAATTGGGGGAATTAGAAATGCTCAATGTCCTGGCCTAGGAGAATTGAAATCAACAAGCAAATAACTGAAAAAAAAAAATGTTCTAGAAAGAACTAAACCACTAAAGTTAGCCAGAACTTATTTTCAGTTTTTGATGTGGGCAAAGTCATAATTAGTAGACTGATATGATGACAGATAACTTAATCAGTTCAGTTCAGTTGCTCAATTGTGTCCGACTCTTTGCGACCCCATGAATCACAGCATGCTAGGCCTCCCTGTCCATCACCAACTCCCCAAGTTCACTCAAACTCATGACCATCGAGTCAGTGATGCCATCCAGCCATCTCATCCTCTTTCGTCCCCTTTTCCTCCTGCCCCCAATCCCTCCCAGCATCAAGGTCTTTTCCAATGAGTCAACTCTTCGCATGAGGTGGCCGGCCAAACTATTGGAGTTTCAGCTTTAGCATCAGTCCTTCCAAAGAACATCCAGGACTGATCTCCTTTAGAATGGACTGGTTGGATCTCCTTGCAGTCCAAGGGACTCTCAAGAGTCTTCTCCAACACTGCAGTTCAAAAGCATCATTTCTTTTCCATCTTTATTCTTGTCTAGGAAATTTTCCTTTTAAAGCCAGTAGTAGAAGGTCTTAGTGTTAATGGTATTATTTCCATTAATTTATGATTCATAAATGGTTGAGCTAAAACCTCTTTATTATGTTTACTTCACTTTAACTACACCGCTTAATCTATGCTGAATAATTCGTCCCTTTCCATAGAATCTTCCCCCTCAGTCATTTCCCAATCAATCTTTCATCATTAAGTCAAGTTTTCAATCATTTTCTTCTTAACACTCTCACTGACTTCTTTACATATGTCTTACACAGACACACTATATTAATTAAGGGGATTGAATATGTAAAAATTAATCTTAGATTTTATTTTTACCCACTTGTCTAATCTCTAAGTGCTTACACTTGGGTTTACTATTTACTAAAAGTATTGTGCATATTTTATATTTCATATAGAACTGTTGTCTAATGTTTGAAAAATAGCTTATTATGGGCAGACTGCAATTACCAAATTTAAATAATCATTATCTATTTTTGTAATTTTTAATTAAGATGATAAAACTGCCTAGTATCAATTTGTATGTTCTGACCATGACAAACTTTCCACAGTGATTCTCTACAAATAAGTGTGAGGAGAGTATTATATGCTCCCTCAGTCTATTTTTTGATCAAAGAATTTATGTCAAGTAAACTGGAAATATGCTGCTATTTGAGTTGGGTGAGTATTTTAGACACTTACACTGAATTTGAAATTATTTCCAGAGAACAGTGCTGAGTTGACCCATAAGGGAAAGTAAAAGTCACTTGGATGTGTCTCTTTGCAACTCCATGGGCTGTACCCTGCCAGGCTCCTCTGTCCATGCAATTCTCCAGGCCAGAATAGTGGAGTAGGTAACTGTTCCCTTCTCCAGGGGATCTTCCCAACCCAGGGATCAAACCCAGGTCTCCCACATTGCAGGTAGATTCTGTACCGTGTGAGCCACCAGGGAAGCCCATAAGCACTTGACTAAAGAAACAAACCAGTGTGTAACATCAAAGTGGTGGGAAAAAAATACTAAAAAATCATTGCCAACAAATGCATTATCATATTACTTAAAAATCAGAATGGTGGTAGTTGTGGATAGGTGGATTGAATGCAACCAAATGATTTTAAAATACTCCTGCATAAGTAAAAATTTATTTATTTTTAATATTGATTTTCAGATTCAAAGGAAATGAAATTTATCTTCTCTAGAATTATGGGCCCTTTTAAACCACTTCAATCATCTAAGATTAGTCAATATTCTGCTGCTTACAGTTAACCTGCGGAAACAGTCAACTTGGTTTCCTAAGTGCTTCACCATATTTATACAAATTACCTTCCACCCACTGTCCCCTGACCTCAAAAAAGTGACACCAAGGCACTTGATTCCTATCTGGTAAAACTGCCACACCTGCCAGCCTGAGCTGGCGATGGACACAATGAAATACATCTTACACTGTTAGACTTCATTTTCCTCATAAATTGGGTAAGAAAGCTAATCCCAGGTGTCTATTATTCTATCAAGTCAAAAGTTTCAGCTCCATAACAAGTTCAGAGTATAGTTTCATCAATTAAAAGAGCTCATTCAAGAAGAAAAGCACTTTGAGTAATTTTAAGTAGCTTTTCCAAGTGAAAAAAAAGATTCACGAGTTAATGATTGTAACAAATCATTTCAGAAGGTAGAACTATAAGATTTTCTCAATTAGTTTAGTACTATTTTTAAAACCCTTTCCCCAAGAGAGTACTCACCCCATCTGGCCTGCCATCAGAAGCAGTGATGATCAGAATGTAGCGGTCAGTGCTTTCCCTGTCCAGGGCTTTCCCTAAGGTTAGAATCCCAGTACTAGTGACAGAGAAAACAAACAAACAGATGAGGCACAAAAAGATATTACATCACTGGGAGTCTTCCTACTATTGTGAACTACTCTTGATAGTTTCTTTTTTCCCCCCTTCCACAAACATAGCTTGAGTATTTAAGATGTTTGGTTCTAGGATTCATGCTGAAAGTTGAAAAAGGCTTTTAAAGCTGTTGAGCTTCTTAGCAATAATGAAAAATTGCCAAACTAAATAAGGTAGCTGGGTTGATTCTATAGCCTCCAAGGATTGGGGGCAGGGAGATGTGTATAAGAGACAGCTGCAAGGAGATCCAAGCAGTCCATTCTGAAGGATATCAGCCCTGGGATTTCTTTGGAAGGAATGATGCTAAAGCTGAAACTCCGGTACTTTGGGCACCTCATGTGAAGAGTTGACTCATTCGAAAAGACTCTGATGCTGAGAGGGATTGGGAGCAGGAGGAGAAGGGGATGATAGAGGATGAGATGGCTGGATGGCATCACTGACTCGATGGACATTAAAGATGTGTATAAGAGACAGGGGTGGGGGGTGGTGGGGTGGTGGATATTGCCTAATTCATCCCAGGAAAAAAGATATATATCTTGTTTGTGATTATTTCCAAGGTAAAAGAGTCCATTAATCTTTAGCAGTTCCAAAATCCTATGAGTAAAGAAGTGGTTTCTTTAATCTAGCAATATATCACCACTCCCATTCATTGTCACATATGTGACCACTATGGAAATGCAAACATCTACATCTGTCTCTTATACACATCTAGATGTGTATAAGAGACAGGTCCTGGGTGTTCATTGGAAGGACTGATGCTAAAGCTGAAACTCCAATACTTTGGCCACCTCATACGAAGAGTTGACTCATTGGAAAAGACTGTGATGCTGGGAGGGGTTGGGGGCAGGAGGAGAAGGGAGGTGTGTATAAGAGACAGGTCCATTCTAAAGGAGATCAACCCTGGGATTTCTTTGGAAGGATGAGGATGAGATGGCTGGATGGCATCACTGACTCAATGGTCATGAGTCTGAGTGAACTCCGGGAGTTGGTGATGGACAGGGAGGCCTGGCATACTGCAGTTCATGGGGTCGCAAAGAGTCGGACACGACCGAGCAGGTGAAATGAACTGAACTGAATGGTAAGTTATAGAGGATGAGATTTTTTTGTGATAAGTTGTGTTGTGAAGTTGCTCAGTCGTGTCCAACTCTTTGTGATCCCATGGACTGTAGCCCACCAGGCTCCTGCATCCATGGAATTTTCTAGGCAAGAGTACTGGAGTGGATTGCCATTTCCTTCTCCAGGGGATCTTCCCAACCCAGGGAATGAACCCGGGTCTCTCGCATTGCGGGCAGTCACTTTACCATTTGAGCCACCAGGGAATGGGAGATGGAGCACTGAGATACCCATGAAAATGAAAGTGAAATTTAAGTCGCTCAGTCATGTCTGACTCTTTGCGACCCAATGGACTGTAGACTACCACGCTCCTCCATCAGTGGGATTTTCCAGGCAAGAGTATTGGAGCGGGTTACCATTTCCTTCTCCAGAGGATCTTCCCCACCCATGGATCGAACCTGGGTCTCCCGCATTGTAGGCAGACGCTGTACCATCTGAGCCACCAGGGAAATCCTAGAATTTTGGGGGGTGCAATAATTAATCCAGAGTCTTTCAAACATTGTTGAGCTATATTAAATTATATGTTGAGTTTCTAAAACAGATGGAGCTGAAAACAATATATCATCCATATAATGAATAACAAGAAAGTCAGGAAATTGTTTTCTTACAGGTTTAAGGGCTTTGGCTATATAATATTGACATATGGTAGGAGAATTTATCATTTTTTGAGGTAGTATATTCCATTGGTATCATTTATGAGACCCGGTGTGATTAGAATAAAGAAGAGAGAAAGCAAATTTCTCTAGGTCTAGAGGGTGCAAAGGTATATTAAAAAAAGCAATCTTGTAAATCTGTAATAATAATATGTCAGTTTTGAGGAACAGTAGTAGGTGATGGGATTCTTGGTGGCAATGTATTTATAGGTTTCATAGATGTATTAACTTTTTTAAGATCTGTTAAGAGATGTCATTTGTTAGATTTTTTTTTATACAACAAAAATGGGAGAGTTTCAAGGGGAATAAGATTCCTCTTTTTTTTTTTTTTTTTACTTTATTTTACTTTACAATACTGCATTGCTTTTGCCATACATCAACATGAACGGGTGTACATGTGTTACCAATCCTGAACCCCCCTCCCCCCTCCCTCCCCATACCATCTCTCTGGGTCATCACAGTGCACCAGCCCCAAGCATCCTGTATCCTGCATCGAACCTAGACTGGTGATTCATTTCTTATATGATATTATACATCTAATTGTGTATCTATAAGTTCTTTGAAAGTGAAAGTGAAGTCGCTCAGTCGTGTCCGACTCTTTGCGATCCCATGGACTGTAGCCCACCAGGCTCCTCCGTCCATGGGATTCTCCAGGCAAGAATACTGGAGTGGGTTGCCATTTCCTTCTCCAGGGAATGTTCCTGACCCAGGGATCGAAGCCAGGTCTCCCGCAATGTAGGCAGATGCTTTAACCTCTGAGCCACTAGTGAAGCCTGTAATTTCTCTTTTGTAAGGAGCCACTGCTCTGTCCAAATAGACTTGTCATTTTGATAATTGTTTTGTTTGTTAAATGAGCAGTGGCCCCTAAGGAAAATGTGGAATGTATATTTGAGTTTGCCATAGTATAAGTAAATACCTTCTTGTTAGATTAAGGGGGGCATCTATCACATAAGGTTGTAATGTTGTAGGCTGGCCTTCTGGTCTATCACAAGGATAAATTTGAATGTTTCAATAGACTTCTTGTATTTTGGTTTGAGAAATTTCTGTAATTTAGTAAGAAATTTTCTGTATAGGCCAAGATTTAGGCTATAAGTGATTGGAAATAATAGTGATATTGGATCCAGTATTGAGGAGATTAGAAAATCTTTTATCATTAATTTTGATATTTCTATTTGACTGGGCATATTCAGATACCAGTGATGTCCATAAAGAGTGTTTTTGATCGTATTTCCTAATTCATTTGTCTGTATATCATTAGAATAGTTAATAGAAATATAAGGTAAAATAAGTAATTGGGAAATTTTGTCTCTTTTCTTGAATTGCCATAGTATCTGAGATGACATGATAATTTGAATTTCTCTCTTATAATCTGAATCAATTATTCCAGGGTGAACAGTAATTTCCTTAGAAGTCAAGCTAGATTGGTCAAGTAAAAGGCTGAAGGTTTATGGAGGTAGGGGTCCAAAAAGTCCAGCAGGTGTTCTAGAAGGGATTGTTTGAGGGAAAAATGGAGTTTGCCCCTGTTTTTTGTTGAAGGGGACCCTGTTTGAAGTTTTTCAAAATAAGTTTTCTCTTATATCATATTTAGATTGGCAATCTTTGGCCCAATGTATCCCCTTATGGCAGGGAAGGTAGATTTTGGGGAATTTTTTATTTTTTAATTTTTTATTAATTTTGATTTTTTTGCATGTTTCTTAGGGCAATCCTTTTTTAAATGGGTCTTATCGCCATATACAAAGTATCCTTCATTTCCCTTTTAAAAGCAGCAGCCATTGTTTTAGCTAACATTTGTATTTTATGTGTCTCAGACCCTAGATTGTGGCAAGCCTTCAGGTAATCAATAACAGTCCTGGTCTCACTTGTTGAAGTGATAGCCCTTTGACATTCTTGATTTGCATTCTCAAATGTAAGCAGTTTTTCTAGTTGTATTTTGGTTTCTTCTCTAATTACACTATGGGAAATAGCAGTTTCTAGTCTAGCTAGAAAATCAGCTTAGGCTTTGTTAGGCCCTTTCCCAAGACATATATTTTGAGATAACTTTGGTGCAAGATTAGCCAGGGAGAACAAGTTCTAGACAACATCTCTGGGCAAGATATACTGTTGCTGTGTAATCAGGGGTACAAGTCTTGAGATACAAGTTCCCAGGCAAGATTTGTTACAATTATAATCATTAACATAGACCCTAAGAAAAACATTTCTATGAGCAAGACATTATGCTTGTAATTATTAGTTCTGGACCTAAAGAAAGGTCAGTTTTCTGGCAAGATACATTGTTGTATAAGACTTAAGGAAAACATGAGTGAGAATGTTTGCTTTCTCTTTATAGGGCCTTGGACTGTCTGCTGAAGCTTTAACTCTTTCATTTCCTCCTGCTTTTAGGAGAATATGGTTGTCAGGGAAAGAGGTGGAGAAATCATTCTGTAACTTTTTCCTGTTGGAAAGTGGTGTAGACCCTAACATGTTGAGGCAATATATTTTCTTTATCCTCATACTGAGGATCTTGATCTAGGGGCCCCAAGTAATAGTTGGCAGTCATAGGAGCTTGAATAATTATTTGTAACTTAAATCCCTCAAACCTCTTAGATATAAAATTCATTATATAGTTGCAGATATAAAAAAACAAACAGCAAATAAGATGACTACAATTATTACAGTCAAAATAGTTTTCCACCATTTGGAGATAAGCCTCTACTTGCTGATGTGAAACCAAAAGTCTTTGAACTTTAAATACATGATGAAGTAAAGTAGAAAAATGGTGGGGCTTTCCAGCTGTTTGTCCCATAACCCTCACTTACCTGACCTCAGTAGATCCCAGTCACTCTGTCCAGAATGCCATGAATTCCAGGTCCCTGTTCGGGTGCCACTTGCAGTCTTTATAGACTGGGGCCTGGCGGACCTGAGTCGATGAAAAGAAAGAGGGAAAAGGAGAGAGCGAGCAGTATCTCTCGGGTTATGCGGAAAACCAATAAAGCCCATGCACAGGACTTGTACCACCCACGAAGTCACAGGGCGTCCTCTCAAGGAGGTCTTGAAAGCCCAGGTGAGAAAGCAAGCTTGGTAGGTTTCCACACTCTGATGAGAATGAAGACAGAAAGAAGGATGTGGGGGACCCTGGTCTGTAGTGGAGCAATGGTATTTTATTAGCAGAAATGCAGGCTTATATATCTTTAGTAAAATGATTACTCGGCTATTACAAAGAATGAAATTCCATCAGTTGCAACAAAATGGATAGTCTAGTACATACAGGGTTGCTGATGCTGAAAAGAGTCACTGAAGGGAGTTACTGAAAGGAATCCAAGCAGGTACCCTTTCCCATTTCTCAGTCCTGAGAACTGCGTGCAGCTCTACTCGTTCCCAGAATAGGAACTGATAAGGAACAGAGAATCCTTGAGAAATGGCACACAAAGGAAGAAAAGTGCAACATATTGGATTCCTTAAAGTTAAACTTTCCCTGACACAAAGAAATAGTGGAAAACAATAGATTTGGGAAAGATTAGAGATGTCTTCAAGAAAAATGTCAAGGGAAAATTTCATGCAAAAATGGGCATGATAAAGGATAGAATTGGTGAGGACCTAACAGAAGCAGAAGAGATTAAGAAGAGGTGGCAAGGATACACAGAACTATACATAAAAGGTGTTAATGACCCAGATAATGGTGTGGTCATTCACTTAGAGCCTGACATCCTAGAGTGTGACATCAAGTGGACCTTAGGAAGCATCACTACAAAAAAAGCTAGTGGAGGTGATGGGGTGGTAGCTGAGCTACTTAAATTCTTAAAAGATGATGCTGTCAAAGTGCCACACTCATTTTGTCAGAAAATTTGGAAAAATAAGCAGTGGCCACAGCACTGGAAAATGTCAGGTTTCTTTCCAATCCCTAAGATGGGCAATGCCAAGTAATGTTCAAACTACAATTTGTTTCTCACATTTCACATGCTAGCAAGGTTATTATCAAAATCCTCTAAGCTAGTCTTCAGCAGTATGTCAACTGAGAACTTCCAGATGTACAAGTTGGATTTAGAAAGGGCAAAAGAACCAGAGATCAAATTGCCAACATTCGTTGGATCATGGAGAAAACAAGAGAGTTCCAGAAAAAACTTCTGCTTCATTGACTACACTAAAGCCTCTGACTGTGAGGATCACAACAAACTGTGGAAAATTCTTAAAGAGATGGGAATACCAAGCCACCTTACCTGTATCCTGAGAAACCTGTTTGCAAGTCAAGAAACAGCAGTTAGAACTGTCTAACAACGATTAGAATTGTGGTAGACTAATTGAATGGACATGAATTTGAGCAAACTCCAGAGCATAGTGGAGGACAGAGGAGACTGGCATGCTGCAGTCTATGGGGTCACAAAGAGTTGGATATGACTTAGCGACTGAAAAACAACAACAACAGTAGAATGATGAGAGAATACATCTGAGGGAAAGAATTCTGGAGTTGGGGAATTTAGTGAGGAGATATTGGAGTAAGCAAGATAACAATAAGGACCAGAACTAAAGTCTTCTTACTTTGAATAAAGAAGACATATTGGATTTGAGAAATGTTTTGGAAGTAGAATTATCTGGCCTTAGGAATTCATTGTTGTGTACAATAAGGAGCAGAGATCTAGGATGACTTATTTACATTGCATAACAGTGTGGAGGGTAGCGCCAATATGTGAGGTGAGATTTAGGATGCAAAATTCTGGCAGTTAAGAAGAGGTGAACTCTTTTAAACAGAAAGATCTGCAGAATGTCCAGAAATATATATCTATCAGTTTATAAAATACAAAGTATATATAAAATACAAATCCAGGTGCCAAATTAGAATTATACATATGTAGATATGAACATTACTATATATAATCCTGAATAAAATATGATAGCAAATACAACCACCTAGAAAATAAAGGTAGATTAAAATATGAAAATTCAGTGAATAAAAATTAGTCATAGAAATCAGTAATACATAATGAGATAATGAAGAAAGAAGTTCACAAAGAAAACAAATGAGAAAAAGATCCAAGGAATTTTGAGAAGAACCAGGAAACTGGCATGTCACAGAAGAAAAGGGAGTAGTTTTCCAGAGGTCAGAAATGATCAATACTGTGAAATAATTAATGAGATCGCTGTAGGAAGAAGACTGAAAAATGTCCACTAGATACAGAAATATGAAGGTTAGTGGTGACAGTTGCCTGGGGAGTTTCAGTTAATGATTGGAGTGTATCAGGAATGAATTGGAAATGAGGAGAACTAATAATGTATTTTCAAGACTGTTGGCTAAGACAGAAATGTGCTTAAGGATAGGAAGTTCTTGTGTATAGAATACGTTCTAGAGGAGACTTTACTAGAGCCCCTGAACTCAATTTTATAATAGTCACATTTTCATCTTATGAACTAAATATTTTCATGTTAATGAACTATATATTTTCATATGAATTTTGCTATGAAACAATATAGCAGTCTTCCAAAATATTACTCTAATTTGCTATTTACCATATTTATAATAGAATCAGCTCATTTGTAAAAGTTTAAGTGATAAAGTACTTAACTTTAGATAGCCTTTTAAATATGTGGATGTTTATTTTTATTATTTAGCACATTAAATGTCCAAGACTGGTATGACTTCAATAATGATGTTTATTATGCTGTATATACACAAAGTGTAAAGATTAAGGATGTAGTAATTCAGTCATGGTTCATATTTGCCGAGTTAGCCTTATAAGAATTGTGTAAAGAGTATTTTTAGATAGCCCCTTAAATATGTGGATGTTTATTTTTATTATTTAGCACATTAAATGTCCAAGACTGGTCTGACTTCAATAATGATGTTTATTATGCTGTATATACACAAAGTGTAAAGATTAAGGATGTAGTAATTCAGTCATGGTTCATATTTGCCGAGTTAGCCTTATAAGAATTGTGTAAAGAGTATTACAAAAGCATACTTTAAATTGATATAGAGGAAAATAAGGACAGTATTAGTTGCATAAATACCAGTTTATAAAATACAAAGTATATATAAAATACAAAATCCAGGTGCAAATAATAAAATAATTTTATTCATAATATTATTTAGTTGATTTTGGAATGTGAGGAAGCAAGAAATAAACTGCTTGTTTAAGCAGAGAAGACATTTTAAAAATGATATAGAATGTATGCCCTTGTCTATGCAACATGTATAAAAGTGGATAGAAAATTTGCAAGAGGAGAGCAAAATTTATTCTTAGAGATTTTGGTAAATAAGGTTTAAAGAAATAAGCAGTTTTTTATTTACCTTCCACTGTTTTTGTCATTTGATAGCCCCCATTGCATTTAGAAAGCATCTGTGCAGTCTGAATTTTCTGGTTATCATTTATAAATTTAACCAAATTGCCCTCAAAAATTCTGAAGTTTTCCTTGGGCCCTTCACTGTATAGAAAAAGAGCCAAATCCTTATTTTATTTTCTATTTATTCACATCTTCTTTATGGTTACAAATGTTATTTCACAAAAAAAGCATCATTGTCTTAAAACATGCAACCATAGTGTGTAAACCATTTTGAGGTTTCCTAATATCTGGTTCTTCTCTGCTTCCATGAACAGAAAAGGTAGCACTTCTCTGGTATCATCCTGGTAGGTGGTAGCTCCTGGTGGTAGCACCCTGGTAGGTAGACAGGACCTGACTAATTCTGGGCTATGAAATAAGTGCAGGCTGTTGCCTGTCACTTCTTTGCTGGAACAGTGAAGAACTCACAAACAGTTTTCCCATGTCTTTCTCTGCAGTGGTGATTGTGAAGGAGACAATGATGGGTCCATAACATGGAAGTACCCTGAATCAATATTGCTGCATGAAGACTGCTATCCTGAGGCTGTCCAGACCTGCGGCTGACTTTGTGTGAATAAACATTAGATGTGTTGAGTCACTGAGTTTTGGAGATAATTTTTCATTGAGAACAACCTACCCTATCTTGACCATATAACATTCAGAGTGTCCTTTGACTCTAAAGCAAGATCTGTCACCTTTTTCCTTGGGTTAGTATCTCCAAAGGAGAGTTGGCAAAGAAAAAGAGAGGGAGAAAGTGAGTGGAATGGAGCCAAATGAGATGTTAATAAAATCCCCAAGACCATTTACTGGACTACAAATATCCATCAGGTTTTTTTATAGTTCGAATAAACTTAAATGTATTTCTTCTTGCCCTCTCCAACGCATGAAGAAAGAACTTGATGTAGTTGTTAAAGACAATTCCTTACTCAGGTCTAATGAGGCAGCTCTCTGACATTTTGACTCTCTCATAGTTTGGATTCTTTTGATTACTTGTACATTGTCAAAAACACAAAACGTAATAACGTACTGCATTTCCTTTCTCAGCAAATTTTTGCTCTCTGAGTTTTCCTGTAAGTGAAGATACGTATCATTACTATATCCTTCCTCTTCCTACATTTTGCTTTCAATGCTGCTTCTGGGTATTCTACCAAGTTTCCAGTTTTCTCATTATATTCTTTCACTTGCTTTAAATTACAGAATAAATCATGGAAAAGTACTGTTTTGGGGACATCAAATGATTCTGCTACCTATAACATATAAACTTACCACCTTTCTCCTAAGTTTAAGAATAGCCTCAGACTGTAAGAATTTTTCCTAGGTTGTCCTGAGCTATACTCTACAAGTGTGGACCAACACATAGGTGTGCTTCTACATATGATTAACCCTGGATATGACAGTGAGTGGAAAGAGAAGATTTTCTGTAAGGATTTAGGAAAGCTAGCAATCTAGCATTCTACTAAAGAGTGAAATTTCATTTTGTAAAGGTACTGACAAGAAGTAATAAAATAAGATGAGAAACACATATACAAATAGAAAGCAGTCTGGTAATCCTGTTATGATCTGCTCTGTGTCCAGTTGGAGGGTTTTGAGTAGTGAAGCAGTATTAGCTTATTAGTATGATGAAGTATTCTTCTATAGAAAGTATCTCCTTAAAGAGAAGATTAAGCCAACGTAATTCTTTAGGATAATTAATTTTACCTATTTTTAAAATATTGTTTCTAACCAAAATGTCATTCCAGTTCCAGAAAATGCACTTGGGCACATTGGTATCATCTCCCTGTTAACTCAGGTAACACTATGTTCCTGAGTGTTCCAAGAATTTTTGGCGTTTTACTTTTGGCTCTCACTACGGTAGTGCAGCCCAGCAATCTGTTCACTCTTCCAGGACTGTTGCTTTTCTTTGCATCTGTTATTCAGACCCTATTAGTGGGTCCTTGGGATGCTGCCTGTGAGCTGGTGATCATAAACAGGCTTGGTCTTTGATGTGCTATTTATCATTTATATTTAGGTGGTATTGTGGATGGACTGGGCCCCCCTTGCTGCACTGTGTTTTGCCTTCATTCATTAGTGGGTATCGCAGCAACATTCCTTCACTCTGGGAGAGAGTTACAGATGTGCCAAACCCCATCATCCTTTCTGTGTTTTATGAAGCATGTTGGGACCAGATGGTATTCTAAACAGAGCTTTAGAAAGAGTCTTTCAGCACGTTGTGTTTCAGGAGGTATTTCCCCCTCTTCTGATGAAGGGGTGACTTCTTATGAGAGTTACAAGCCTCTTGTTCTTTGTTTTTCTTCTTTATCTAGACTCCTGAGACATTTTCATAAAGAGAAGCAAATGAAAATTTTATCTACTCCAAATCTTGAAACATAATGAATAAACAATAGTTATATTCAAAATGCTTTTATTTAATATGTCTTTTAGTTTTATATTAATAATAATTCCTAATATGTGATAGAAAAATCATCTCCATTTTAATGTGGAAAATCTGAGAATCAGAAAGATTAAATTCCTTCTGTCACAAAGAAAACCCACGATGGAACTAATCTGATAATCCCAATTTTACTATTTTATTTCCTACTCTTTTCAAAGTATTTATTAATGGTTTCTATGTCAAGATCCAGATTATAACCATTTACTGAGAAATGAAATTGCTGAGGGCGAATATGTAAATTTACTTCCATTTTACTTTTCCAAACCAGAACAAGATACATGTAAAAATTTATAGTATTTTGATGAGGAGGGAATAATT
>SJYT01058481.1:13711-55588 GCA_006410635.1 Cephalophus harveyi | reverse complement strand
CCATAGGAATATATACATAAATCATATGTTTAGTTCTTAAAAATTCAAAATACATAAAATTTGTATACATTTCTGGTATTTCATTGAGGTAGAGTGTACTTTTTCTTATTCTGGATAATGAAAATGTTATAGAGATAACATTTCCAAAATATTTAACCTGTATTCTTTAAATTCCCCTATAAACTATGTTTCTGTTTTGCTTTTCCATCATGAAGTCAAAACCATATACTTCCTCACCTCAAGGAAGGAGAAGGCAAGAAAAAGGAATCATAGGGCAGTTCTTGGGCTTCCCCGGTGGCTCAGACAGTAAAGAATTTGCCTGCAATGCAGGGGACCTGGGTTGGGAAGATCCCCTAGAGGAGGGCTTGGCAAACCACTCTAGTATTCTTGCCTGGAGAATCCCCATGGACAGAGGAGACTGGCAGGCTACTACAAAGAGTCGGACATGACTGAATGACTAAGCATAGCACAGTGCAGCTCTTATTTGGGGACATTCGAAATTTAAAATCCCTATCTGTGTACTAATTTAGTTATTAACCTAATATAGTCACTTAAATAAGTTTATTTTAAAAGAGAAGACTCTTTGATGGCTCTGGTTGTATTTAGCCTAAATCCAAACACAAACTGTTCACTTTTGCTGCTGTCATTTCGTTGCCAAGTCATGCCTGACTCTTTTGTGATCCTATGGATTATAACCTGTCAGGCTCCTCTGTCCATGGGATTTCCCAGGCAAGAATGCTGGAGTGGATTGCCATCTCCTCCTCCAGGGGATCTTCCCAGACCAGGGATCAAACTCATGTCTTCTGCATTGGCAGGTGGAATATTTACCACTGAGCCACCAGAGAAGCCCAAACCCTTCACTATGAGCCATAAACTTTGGTATGAGACAGTCTCCTATGGGATGATTTTATTCATAAATGTGAAGCCAAGACTACCACAGAGATCAAAAGACAAACAAAACAACAGCAACAACAAAAAGCATCTCTTCCACCTAGAAGTATAAAGCCAAGGGAAGAACAGGAGATGGAATTGGGCTGTTGGATTACATTGGTCCTGAACCTCCCTCTTTATTTATATTTCCAGTTGTGTAAGTTATTGCCGTTCCTTAGTGTCTGAGCCGGTTTCAGTTGGCTGTTTCGTTACCTGCAGTCAATTTTACACTGATTGCTCCTGTCTCCTAATTGCATTTCAAGCTAAAGCAACATTAAATATGCATTTTAGGTATTTCAATGTGATTGAAATTCCTGTAGAGAACTTCTGTAATAAATCTACTCTCAAATAAAATTATTTCATAATCACATTTCGTATTCCACATCTGGTAGATGATTTGATCCATCACACAGAATCCACTTCAGGAAGGAGGTTTTCCCTCCCTATCCACACTCTATGTGCTGAGAGTGCGCCTTGCAGTTCCCTAGGGGATTCCCTCCCCTCAGAAGATCCACTTCTCTCTGGTTATGCCCTCCTTCAGGATAACCATACTTTGGCCACCTCATGCGAAGAGTTGACTCATTGGAAAAGACTCTGATGCTGGGAGGGATTGGGGGCAGGAGGAGAAGGGGACGACAGAGGATGAGGCGGCTGGATGGCATCACAAACTCGATGGACGTGAGTCTGAGTGACCTCCGGGAGATGGTGATGGACAGGGAGGCCTGGCGTGCTGTGATTCATGGGGTCGCAGAGAGTCGGACACGACTGAGTGACTGAACTGAACTGAACTGAGTAATTGACTAAGATGAGGCTGTAGAGTGCTGACTTTCCCAAGTGTTGCAGTGGTAAAGAATCTGCTTGCTAATGTAGGAGACACAGGTTTGATCCGTGGGTCAGGACGACCCCCTAGAGGAGGAGATGGCAATCCACTCCAGTATTCTTGCCTGGGATATCCCATGGACAGAGGAGCCTGGCAGGCTACAGTCCACGGCAGGGCAAAAAGTCAGACATAACTGAAAGACAGCACACATGCACTGAAAGTGTTGGCCCCTGGTCGAACTTAGATCAGCTCTGAAGGATCATCTTAGATTCAGACCCCGCTGTTGTTTTCAGGAGGCTTCTGTTAAGACTACACACTACTTTATATAAAACAGATAACTAACAAGGACCTACTGTATAGCACAGGGAACTCGTCTCAATACTCTGTAATGATCTACATGGGGGAAAAAAATCTAAAAAAAGAGTGGCTATAGGTATATGCATAACTGATTCACTTTGCTGTACAGCAGAAGCTAACACAACATTGGACATCTACTATACTCCAAAAAAAAAGACTGCTTCAGAATTCAAGTTCCCCCTTATCCATGTAGGCTGCACTCCATTCCCATCCTTTCTCTTCCACAGATGTTAATCCCTAGAGCACTCTGCCATAAGCTTTCCATGGCTAAACTCACACAAGAGTGTTTTCCAGGGAACCTGACCTGAACTACAGGATAACAGTTTCATAGAATCAAAATGGTTACAATATGCATTAATATACAATATTTGTATTTCTCTTTCTGACTGACTTCACTCATATATGTGGAATCTATAAAAATGGTACAGATGAACCTATTTCCAGGGCAGGAATAGAGACAGAGCCTTAGAACAGACATGTGGGTGCAGTGGGCAGAAGGGGAAGATGGGATGAGTTGGGAGATTAGGATTAACAAACATACAGTATCATGTGTAAAATAGACAGTTAGTGGGAATCTGCTGTAGAGCAAAGGAAGCTCAACTTCGTGCTTTGTGATGACCTAGATGGGTGGGATGGTAGGGGAGAGAGACCCAAGAGGGAAAGGATATATGCAAACATATACCTGATTCGCTTAACTGTACAGCAGAAACTAATACAACATTGTAAAGCGATGATACTCCAATTAAAAAACAAATGGTTACATTGAGGATTAATCCTCTAATACTGGCAAAGCACAATACCATTTGAAAACCTAAATTCTTACATTGTTGATTAACTTGTAATATACTAAAACGAATGCCTGCTTGCTCTGCCCTGGGGACTCTTCAAAACATCCTCAAGTTGTGTTGATTAACAGGCTGTCATCATGGAGAAGTGTTTAAAGTTATACAACTTTACTTCTATTTATTGAAATTTCAAAAAAAAAAAAGTAAGAGTTTTGGATTTTTTATTTTAGTATCCTCAATTTTAGACAACCTAAAAACTCTCAAGTGATCTTATTTTTCAATGGTAAGGTTGGAAGTTCCCATGGTGAAGATAGTCTTTTACCTTCCAGACTTTGGGGACTCGATTTATAGTCTGTATTCTAACAGTTATTTATCTACATTGTTGTTACAAGGTCACCTCTTCAATATACCCATCACTTCCTTATGTTTAATCAAAATCTCTGCAGTCTCTCTACACATCCGTTATTTGCTGTACTTTTGTTTCCCTTTCAGTTTCCCCTTTTTATCTCTGTTTGCTCTCTTGGGGCAATAATTTATAAGAATGAATCTAAGGTATCATATAATATCCACAGACACTCACTGCTGCCTGGAATACAGATCAGTATCTTTAAAATGGCTAATAATAGATTTTTTTCTCAAACACAAGTAATACTACAATTTCCTGGATCACATCAAGGTGAATTTGAACTTGTCAAGTTTATGTGTTTTGTGTTCAGTAGTTAAAACTATGCTTAGACACATGCATTGTGCCAACATAAATCATATAATATGCCTTCTGTTCAGTTCAGTTCAGTTCAGTCACTCAGTTATGTCCGACTCTTTGTGACCCCATGAATCGCAGCACACCAGGCCTCCCTGTTCATCACCATCTCCCGGAGGTCACTCAGACTCACGTCTATTGAGCCAGTGATGCCATCCAGCCATCTCATCCTCAGTCGTCCCCTTCTCCTCCTGCCCCCAATCCCTCCCAGCATCAAAGTCTTTTCCAATGAGTCAACTCTTCGCATGAGATGGCCAAAGTACTGGAGTTTCAGCTTTAGCATCATTCCTTCCAAAGAAATCCCAGGGCTAATCTCCTTCAGAATGGACTGGTTGGATCTCCTTGCAGTCCAAGGGACTCTCAAGCGTCTTCTCCAACACCACAGTTCAAAAGCATCAATTCTTCGGTGCTCAGCCTTCTTCACAGTCCAACCCACACATCCATACATGACCACAGGAAAAACCATAGCCTTGACTAGACGGACCTTAGTCGGCAAAGTAATGTCTCTGCTTTTGAATATACTATCTAGGTTGGTCATAACTTTTCTTCCAAGGAGCAAGCGTCTTTTAATTTCATGGCTACGGTCACCATCTGCAGTGATTGCATACAGATTTCTCAAGAGGCAGGTTAGGTGGTCTGGTATCCCCATCTCTTTCAGAATTTTCCACAGTTTATTGTGCTCCACACAGTCAAAGGCTTTGGCATAGTCAATAAAGTAGAAATAGATGTTTTTCTGGAACTCTCTTGCTTTTTCCATGATCCAGCAGATTTTGGCAATTTGATCTCTGGTTCCTCTGCCTTTTCTAAAACCAGCTTGAACATCAGGAAGTTCACGGTTCATGTAGGAAGGCTAATTTTGAGCCAGTGTTACCAACCCATAGAAAACAGGTGCAGGTCTAATGTGCCTGCAAAAGTCTTATATCTCTAATGGAAAAAATCAGCTCATTCTTGATTCTCCTTTGACCAGGAAACTGGCAACTTATTTTTCCTGTTGCCATTTGCATTCCCCAGACTTCCAGGCCGTCGTTACCCCATACACTGCTTGCACTGAACTTTGAAAACTATAAAGAGAATAACACTGTTTAAAGGGAAATAGTTTTATGATACATGAGGGAGAAAATATGACCAAGATAAAAGCTAACTTTTGGCAATATTTACATATAGGGATAATTGTGAACGGACAATTTTCAGTCTTCTCTTTCTAATCCCATTTTCTCTTTTTTCAGAGACTCAAAGAGCACAATTAATCTAGGTCCTAAATTATGAGGACATAATATCTGACTAAACACATGCTGTCTATGATGTTAGAGTCTTAATTTGCTCTCTAATCATCATTAGTCTTTGAGAAGGTATGCCTTAGAAAAGAAATGACCCAAAGGCTTAACTGCTAATAGCAAAATCATGGGCATCAATGAATGATTTATATTGGTTTGGAGAGCTGTTAAAATCCCAAATACTCTAAATTGGTATTCTTTTTCCTTGGCAATATGATGCTTTTAGAGATTAGCAGAGTAAAAATGCTCTTTTGCCTTCCAGATTTTCGTATGATTCAAAGATAAATTTAGAAACTTTGGCATGTACTGAACTATAAACAAGAGATTTGTCAGTTAGTCTTAATTTCCAGAGATAAAGGAGTGTGAAAAACTTTCAATCTCTATAAACTAATACTGGCTTTTAGAGTCCACATTAATTCACTGAAAGATGACTAAAACAATATTTTCCCCAGATGAAACTCATATTTTACAGCTCCTACAGCATCTCTAATAACATTGGAAATGAAAGTTCATGAAAACTTAATAAAATGCATATTAAAATATTAGAAGAATGACATATGCAAAAATGTGAAGGGTCTTTACCAGATAATGAACTGAGGTGGTAAAGATTTCAGGAAAATATATGTTTCAGAAAATTAAACATGGAAGTAAGCATCACATAATAGCTGATAAGTGAGTCATCAGCTAATTCTTAGAGTTACCCTTTCTTATTGAAACATAATTCATACCAGTTCTTCTTAAATTCTGGACTTCTCTTGTGGCTCAGCTGGTAAAGAACCTGCCTGCAATGTGGGAGACCCAGGTTCGATTCCTGGATTGGGAAGATCCCCTGGAGAAGGGAAAGGTTACACACTCCAATATTCTGGCCTGGAGAATTCCACAGACTGTATAGTCCATGGGGTCGCAAAGAGTCAGACACGACCGAGCCACTGTCACACTAAAACAACTGGACCTCTATAATCATGCCCAGGAGTGGCACCATCAGATGGTTACCACAACTATGAGACTGGAATCACAAGAACCTATATTAACCCCATTGCTGCTGAGGGAATCCTCCCATGAGTACTTGTACCAGGGAATGCTTTGCCACTAAATAAACTACAATTTATTTTAAGACAGGTTAATAAATTTGTCTCTAAATAAATTAAAATAACCAAGCTCAATGGGTGATTATAATGGAGACAAATAACTTCTTCCAACATTTAATTTGATGGATGGTAGTGAAACTCATCATGAAAATTTTAATATGTGTTGAGCATCCTCTTAGCTCTAGTTAGATTAATGACAAAAAACAACAGTGGAGAAGTGTCCTTCAGTATTGAAGAGAAAAGAGATTTCAAGGTGCCAAATGGTATTTATATCTGGAATTTAAAAAGGTGAACTCACTGAGTAAGTTTATTTTAAAAAAAAAAAAGTGTGAAAATTTAAATAAGCTTGGGTAAGTAAACTATATACAATTCTTTTTGACTTATTAGTATCATTTTTAAATTAATATCTGATTCATCATGTATTTTCAGTTTTATGGACAAAAACATTTTGAACAAATCTAAAATATAACATATATTTTCAGTGCTCTTTCCCCTTCTAACAGATAATATCTGTAATCTAGACTAGAACACTAGACATGTTTGGTGTTACTTTTGTTCTCTCCCTTCTTTCTCTCATTTTCAAGGAGGGAGGGCTTACCCATAGCTTCTCGGGTCTTTCTCAGGAACCTCTGGTTCTCTTGATTGTTACAAGGTGTTTAAAGGCATAGTGTGCACACTATCTGGAACCTCTCATTTCCTAAAACCAATCTCCTCCCTCCATGGCCAGAATTAATACCAACTTTGCAGGCACACGTACATTTTTTTTTTTTTTTGGTAGCTTAAAATTAGTTTTATTTGCAGTGATTTAGTCAATTTTATGTAAATGTGTGTTTTATTAGTAGTGATGTCCAGTTATAAACAGAAAAACATGATGCTTTTCAAATTTCAAGAAAAGTTTAATTTTTACTGAATCAAATGCCAAAGATGAATGGATAAGAAAGCTGTGGTACATTAAAACACGTACATTTTTGACTGAAGACAAAAGAGAGTTTCAAAGGGTGGCTACCTGTAGGAGGAAAGATGTTAAATATTCAGCCTCCAGGACATTCCCTTGTGTCTCAGAGGAATGTTCCCAAGGAGAGGGCCTCCTATAGGCATGTCCTTCCTTCCAAGTTACAGGTTTGAGTATCCTGCTCCCTACCCTTAGTAAGTGATCTTTGTCTTCAATAACCTTATTCAAAATGCCATATCCCTCCCTACCTCTTGCAATGAAGGAAAATTCTACTTTTCCTTAAGAGAAGATGTCTTTGTTTACCATAATCTCCCCACTCAAAGTAAAGCCAAATATTAGTGGTCACAGTTAATGGCTATACCATGAATCTCTCCTTTCTTAGTGGTTCTTAACCTGGTTATACATCTAAATAACCTGGAGAAGATTTTAAAAATATTTATGCACCAGCACCAAAGTCACCCTCCCCAAAAACTATTTTTTACTTTAATTTTTTAAAATTAATTTTTATTGGAGTATAGTTGCTTTGAAATGTTTGTTTCTACTGTATAGCAAAGTGAATCAGCTACACGTATACATATATCCTGTCTTTTTTAATTTGCTTCCTAAAGACTTTTATTTGATTGGTGTCATGGGTATTGGGAGAACACAGTTATAAATACCAACTACAACCACATGATCAGTTGCAGAAAACAAAGACTAAGAGTTATGAGTATTCTTTCCTTATTTTGACATGTTTATATATGATGATGATTAGTTTTATGTTGTCCAGATATGTTATAAAATATCCTGAATGTTTATATAAGGGTGTTTTGAGATGATGTTAACATTTAAATCATTGCAGGTGGAGTAAAGCAGATTACCCTCTGTGATGAAGGTGAGTCTTATCCAGTCAGTTGAAGGCCTGAGTAGTACAAAAGTCTGATCTACCCTAAGCAAGAGAAAATCCTGCAGGAAACAGTCTTCAAACTTGAACTATCAGATTGGCTTTTTGGTCTATAGACTTGAATTGCAGTAATGGCTCTTTCCTGGGTCTCCAGCCTGCCAGCTCACCATGCAGATTTTATACTCTCAAGCTTCAATTATGATTTGAACCAATTCCCTAAAGTAAATCTTTTTCTCTCTTTTTATGTATCAAATTGGTGTTCTGTTTCTCTGGAGAACTCTATCACAGATTTTGGGAGTGTGAAGTGAGGTGCTGCTGTAACACATATAAAGAAAATTTGAAAGTGGCTTTGTAACTGGGTAATGGTTGCAGGCTGAAAGAGTTTTGAGGTGCATGCTAAAAAAAAGCCTATATCGCCTTGAAAAGACTATTGTTAGAAATATGATGAGATGTTGGTGAGATCTCAGAGATGAGGAACATATTATTGCAAAGTGGAAGAAAGGGAATCATTGCTATAAAATGCAAAAACTTGGCTAATTGGTGTTCTACTGTTTTGCAGGAAGTAGAAGTCAAAAATGATGAATTTGGATATTTATCTGAGGAGATTTGTTAGTAAAGTATTAAAGGTATAGCCTGGTTTCTTCTTGCAGCTCATTATAAAATGCAAGAGAAGAGATACATTAAGGAAACTTGCTTGGTAAAAAAAAAAAAAATAGAACTTGAAGATTTGGAAAATTACCAGCTTATCCATATTGTAAAAACATGAGGAAATGCTCTGGAGAGAACACCCAGGGTGTGGCTGGAAACCCATTTGATAAAGAGATTATGGGTATGATTCACAGATCTAAGGAGACATCTCAGCAGAAGCCAGGAATAGAGGTGAGGTTACATTGGCAGGAATACTGCCAAATTGGGAACAATGACATTGCAAAATAGAGACCACTGTACTTGTGGGACAGTAGAGCTGTCTGGCTGCCAGCATGTATTGTCTTAGGAGGAAAAGGGAAGGATGATCCTGAAGCCTGAAGAGATAGGCAGAGAAGCTACTCCCATCCCTGATCCAAAGACTACAGGTCCAGGGGACAAGGCTCTTCCCATCTCGGTTTCAGTGCGTTAGTCACTTGTCACTGGGTGGCAGTGACAAGGCTGCTATGCAGGGCTCAGAGGCAAAGTCAGAACCTGAGGCCAAAGGGATTCAAGAAGGGGCTATCAACTCAGTGGGCCCAGAGGTCAGATAATTGTGCCAAAGAGGATAATTCTAGAGCTTTAAAGATAGAGGGGAAGGAGAGGGTGGAATGAATGGAGAGTAGCATTGACATATATACACTGCCATGTTAAACAGGGAGCCCAGCCTGGTGCTCTGTGATGACCTGGAAAGATGGGAGGGAGGCTCAAGACAGAGAGGATATATGTATACGTATAGCTGATTCACGCTGTTGTATAGCGGAAACCAGCACAACATTATAAAACAATTATCCTCTAATTAAAAAAAAATCCAATACAATGGAGTACTATGCAGCTGTTCCTCTGTAGAAGTATTACAGCTATAAAAAGCAATAATAGAATTCAAACATCACCATTTTGCACTCCTAAAAATGAAAGGTTCTAAACAATGATCATAAATGACTGTTAACACTACAAAAAGAGAAAAAAAAAAAAATCAGACATTATATGCCTTCTCATGAAAGCTTATGAAACGGTTAGGAAAACATCAAAATCCAAAATGTGGGAAACTATATAGTAGAAATGGCTTTATTTTCTTCAAGAAATGAATTGTAAGGAAAAACAGAGAAAGGGAAAGGAAAACATATGGATTCAAAAATATTAAAGATTCAGATCATGTTTAAAGTTTTAGAAACAGGTGGTGAAGATGGTAGTACTACATTGTGAATGTGATTAATGCCACTGAACTGTGCACTTAAATGGTTAAAATCACAAATTTTACATTACACATTTTTTACCACAGTGAACTTTCTTAAAATTAAAAAAAGTCTGTTGGAATTTACCTTGTTTGGTTTTGGACTTGCTTGGCATATCCCCTTTTTTCTTTCTGATTCTCCCTTTGGAATGAGAAAGTCTGTCTTATGCTTGTTTCACCATTGTTGTTTTTTTTTTTTCTGTTTTTTTAGATTAATTTATTTATTATAATTGGAGGCTAATTACTTTACAATATTGGGGTGGTTTTTGCCATACATTGACATGAATCAGCCAATTTTATAAGCACATAACTTGTCTGGTTTCACAGGTTCACAATCAAAGAGAAATTTTGTCCTGGGATGAATCATATTTTAAGTTTCATACATACATGCTGCTGCTACTGCTACTGCTAAGTCGCTTCAGTCATGTCTGACTCTATGCGACCCCAGAGACAGAAGCCCAGCAGGCTCCCCGCGTCCCTGGGATTCTCCAGGCAAGAACACTGGAGTGGATTGCCATTTCCTTCTCCAACGCAGCAAAATGAAAAGTGAAAGTGAAGTCACTCAGTTGTGCCCGACTCGTAGCAACCCCACGGACCACAGCCCACCAGGCTCCTCCGTCCATGGGATTTTCCAGGCAAGAGTACTGGAGTGGGGTGCCACTGCCTTCTCCGATACATACATGATTTAGTTGATATTTAGCTGAAAGTTTGGACTGCTGTTGATGGAATGTGATTGTATTTAAGGCCTCTGAAGAGGAGATTAAACATTTTTAAGCAAAGTCACAAGGGTGGAATGCTCGTCTAATAGTACTTACAAAAGGAAGAGACACCAGGAGTGTGCATGCATGCAGAAAGAAACATGTGAGGGCGCAGCCAGGTACAAGTCAAAGAAAGAAGCCTCAGGAGAAATCACAGCTGCTAACACCTTGATCTTGCACTCCTAAACCCTGGAAATTCCTGGGAACATAGATTATTGTAGTTTAATTTTCCCAGTCTGTGTTTTTTGCTATGGCATCCTAAGAAGATTACCAGTAGCATCAGCATCACTTGGGAACTTTCTGGAAAGGCAGATTCTACATTCTATAACCTATTCTGGATTATAAACTGCATGGGCTGGATCTCAGCATTCTGTACCCTTGCATGTCTTCTGAGTGACACTGACTGACACACCAAAAGTGTGAGAAGCACTGGAATTGTCTGCTCAGGTTGCCATTATGAAAACCCACAGAATGGATGGCTTAAACAGAACTTTCTCACAGTTCTGAAGGCTAGAAATCCAGGATCAGTTGGACTGCTAGAATGACCAGCTTCTGGTGAAGCCTCTTTTCTTGGCTTATAGCTTGTCCACCTTTTCTCTGTGTGCTCACATGGCCTTTTTCTTAGCAGATGCACAGAGAGTGACCTAAATGCTCCTTCCTCCTCTTATAAGGGTACCAATCCCATTAAATCAGGGCCTATCCATATGACCTCATTCAATCCAAAGGACATCCCCAGTGGCCCCATCTCCAAGTACCATCACACTGTTGGGGAGAGAACCTCAACATATGAATTTTGGTAGGGACATAGTTCAGTCCATAACAACCACTGGCCTAGGAAATGATTGTAGAAAAGCAAGAGTTCCAAACCTGAGCCTTGCAGGACTTCATATTTAGATATGGAAATAGTGAAAAGGAGCATCCAAATAGACAGAAGAGAGGTATCTAGTGAGGGAAGAGGAACATCACAAGAGTCTGGGTCTTGGAAAGCCAAATAAATTATGTGTAATAAGGAGGAGAGAATGATGTATTTGGAAAAAAATGGTACTGACAGGTCAAGGAAAATGAGAATTGAGAATGGACCACTGGATTTCACCATGCAGGCTCATTATTGGTCTTGGCAAAAGCAGTCTAATTGGATGATGGAGGCTAATGCCTAACTGGAATGGGTTAGAGAGAAATAGGAGGAGAAGGATTACAGATATAACATGCAGATGTTTTCTTTAAGAAAGGGGAGCAGAGAAACAGGCTGATAGTTGGAAGAAGATGTAAGATTATGAGAGTTTTATTTTTAAGAGAAGTTACACCATGTCTGTTTTCTGAATGAAATAATTCTGGAAGACAAAAAACAAAATTTTTCAAGTGAGAGAGGACAGAATTTCTAGAAGGATAGCCTTGTGCAGATGGGATGAAATGGGAACTGATGAACAACTGCAGCTACTGGTCTTCACAGCATGCAACAGAGCAAGGAAAGGAATATTTGTAATCAATAGAGAAGTTAGAGTTTCACAACATAGTCAAGAAGTGAAGTTGCTCAGTCGTGTACAACTCTCTGAGATCCCATTGACTATAGCCTATCAGGTTCCTCCGTCCATGGCATTTTCCAGGCAAGAATACTGAAGTGGGTTGCCATTTCCTTCTCCAGGGGATCTTCCCAACCTGGGGTTAGAACCCAGGTCTCCCGCCTTGCGGGCAGACACTTTACTTTCTGACCCACCAGGGAAGCTTCTAACATAGTCAAGCATTGGCCTTTTTATGTCCTGATTGTCACTAGACTCACTGGTCCTTAAATATTATAAAAGATCAGTTTATATATTTAAAAACTTGCCAGTGTTTTGTGAAATTCAATGCTGAATTCCTCTTTGTTCTGAGATATATATACATCTTATGATTACATTCTGTTTGAACACTGCAAATGGACATAACATATGTGCATATGGGAAATATAATTTGCTTGCTGAAGAATAAGTTTAAAGCAGTCAGCTTAGTGAGTCAAAAGTAGATTGGCAAATCAGTCAACAGATTTGCAGATTCTATCTGGAATTTTCTTTGCTGGGGTTATGTGGCTTCAGCTATTTTGTTCATTTAGTTTTAGTTTTATAGCTAGCAATATTAAATTTTACTCTTGAATTTTGTTTGTCTTTAAAATCCTAATGAGAAAAAGGAAAATGTTCATTCAAGGGAAAAAGAAACAACTCTGATGAGCCTGTTTACTGGGAGAGAACACTCAATATTTTTTTTGCAGCACATTTCTTATATTTCATTTTGAAGGTTTTATGATGCTTTTAACATGGACCAGAGAACATACACCACTGCAAAATAAAATCCTTTATAGTATATATTTCCCTTTGGTAATATCCCTTTACACATATGTTGCTCAATGGCTATCATTAAGTATTAGCAGATGTAAAATGTGCTCTCCTTTCCTTTCCTCTTACCCCTTCCTCTTTTGATTAGTTCTAAACTCATATTTAAATTGATGGAGGTGCTGTTCTGTGCCAAGTTGCTTCAGTTGTGTCTGACTCTGTATGACCCAATGGACTGTAGCCTGCCATGGGATTCTCCAGGCAAGAATACTGGAGTGGGTGGCCATGCCTTGCTCCAGGGGATCTCCCTGACCCATGGACCGAACCCAGGTCTCTTTTGTCTCCTGCATTGGCAGATGGGGTCTTTACCACTAGTGCCACCTGGGAAGCCCAAATTGATAGATACGGGGCTGCTACTGACCCACAAAGAAGCTGACACAGAAGGAACCAGTAAACCAGTCAGCTAATTCTTTCCATTTAACATTGAAATCATGGTCCACATTTAAGGCAGAAAATTTGGGACAAATAAGATTTTTCTCTAAGAGAGAAAGAAAGAAAAAGAGAAACTTCAGGGTAGAACTGAGTAAGAGTTGGGAGTATTAGATGCTTATAAATGGTTCTAAGAAAGAGCTAGTGGGACCTATCGCCCACGTAGCTGTGCTCAGCTCCAAGGGAAGAGCGCCTCAAGTGGGTGTCTGAGAGGAGACCTGGATCCCTGGGAAATGGTGGCCCTCTTTAGCTTTCATGTGCCTTCATGAATGTAGAACTAGCTATGTGCTGAGTTTAGGCAGAAAGTTCCTACATAAATCCCCAAATTTCCTATGTTCACAATGTTTGGGAAAAGAGCATCAGACTCTTTCTGAGGGGATGATGATTCAGTGGACACAAAAAGGCCTCATAGTTGTCATAAGATGATAGTGTGGCAGCAAGCAGCGTGGGACATTCTGGTATTGAGCAGGTGAGATAAAATGGCTCACTAGACACCAGTGTGAAGGGGTGATGAGGGCCAAGAGTCAGCCGGGCCAGGTGCATCTCTCAGACACTAGTAAGAAAAGACACTAACCAAAGAACAAATCTCTCCCTCTGCTCCCTTGACTATACGTAAGAATCCCACCCCACTGAGACTTAGATCATAACCATTGGAGGGGAGGAAAGAGGAAGTAGAGAAACACTTATTTGACTGAGTTGAGAGTAGAAATGAGGGTGTTTACTCATAAATGACAAAAATGGTTTTATGTTATTGGGGAGAAAGGGTGTTAAGATTCAATTCAGTTATTGAAAATAAGTAATGCTTATAGTCTTTGTATATATATGTCTTATGATTTCACACCTCAGTGTGAAACAGTGGAAACAATGGTAAACTTTATTTTGGGGGGCTCCAAAATCACTGCAGATGGTGACTGCAGCCAATTTAAAAGACACTTGCTCCTTGGAAGGAAAGTTATGACCAACCTAGACAGCATATTAAAAAGCAGAGATATTACTTTGCCAACAAAGGTCCATCTAGTCAAAGCTATGGTTTTGCCAGTAGTCATTCATGGATGTGAGAGTTGGACTATGAAGAAAGCTGAGCGCCAAATGCTGAGTTCAATACTTTTGAACTGTGGTGTTGAAGACTCTGGAGAGTCCCTTGGCCTGGAAGGAGATAAAACCAGTCAATCCTAAAGGAAATCAGTACTGAATATCATTGGAAGGAATGATGCTGAAGGTGAAGCTCCAATACTCTGGCCACCTGATGTGAATAACTGACTAATTTGAAAAGACCCTGATGCTGGGAAAGATTGAAGGCAGGAGGAGAAGGGGATAACAGAGGATGAGATGGCTGGATGGCATCACTGACTCGATGGACATGAACAAGCTCTGGGAGTTGGTGATGGACAGGGAAGCCTGGCATGCTGCAGTCCATGGGGTTACAAAGAATCGGACATGACTGAGCAACTGAATTGAACTGAACTGAACTAAACTGATTGAACACCTTTAAACTGTATGTGGTCCATTTGACAAACCATTTGAGTCAAAAAGGTCAGTTAATTTTCCAGCTGTTTCATCTGTTTAATCCCTTTCTACTTCCTGAAATTTCACAAATAATCCAATTCCCAAAGTAGCACTGATTTGTTTGGGTATAGTTAGACATACCTGTGTGCCTATTCCTAATCCTGTGGGGGATCCCAACCCCTTCCTAATATTTCCAAAGAGGCTTGGTGGAGGTAGGATCAGATTATATTTTTCCAGGTCATCTCTTGCTCAAATTTCCTGCTTCAATTGGCACAACTATTTTCTCAACTAATGCAATTTTGTTTTTTTCAGTATGTCAGGTTTTCATTGAAGTCATAGAAATTACTTAATGCAATTAAAGTACAGCACAGTACAGGCTGTAACGTTAAATATGAGACATTCCTTCTTTTTGACCAGTATCTGTTTATCTTCTGATGTGAACTTTTCCCTTAGAGTTCTATTTTATTGTTGTCCTACTACCTTTTTTTTTTTTCTTTTTTTAGCCGTGCCCCATGGCATGTGAGATCTTAGTCCCCCTACTAGGGATTGAACTGTGCCACCTGCAGCGGCAGCTTGGAGTCTTAACCCCTGGATTGCCAGGGAAGTTCCTTGTGGCCTACTATTCACTATCTTTTCACAGTCTTTCCTCATAGCTCTTCATTCTGAATCCTATATTTCTATAACTCACTATTCACACACTTAGTATTTCTGAATCAATTTTTAACTATTCATTTGATGTGTAAACATACCATGTAAACATACCAATGATATATTTATTCATCTAAAATAATTAGAGCTCAACTTAATACCACAAATTTAACTTGTGCAATTCCATAATTTTTAAATTTAAAAACTATGACCTCCTAGCTTAAGTAACTTTACCAGTTGACTTCTAAAAAGTCCTGGGAAAAAAGAATCATTACTCAATTAACTTTAAAGAATTATTTTAATTTCCATTGAGTTTAAATATATATGGAATATAAAGAGATCATTTTGTATATTTGCATTAAAAAATTGCCATTTTCATTAGCTATTTCCAAGGGTTAAATTCTGAAGCATAAAATTCCAATCTTTCTGCATCTCCTATAATACCAACTTAGAGAGCCCTATAATCTCTCCTCATCCGTCCATGAGAAAGTTTTTTTTCAAAGCTCAAGGAAGTGCCTTATCTTTGGTGAAAGCTCTTTTTCAAACCTCAAGGAAGTGCCACATCTTTGGTGAATGCTTCTTCTAATCACTATAAATCACAATGTCCCACACACTTGTGGTACATGTATGTGCAGTACATGTATGTGTAGTACAAACATAAGTTTGTTCTCTAAATATTCTCCTGGGTGTGAACTCTTGTGTAACCATGCTATAGCTTAAATTTTTAATAGGTGCTTTTTAAGTTGTAGTTGCCTACACATAAAACCAAGAATATGATATGTACTCAGTAGATGTTTTTTTAAATAAATTTCATCAAACATTAGTTACAGCATGCTGCAGTTTCTCCAATGTTCAAAGACTAAAACTCCAACCCGTACTTACATACATACATTTTTGTTTGGTAAGATAGTTTTTTGCCTTTTTGTGGGTATAATTTATACAGAGTCAAATGCACAGATACTAAGTTTGATGAGTTCTGACAACCTATGCCTCATACAATCTATGTTCTTTGCCCCTAAAAAGATATATACGTCTATCACTTCAGCTAATTCCCTTATGCACTCCCTCTAGGGACAACGCCTATTCTTATTTTTATCACCATATATTACCTTGGCTTTCCAGAACATCAAACACACAGAATTATACCGTATGTACTGTTTCATGTCTGCCTTCTCTCACACAGCATAATGTGTTTTGAGATTCATCCCTGTTATTGTAACAGAAATTTATTCTGTTTCACTTCTGAGGAGTATCACATCATGTAAATGTACCACACTTTGCTTCTCCATTTTCTTATTGATGTTCATTTGGGTTTTCCAGTTTGGGACTATTAAGAATAAAGTTCCTGAGGATAATTTTTGTACATAATTTTGGACACATGTATTTTTGTTTGTTTGTTTCTTGTCTGAGATATCCTAGATATCTCTACAGAGGAATTGCTGGAGCATAGTATGGATATGAGTTTAACTTTATAAGAAAGCACTAAGCAAACTGGTGTTTGTAAAATGGTTATCATCTTGCATTTTTAAAGCAATGTTAGGGATTTGAGGCATTCAGTATCTTTGCTATGTTGTTTAACTTAGCCATTCTTAAGTGTGTACTAGTTTCTCACTGTGGTTTGAGTCTGCGTTTCCTACTGAATAATCCTGTTTGGGGCTTCCCTTGTGGCCCAGTGGTAAAGAATCTGCCTGCCAATGCACTCCCCGGGTTGGGAAGATCCCCTGGAGAAGGAAATGGCAACCCACTGCAGTGTTCTTGCCTGGGAAATTCCATGGACAGAGGAGCCTGGTGGGCTACAGTCCATAGGGCTGCAAAAGTGTTGGATACAACTTAGCAACTAAATGACAACAACAATCCTATTTTCATAAACTTGCTGCTCATTTTCACATGTTTTCATTTCATATGTATATGACAATTTAGATATCCTCTTGTAAAAAATGTGTTCAAGTCTTTTGCCATTTTTTGGTTGGCTTGGGTTTCTTTTCACACTGACTTATGTGAATGTTTGCATTTTCTAAAGACAAGTCTTTCCTTAGACAGATGTTTTGCAAATGTTTCACTTGCTGAGTTGGCTTTTCACTCTGCCAGTGTGTTTTTTGATAAACAGAACTTCTTAATTTTAATACAGTTAAATTTATCATTTTATTCTTTGATAGTTTGTGTTTTTGTCTCTTTTTGAGAATTTTTGTTTGCAGTTCTGAAGGGAGTCTCCTGTGTCTTACTCTAATATATATATATATATACACACACACACATATATATATATATACATATATTTGCTTATTGCCCACTTAGATCTGCAATCCATCTGGGATTGATTTTTTGATAAAGATTTAATACAGTTAAATTTATCATTTTATTCTTTGATAGTTTGTGTTTTTGTCTCTTTTTGAGAATTTTTGTTTGCAGTTCTCAAGGGAGTCTCCTGTGTCTTACTCTAATATATATATATATATACACACACACACACATATATATATACATATATTTGCTTATTGCCCACTTAGATCTGCAATCCATCTGGGATTGATTTTTTGATAAAGAATTATGAAGGAGTCAAGATCAGTTGTTTTCCATATGGATATCCAATTGTTCCAGCACTATTTGTTGAAAGGTTATCATTTCTCCTCCAAACTTTACTGATATCTTGCCATAAATTAGGTGACGGTACATATGTGGCTCTTTCTGGACTTGCCTTTCTATCTTGTTGGTTATTTTCTCTCTTCTTTTACTATTTTAAACACTATTGCTTTCTCATAGGTCTTTGAAATTTCTGGTGGTAGAAGTCTTTCTTGAAATGTGTAAGGTAAGGTAAGGTAAGGTAAGTCGCTCAGTCGTGTCCGACTCTTTGCGACCCCATGGACTGTAGCCTACTAGGTTCCTACATCCGTGGGATTTTCCAGGCAAGAATACTGAGTGGGTTGCCATTTCCTTCTCCAGGAGATCTTCCCAACCCAGGGATCAAACCCAGGTCTCCCGCGTTGTAGGCAGACGCTTTGCAATCTGAGCCACCAGGGAAGAAATGTGTGCTTGCCTTGAATATTCTTATCTTTTATATTTCTTTGTGAATTTTTAGAATTATTACTGTTGATTTTTAAAAATGAACATAAATTTGCTAGGACCTTCATTAGAATTGCATTGAATCTAGAAATTAATTTGAAGAAAATTGACATCTTTACATTATTGAGTCTTTCAGTCCATGAACAGAATCAGTTAACTATAGCTACGCTAATGCTATGTTACAACAATCCCAACATTTAGTGGTTTAAAATAAGACTGTCATTTATTGTTACAGATGTGGTTCCTGGGCAGGGCTGTGGTGACTGGAACGAGTCATCACCACATGATTCTGCTCCACCTGCCTCACATTCTGCTAAAACAGGTAGATAGACGAGGACATACCCTTCTCCTGGCAATGGTAGAGTGCAAGAATACAAGGGTAATTGCACAAGTCTATTTCAAGCTACTGCTTGAAATTCATCAGCTTAAAGTTGTATTTACACAAATAAGTCATTTGGCTGAGTCCAGAGTCTAGGGTAGAAACATTAAACTTCTCCAGCTTTGGTGGGGGGTACAGCAAGTACATAACAAAATGTTTCAGCACTAGGTTGGTTGAGTAATTGGGTTTCATCTAGGAAATACATCAGTCTAGGCAAGCTAGCATTCCTGTTTTTATGACTAAGATTTGGTTTTGTCAAAGCTGCAAAACCCTTGGTGTACTAAACTGTTCCAACATTCTTTGTAGACCCCCTCATAGCCCTGAATGTTTATTTCATAAATAGAAAGAGTTCATGTTTCCCCAGTTCTGCTCTAATTCATTTTATCTTTTAAAAGGTAGAGTGAATGTACCAAATTTTAAGCATATAAAGCTCAACATTCAGAAAATGAAGATCATGGCATCTGGTCCCATCACTTCATGGGAAATAGATGGGGAAACAGTGGAAACAGGGTCAGACATTATTTTGGGGGGCTCCAAAATCACTGCAGATGGTGACTGCAGCCATGATCAGGAGATGGTGATGAACAGGGAGGCCTGGCATGCTGCGATTCATAGGGTCGCAAAGGGTCGGACACGACTGAGCGACTGAACTGAACTCAACTGAACCCAGTCTGCTTCTGTCTGCTTGCCCTCTTTTTCTAGCTACAGTCAAACTAGAATTTTTAAATTGTTAGAATTGGGTGAGCAATCTGGAATCTGTAGGGCTTCTCCATTTCCTGTCTACCTCCAGTCTGATTTAACTGCTCATTCAGGTCACTCATATAAAAAAATAATCATTTCAGCATTGTTTCTGACAGCAAAATTACAGAATGCAGACTCTTATTTTTCACACTACAAAATATTATTTAGCAATAGAAATTAACAAATATTATCTACATATGTCAACATGTATAAATGTGAAAAATAAAATATTGAATAAAATAGCAACTACAAAAGAATACACTGAGTATGATTCCATTTATATACATTGAAGAAGTGTAAAACAGTAGTCTATCATCTTGTGAAAGGATGTTAAATAGATAGGCAGGTGTGCAAACAACACTCAGCAACTCCCAGGGCTGAGAGCATTGGCTGTTTCTTTAATGTTTTTAGTTTTAAAACATGAATAAGAAGCAAACAATACAGTGTTAACATCTCTTAGATCATAGGAACCAGTAGATGCATGGGAATTTTTCATAAATTTGTATTTTCTCTAAGTTTGAAATATTCAATTGAGGGACTAAATTTTTGAAAAATAACATTTAAGACATAATTCTATAAGAGTATTTCACCTCCTTTCTTCAAATGCTCACTACCCGTTTTAACATTAACCCCTAGATGGTCGTTGATGTTTTGTTTATATATCTTTAACTTGGAGCTCCCTTTATAGCCAGAAGATGATGGTGCACTGAGTATTCTTTATGGAGAGCAGGACGGTATGACATTAAAACTCTCAAATATTCTGTTGATGTGCCTCTTCCAGGAATGGACATGTAAGAACACTAGAGCTATTTCAGAGTCTGATTCTGAGTAGGACATGAAGTATTGTTTCTGACTGACATATACTTGGTTTGTCAGTGAATATTTTATGGCTGGATGCAAAGTACTAATTTTTTTTCATAATTTGCAAGCATATCATCATAGCTAAACAGATTTGGGGCTTGAAGTCTCAGTGAATGCTGGCAAGTCTTTTCATGAGTAGATGGAAGCTTGATTCAGTATGATCTACAATGAGAATGTGCTGTTCCATGGAGATTTGCTGTTTTGTGTTTTGTCTAGCTCATTTCCCACTGTAGTCTCCCCTCTGTCAGATTTATATTTGCTTCCTGACAACAAGGCAATTATTAGGTTAAGGCCTGATGACTTTTATAGAGGCTTTCAAGTATGATGTGGAATAAATCCATAGATAAATTGATAAATGATTTTAAATAGTCTCTGTATTATTAGTGTCAAATATTGTGTTGAATATTATTTATTATAAAAAGGTTATTAAAGTAATATGAACTGAATATTTTAAAGAGATTTTATCCATTATTTCATTACCATAGCACACAAGTATATGTAGAGCCATATACCTTAGGTACACACACATTCTATAGAGCAATAACTGTAGTGAATGTTTTATATTTTTCAAGATTTATTTAGTATCCAGCTTCATAGGTTCTTAAAGTATATTTTAATGTGTCATTTTTTATTCTACTGACTGACTAGGTTGGCTAAAATCTGACTTGGTTACTCATTCTCCAACTCTTAATTCTCTTTCTCAATTACATGCATTTTTAGTTTTAAATATAGTAGTAGTTCATCAATATGAAATTCTAAGCTAATTTTATTTAAGTAAAGTTTTCTAAATACCTGAGGCATATGCACTTTAGTGCCCACATTTTTTGGCATTTTATCTATATTAAAATAGTTTTAAAATGTTCTATGCTCTTTGATGCATCCTCAAAGTGAGGATAATGAACATATTTTATTGATAAATTTCCATGATCTTTTAAGGAGCAATAATTGCACTGCATAGATTAGTAATTCTGTTCTGCATTTTAATTTTTACCTCACTCTGCCTTTGTCAGTTACTTTTAATGAGATTTTTGCTAATTCTATCCAAGGCTGAATGTTTCTCCTTCTATTTTCTTCTAATTTACTTTGGGCTGAAGAAACAGATAGAAAATCTTACTATGACTATACATTAGTAAGTGTGCATATGGCACCATTTGAAGAAAGCTTAAGAAACAGATAACACAAGATATTTGTCACTTTTTTGGGGATTATCTTTTTTACTCTCTTGTTCAGATACTGCTTTAAAAGAGCCCCAAATAAGTGAGTTGCATGCACTGATACAAGTTATTTAAATACACATTTTAAAAAATTGCATAGATTCCTGATTTGAGTTGCCTTTTAATAATTATTATACATGAATAAGCAGTGTGTAGAGCTAAACAGTAACATTCCTACTGCTAGAAAAAAATCTTTATAGAAAAATTAACAAGATGATGTTTGACAAGACTCTAGGTGCTGTGGTATTAAAAATCCAAATAGTATTCTCACATGGTTATTTCCAAGGAAATTCATCACACACTGTGATTGTAAAATGCTCTTCAAATTGGCTGCAGCCTACATTAGATGCATTTCCCTCTGTCCTTGCCCTGACAATTCTAAAAGTGAGATAGCAGCAACATAAACACTTCTACTACATCAAGCCATCAGCTTGATTATACCTTCAGTTCAGTTCAGTTCAGTCGCTCAGGCCTGTCCTACTCTTTGCGACGCTATGGACTGCAGCATGACAGGCCTCCTTGTCCATCACCAACTCCCAGAGCTTACTCAAATTCATGTCCATTGAGTCTGTGATGCCATCCAACCATCTCATCCTCTGTTGTCCCCTTCTCCTCTGACTTCAATTTTTCCAAAGCATCAGGGTCTTTTCAAATGAGTCAGTTCTTTGCATCAGGTGGCCAAAGTATTGGAGCTTCAGCTTCAGCATCATTCCTTCCAATGAATATTCAGGACTGATCTCCTTTAAATGGCTTCCCTGGTGGCTCAGAGGTTAAAGCGTCTGCCTCTGATGTGGGAGACCTGGGTTCGACCCCTTTAGGATGGACTGGTTGGATCTCCTTGCTGTTCAAGGAACTCTCAAGCATCTTCTCCAACACCACAGTTCAAAAGCATCAATTCTTCAGCGCTCAGCTTTCTTTATAGTTCAACTCTCACATCCATACATGACTACTGGAAAAACCATAGCTTAGACTATATACCTTTGTTGGCAAAGTAATGTCTCTGCTTTTTAATATGCTGTCTAGGTTGGTCATAGCTTTTCTTCCAAGGAGCAAGCATCTTTTAACTTCATGGCTGCAGTCACCATCTGCGAATATTTTGGAGCCCAAGAAAATGAAATCTTTCACTGATTCCATTGTTTCCCTGTCTATTTGCCATAAAGTGATGGGACCAGATGCCATGATCTTCGTTTTTTCAATGTTGAGTTTTAAGCCAACTTTTACACTCTCCTCTTTCACTTTCATCGAGTGGCTCTTTAGTTCTTCTTCGTTTTCTTTCATAAGTGTGGTGTCATCTGCATATCTAAGGTTTCTGTTATTTCTTCTGACAATCTTGATTCCAGCTTGTGCTTCATCCAGTCCAGGATTTTTCATGATGTACTCTGCATATAAGTTAAATAAGCAGGGTGACAAGATGCAGCCTTACATACTCCTTTCCCAATTTGAAACCAGTCTGTTGTTCCATGTCCAGTTCTAACTATTGCTTCTTGACCTGCATAGAACTTTTGTGGGAGGCAGGTCATGTGGTCTGGTATTCCCATCTCTTGAAGAATTTTCCACAGTTTGTTGTGATCCACACAGTCAGAGGCTTTGGCATAGTCAATAAAGTAGAAGCAGATGTTTTTCTGGAACTCTCTTGGTTTTTCGGTGATTCAATGGATTTTGGAATTTGATTTCTGGTTCCTCTGCCTTTTCTAAATCCAGCCTGAACATCTAGAAGTTCATGGCTCATGTACTGTTGAAGCCTGGCTTGGAGAATTTTGAGCATTACTTTGCTAGCGTGTGAGAAGACTACAGTTGTGTCGTAGTTTGAGCATTCTTTACACCTTGGCTTTAGCAAGATGGAAGGTATTCTTCAAAATCATTTAATATAATAAACGTCTGATTTTATGGATTGGAAAAGCATGATTGGAAGGAATATAAATAAGAATTTTTCTGGTAACAATCCAGAAACATTAATGTGTTTTCTTTCTTTTTCTATATTTAGTCAATTATTTTACGCAGTGTTTTTTCATTTGCTATTAAGCAGAATGGGTAGACTGTGATTCTATGGAAAATCAGACAGATTCCCTTGATAAACTAGGACATCTTATAATTGTTTGAAGTTGAAAATATTCTTGAATTATAATTTAGAATGTTCAAAAAGTTTTGAAAAATTAAAAAAAAAATGGAGGAAGGAAATATGTGAGTAGAAAGCCTTGAATGCATTATCATCTCAAAGGCATAAGGAAGTAATTATTCTGGATATGGCCACAGAAGGTCTTCCACCAAAAAAGGGCTTTTGCTTAGACGGAAGCTGGAGGAGAAAAATGAGGAAGGAAGTCAGTTTGCTCTCCCAGATGTTCCAAAAACACACAACTTTGAAACTGGCTACTGTATATCTGAACACCTGTCTTATGACCAAAAACCGGAGAATCAAGAAAAAGGGAGCAAAGAATAGTCTTGTACCAATCAGCTCTGGTTCAAATTGCCAACATTCGTTGGATCATAGAAAAATCAAGGGAATTACAGAAAAACATCTAATTCTGCTTCACTGTTTACACTAAAGCCATTGACTGTGTGGATCACAACAAACTGTGGAAAATTCTTACAGAGATGGGAATACCAGACCACCTTACCTGTCTCCGGAGAAACCTGTATGCAGGTCAAGAAGCAACAGACCCAGACATGAAACAAATGACTGATTCAAAATGGGGAAAGGAATATGTCAAGGCTGTATATTGTCACCCTGTTTATTTAACTTTTTTGGGTGTGTGCATGTGTAGCAGAGTTTTATTAAAGTATAAAAAGGGACAACTTATTTAACTTTTATGCAGAGTACATCATGTGAAATGCTGGGCAGGATGAATCACAGGCTGAAATCAAGATTGCCAGGAGAAATATCAACAACTTCATATGCAAATAATGTCACTGTAATGGCAGAAAATGAAGAGGAACTAGAGCCTCTTGATGAAGGTGAAAGAAGAGAGTGAAAAAACTGGCTTAAAACTCAACATTCAAAAACTAAGGTCATGGCATCTGGTCCTATCACTTCATGGCAAATAGATGGGAGAAAAGTGGAAAGAGTGACAGATTTTCTTTTCTTGGGCTCCAAAATCACTGCAGATGGTGACTGCAGCCATTAAATTAAAAGACACTTGCTCTTGGAAGAAAAGCTATGACAAACCTACACAGTATATTAAAAAGCAGAAACATCACTTTGCTCACAGGTTCCATATAGTCAAAACTATGATTTTTTCAGTAGTTCTGTACAGATGTGAAGGTTGGACCATAAAGAAGGCTGAGCACCGAAAATTGATGCTTTTGATTTGTGGTGCTGGGGAAGAAACTTTTGAGAGTCCCTTGGACTACAAGGAGATCAAAACAGTCAACCCTAAAGATAACCCTGAATATTCATTGGAATGACTGCTACTGAAGCTAAAGCTCTAATACTTTGGCCACCTGATGTGAAAAGCCAACTCATTGGAAAAGACCTTGATGCTGGGCGAGATTGAGGGCAAGAGGAGGAGAGGGTGACAGAGGATGAGATGGTTGGATGGCATCATCAACTCAATGGACATGAATCTGAGCAAACTCTGGGAGGTAGTGGAGAACAGAGGAGCTTGGCTGCAATCCATGGGGGTAAAATTGATATGGTGACTGCAGCCATGAAATTAGAAGACGCTTACTCCTTGGAAGAAAAATTATGACCAACCTAGATAACACATTCAAAAGCAGGGACATTACTTTGCCAACTAAGGTCCGTCTAGTCAAGGCTATGGTTTTTCCTGTGGTCATGTATGGATGTGAGAGTTGGACTGTGAAGAAAGCTGAGCACCAAAGAATTGATGCTTTTGAACTGTGGTGTTGGAGAAGACTCTTGAGAGTCCCTTGGACTGCAAGGAGATCCAACCAGTCCATTCTGAAGGAGATCAGCCCTGGGATTTCTTTGGAAGGAATGATGCTAAAGCTGAAACTCCAGTACTTTGGCCACCTCATGCGAAGAGCTGACTCAATGGAAAAGACTCTGATGCTGGGAGGGATTGGGGGCAGGAGGAGAAGGGGACAACTGAGGATGAGATGGCTGGATGGCATCACGGACTCAATGGATGTGAGTCTGAGTGACCTCTGAGAGATGGTGATGGACAAGGGAGGCCTGGCGTGCTGCGATTCATGGGGTTGCAAAGAGTTGGACACAACTGAGTGACTGAACTGAACTGAACTGAATGCTAAGGAAGGTACAGTGAAATTGTATTTCTGACAAGAGGCAATACCTTTTGATAGACAATATGACAAATCATGCTTGAGGCTGGTGCACTGGGATGACCCAGAGGGATGTTATGGGGAGGGAGGTGGGAGGGGGGTTCAGGATGGGGAACATGTGTACACCCGTGGTGGATTCATGTTAATGTATGGCAAAACCAATACAATATTGTAATCAGTCTCCAATTAAAATATGTAAAATTAAATTAAAAAAAAGAAAAGCTCAGGTATAAAAGAAAAAAAATTACTTATAAGAACATGTTCATTTAGGAAATATTCATTATAGAATCAGTTCAGTTCAGTTGCTCAGACATGTCCAACTCTGCAACCACATGTACTGCAGCACACTAAGCTTTCCCTGTCCAAAACCAACTCCCAGAGCTTGCTCAAACACATGTCCATGGAGTCAGTGATGCCATCCCACCAACTCATCCTCTGTCGTCTCCTTCTCCTCCTGCCTTCAATCTTTCCCAGCCTCAGGATCTTTCTAGTGAGTCAGTTCTTCCCATCTGGTGGGCAAAGTATTGGAGCTTCAGCTTCAGCGTCAGTCCTTCCAGTGAATATTCAGGACTGATTTCCTTTAGGATTTTTTTTTTTTACTTTATTTTACTTTACAATACTGTATTGGTTTTGACATACATCAACATGAATCCATCATGGGTGTACAAGTGTTCCCAATCCTGAACCCCCCTCCCATTTCCCTCCCCATATTGGATTGATCTCCTTGCACTCTAAGGGACTCTCAAGTGTCTTCTCCAACACCACAGTTCAAAAGAACCAATTCTTTGGTGCTCAGGCTTCTTTATGGTCCACCTGTCACATCCATGCATGACTTCTGGAAAAACCATAGCTTTGACTAGACAGACCTTTGTTGACAAAGTAATGTCTCTGCATTTTAATATGCTATCTAGGTTGGTCACAGCTTTTCTTCCAAGGAACAAGCATCTTTTAATTTCATGACTGCAGTCACCATCTGCAGTGATTTTGAATTCCAAGAAAATAAAGTTTGTCACTATTTCCATCATTTCCCCATCTATTTGCCATGAAGTGAACAGAGTAGATGCCATGATCTTCGTTTTTAGAATGTTAAGTTTTAAGCCAACTTTTCAACTCTCCTCTTTCACTTTCACCAAGAGGCTGTTTATTTCTTCTCCACTTTCTGCCATAAGGGTGGTGTCATCTTCGTATGACACCTCATCATCATATGAACCTCATCTTCATATCTGAGGTTATTGATATTTCTCTCAGCAATCTTGATTCCAGCTTGTGCTTCATCCAGCCCAGTATTTCACATGATGTACTCTCTCTGCATATAAGTTAAATAGGCAGGGTGACAATATATATCCTTGTGGTACTCCTTTCTTAATTTGGAAGCAGTCTCTCATTCCATGTCTGATTCTAACTGTTGCTTCTTGACCTGCATACAGGTTTCTCAGGAGACAGGGTAAGGTGGTCTGATATTCCCATCTCTTGAAGAACTTTCCACAGTTTGTTGTGATCCACACAGTCAAAGGCTTTGGCATAGTCAATAGAGCAGACATAGATGTTTTTCTGGAACTCTCTCGCTTTTTCAATGACCCAACGGATGTTGGCAATTTGATCCCTGGTTCCTCTGCCTTTTCTAAATGCAGCTTGAACATCTGGAATTTCTCTGTTCACCTACTGTTGAAGCCTGACTTGGAGAGTTTCAAGCATTACTTTGCTAGCATGTGAGATGAGTGCAATTGTCTGGTAGTTTGAACATTCTTTGGCCTTGCTGGCTTTCCTGACAGCTCAGCTGGGTAAAGAATCTGCCTGCAATGCAGGAGACCCTTGTTCAATTCCTGGGTCTTGAAGATCCCCTGGAGAAGGGATAGGCTACCCACTCCAGTATTTGGGGGCTTTCCTGGTGGCCACCTGCAATGCAGGAGACATAGTTTCAGCCCCTGGGTTGGGAAGATACCCTGGAGAAGGGAAAGGCTGCCCACTCCAGTATTCTGGCCTGGAGGATTCTATGGACTGTTTAGTCCAAGAGGTCGCAAAGAGTCTGACATGACTGAGTGACTTTTACTTTCAGTTTTCCTTGGGACTGGAATAAAAATTGACCTTTTCCAGTCCCGTGGCCACTGCTGAGTTTTCCAAATTTGCTGGCATATTGAGTGTAGCACTTTCATAGCATCATCACAGAACAGACACAAGTAATTTAAATATACAGTAAGAGGGTAATGTTTATATTAAGGTCTGTAAAGCATGAGATATTAAAATAATTATGAAAGCATCACCGCGATATGAAGATTATAAGTACAGTCTGAGGATTTTTAAAGTTAAGCTTCTCATTCTCTTCTGTTCAGCTATCAATTGCCATTAGAATCAACTGATTCACAATCTGTAGTCGCTGGATTCTCCTTCATTTCTTACTGTGCATTGATGGCAGCCATTTGAATGCTCAAAACTTGGATTCCAAAGAGTACTTTAGGTCAGTTAATCCTAGGTGAAAAGTTCTTTTCCCATTTTCTTAATATTACCTGGATTAAAAAAAAATCATACCAGATGCCCTTCACATTTGAAGCACAAATAAAAGCAAATATCTTTTGTATATAGCCTTAGCAAACAATGTTAATTTGCTTACAGCTGTGAATAAGAATGTTAAACATGAATCAAAACATAAAAGCAAGTAAATTTTAAGTAACACCAATACTGGAAATCTAAAAAATAAAAATCATCCTCACTAAAGAATGCATAGGGAATTTTTAAATTTGCCTTTGTGGTTTGTGTTTCCTGAGAAATGAGGAAAGACAAGGAAGGCTATTTGTCAGTGAACTCCAGGTACCATGATGAGAAAGCCCTGCTCATCTACCAACTTAGAATGGTTTAGCTCCTGGTTACTAAACCTGTCTCACAAGCAAAATAAATTAGGTGTGCAAATAATAATCAGAATCCTGTTTCTAATGATATGTCTTCAAAATAAGTAAGCTAGAAAATAATATAACATTAAAAAAATCTTTCATAGTGTTTGTTCTACTAGCCTTGGGGAGATGGACCAAGGTACTACTGACCTAATGCTGGAATAAGGGGTAAAATGGGGAACTGATAAACAGGAACTTTCAACTAAATTGGATGTCACCCTGAGACCTCGTTTACCCTTTTGACTTTCTACTGAACACTCCAGATATGCAAAAATAAACAGGCCATAGTAAGGTAAAACAAAACTTATCTGTCACTGGAGGTCACCTCCTCTTCACAAAGAACTCCTGGTACAGAGAATTATGTTTAGGGATCAACTCTTGATGCCACTGCAACCTCCTCTGCTCACTCTGTCTAATATACACGTCTTTTTACTTTTCAAGGAGCGACATTTTATGTTTAAACAAATGGAAATGCTAAAAAGTGAGCTAAGCATTTTTCCTGCCCTTAATTCCTCAAATTATTGAAAGATGTGTTTTGCGTCTGAAATAGCTTTCTCTTTGCTCTATCATATTCCCAATTAGATTGTAACTGTTGCCCCTCTAATTCCAAGTTAGACGTACATAGGGACAGCTGCTAATCAGAAAACAGTTATCACCATCTGGGCTGAGGTGAACTGTAAAACCCTGTTCAAGATTTTCTTGTGTGAGTTCATGGCTTTGTTGAGCTGCTGAACACTGTGCCTCTCTAGACATTTTTTTTAAAGACATTTTATTAAATGTGAAAAATAACCTCCATTTAAAAAGCCACTTAGATGTATTTTTTGTTACTTACATTCAAATAAATACCATCTGATTAATGAACTCTATTCTTAAAAAGTGTAAAAAAAAGTTGTTTTCCCATTATTTCCAGGTCTTATATTGAAAAGATTTTGCTGTTCAAAGAACTCCAAGCTTGTATGATTCCAACTGGAAGAGGTCCAACAGGAGGAAATGGCATTTTTCGAAGCCAGATATTTTAGATATCATCAATAAATATGTATTAGGAAAACATTGAGACTGTGGCAATACTTAGTCATAATAAAGCACAAGGTCACCACCCTCAGCTTTTATAGCTTAATGAAAGCCTGAGGGAGCACAAAGCAAATTGGTATTTTATGCACAAGATTGCAGGCAATCAAAGAGCCTGTAAATGTGGATGGGAGCCAGGAAAATCTGGATGCAATCTAGTTAGCATAGAAGGTGCTGCTTAGAATTCTCAGGGGTGGAGAGATGGAGGAAGAAAAATATGTTTATAAGATAAAAGTGTTTTCTTGGAGGAAGTTCATTGTGAAATGCCAGTGCCATAATGATGGACACCACAGGCTGGAGAAGATATTGCTTGGAATTAATGTTTTTTTAAAAATCAAAAGATTATTTTGTGAAATGAACAAAATATAAAGCAAATAAAAAGGATAGTAGTTTGGATTTTTTGTATATTCATTCATGCCAAATTCGAAGATCCTGAGACTATTGCAGGAGTCTTTGAAACAATCTATATTCTATGTTTTCAAAGTAAAAGTAATTAAAACTCTCCATTAGAATAAGTAGGTCTAGAGGCAATAGCACAGTGTTTAAACTATCATCCTTATAATCAACCAAGTCTTAATGTCTTAAGCATCTGGACTTTTTTGCTCCACCAAGAAAAAAATAGAGCTAAGGTATTAGGAAAAGAAAATCAACTGATACGTAAGGATGTTAGTGGTACCATATGTTTATGTCAACAAGATGAAATTCTACAGTGGAATAGCAGAAATAGTCACATCTTTAAGTTTCTTTTATTCCTAATGCTGATTAACTTAATATTCTTTTAGTTGCATTGGACAGTTGCAATTTAATTGCAACTAATTGTTGCAGTATCAAAAATACTAAGAAAAAAGCTTTAAAAACTGCAAAAATTATTGAAGAGTATCAGTCCTGCAGTTTACATGGGATATTGCATGCATGATGTAACTGTGCCGTTGTGCTAGCACAAAGCATGGGAAATCTTTCTGTGACCATAATTTGAAAAATCAATTTAAAAATACCACAATTCACTATATCTTTTAAAAATCCTTACCTCCATGTAAAATTTAAACTGAGTGATGAATACAAAGCTTTTATTAGGACTATTTAAAATTAATCTGTGTTAATTTGCAAATAAATTACTATGAATATTGTTAGACATTCTTTGGTATTATTTTAATTATAGACTCTAGTAGAATGTATCATCATGAAGAAATAGTAGCTGTGAAAAATTTCAGTGGAATAAAATTGAAATCTGTAACACACTGAGTTGATAAATGAAAGTTGTAGAAAAATGTAAACTTGAAGACAATTTAAATATGAGGCAACAGAAAATACCTTTTTTCTTTTCTTTTATGGAAAAAGTTTCAATGCTTTTACATGCTAAGTCAGTAACAAATACCATTTAACTTTTTTCTCTAACATTAATTTTAATTACAAAATAAACTACATAAATCATGGAGAAATTTACAATAAGAATAAGTCAAAGGAAAAAAGAAATCCCATCATTCAGAGAGAACAGCTATTTAATACCAATATTTATTCTATTTCCTATTTTATTTATATTGTTTAAAAAATATTTCAAGCATTAAGAAACTGTTGGATCATTTCTTATGTATGTTTTGTACATATGCTTCAGAAGAACTTTTTCTATAATATATCATCCATATATCCTTTTGTAACCAAACCTAGGTTCTGCTGCTTGTCACTCATGAGCCCATAATTTGAGAGGCAAATGTCTACAGAAAGGAAAGATACTTTAATCATAAAAGCCAGGAGGCTGAGGAGATGATCGACTTGTGTCCAGAGATCAGATTCTAATCAGCCATGATAGCTTTTAGAGGGAAAAACTGGGGAGGAGGGAGAATCTCAGTGAATCATCAAAGCATGAGGCTGGGTTTTGCATCATTTTCCATTGAGTACAGACTGGCTGATTCTCTCTGCAGTCGTCTTGCCTGTGTGATCTGCCTGCATGACTGCTAAGGGGGCTGTTGAGGGTAGAGAGCTAGTCTTACTTCTTTTTATCTAGGGGAAGAATCTGCAGGTTAGACAAGGCCTAATGTACATTCAGTGAAGGCAATGGCACCCCACTCCAGTACTCTTGCCTGGAAAATCCCATGGACAGAGGAACCTGGTAGGCTACAGTCCGTGGGGTCGCGAAGAGTCAGACACTGACTGAGCGACTTCACTTTCACTTTCCACTTTCATTCATTGGAGAAGGAAATGGCAACCCACTCCAGTGTTCTTGCCTGGAGAAGTACCCAGGGATGGAGGAGCCTGGTGGGCTGCCATCTATGGGGTTGCACGGAGTTGGACACAACTGAAGTGACTTAGCAATGTACATTCAGGAGAGCATAAGTCAGGAGTCAGCTTCTTTCTTTGTTTTAACTTTTTACATTATATTAGAATATAGTTGGGCTTCCCTGATAGCTCAGTTGGTAAAGAAAACAGTACAAGTTAGTCACACAGTCGTGTCCGACTCTGTGATTGCACAGACTTCAGCCTGTCCCCCTCCTCTGTCCCTGGAATTCTCCAGGCAAGGATACTGGAGTGGGTGACCATTTCCTTCCCCAGGTTGCCGTTTCCTTCTCCAGGGATTTTCCCGAGCAGGGGATTGAACCCAGACCTCCTGCATTGCAGGCGGATTCTTTACCAGTTGAGCCACAAGAACTATGCAGTTGGTAAAGAATCCGCCTGCAATGTGGGAAACCTCGGTTCGATCCCTGGGTTGGGAAGATCTGCTGCAGAAGGGAAAGGTTATCCACTCCAGTATTTTGGTCTAGAGAATTCCATGGACTAGTCCATGGGGTCGCAAAGAGTTGGACACGACTGAGTGACTTTCACACACAGAGTACAGCCAATGAACAATGTTGTGATAGTTTTAGGTGCACAGCAAAGCGACTCTGTCATACATAAACATGAATACATTCTCCCTCAAAATTCCGTCCCATTCAGGGTGGCACATAACATTAAGCAGAGTTCCTTGTTGGTTATACTTTTAAACATGGCAATGTGTACATGTTGATACCAAACTTCGTAACTATCCCTTCCCCCCGCTTCTCTTCTGGTAACCAAACATTCGTTCTCTGAGTCTGTAAGTCTGCTTGTGTTTTGTAAATAAGTTCATTTGTATCATTTATTTTCATAGTCTACTTATAATGGATATCATACAATGCTTCTCTTTCTCTTTCTGACTTATTCCACTAGAAGTTAGTGTCAGTTTCTTAGTGATCTAATTCCTTTAATCAGACTCTTTTAAGGTTAGAGGGGAACAGAAATGGGCAAACAGGAAAACAGTAAAGAGCTTCTTTCACTTCCTCACCATCAAACGTCATTCCACTTCTGTGGGATTGGGGATGAATTCTATCTTCTGTAACTTCTTCATGCCGACATAGGGTGTCATATGCCCAGAGTGATGTATGTCAACTTGGGTTGACATAGCATCTCTTTGCTGACAATTTCAGCTTCCCACTTACATACATGGGCAGAACAAGGTACAATTATTTTGATGCCCACAAAGATATAGATTATAATCAGAATTGTTAATTCCATTCTCTTGAGGCTTATTCTTAGAATTGTACAAGCTATAGGCAGCACTGCTCAAGATGGAGCAGCTTATGTCATGGCTACAATGTGGTCATCATATAGTTATCATTTTTTCCTCTAGAGGCAGTTATAGTATCTTTAAAACAAGTCAGGAATGTTTATCAGACACTGAGTCTGTGACTCTATTGTCCTAATCATTAATTTCTCAGTTTTGTGCTTGGGGGAGAGCCTGTAGGGTTTTGCTTGGTTCTACTTTAGTACTGCTATTGTGTTATTTTTACATTTAAATCTTAAATTCGAAATATTTTTATATGAATAAGATAAGGATCTAATATTTTTTCCCAAATAGTTACACGAGTTTCCATGTCATTTACTTTGCCACATTATGGATTGGTCTATATAAATATGCTTTGATTTATTTCAGGGCTTTCCGTCATTTCCCTTGATCAGAGATTAGTACAACATTGTTTTAATATTGTAACTTTATAATACACTTAGTATTTGGTATTAGGTGGGGCTTCCCTGGTTGCTCAGTAGTAAAGAATCTGCCGGCAATGAAAGAAATGTGGATTTGATTCCTGGCTGGAGAAGATGCCCTGGAGAAGGAAATGGCAACCCACTCCAGTGTTCTTGCCTGGGAAATCCTATGGACAGAGGAGCCTGGAGAGCTATAGTCCATGGGGTCACAAGAGTTGGACAGGACTTAGTAACTAAACTACCACCACCACCAGTAGGAGAAAATGCTTTACATTCTCTTCAATCAAAACAAAAAATGCAGGTTATTTAACAAATTTTGTTAGAAAATATCTCTTGTGAGGATCTGGAATCACAAAATTGAGGGATTTGACAGAAGACAAATTACAAGTTGTATTGTAGTAGCATTGCTGTTAAGAACAATGGGCATTTAGCATTGTCTTCATCAGTCCATGACTGAAAATCCATGAAAGGATTTCCCTGGTGATCCATTGATTAAGAATCCATCTGCCAATGCAGAGGACATGGATTTGATCCCTGGTCAGGGAAGATTCCACATGAGCTTCACGACAACTCAGCCTGGATGCCACAGCTACTGAAGCCTGCGTGCCTTATAGCCTGTGCTGTGCAGCAAGAGAAGCCACTCTATTGAGAAGCCCACAGGCCCCAACTGGAGAGCGATCCCCACTCACTGCAACTAGGGAAAGCTCACACACAGCAACAAAGACCCAGAGCAGCCAAAAATAAATATATAAGTAAATAAGAGTAATAAAAGAAAATCCATGAAAGATACACACTCATGAAACTGGATAAAACACCTTATCAGCTAAATACATTTTTTTTTAAGTGACAGAATGTCTTTAGTACCTGGCAACATAAGGTGACTTTCAGTAGAAGGTAACTAAAACATCTTCAGGAAAATATTTGCAGATGTATTAAGAGGGATACTGAGGAAGACTAGTCCATTGAGGAGTTCCAGGAGTAAGATGTGGAAGCCATGTTCAAGGAGGATCTGAATGCATTGTTATCACTCTGACCCATGCTCTCAGAATCTCAATACTGCTAGAATGCTTGGACTACCATGAGGCTAACTGCCATCATAGCCCCTACATCTATGATGGAGCACAGCTCCAAATTGGTATACATGTATAGTGTTGGTGTATATAAGTTCTTCTTCAGTCAGTAAGTCAAAAGTGTTGTGTATTTTCTGCTTGCACAAAATTCCTAAAATAAAGTACTTGAAGATTAGTAAAGCATAGATTTTATTATTATATTGTTGCTTGAGCTGAAAAGTTCCATTCTGCCACCCAGTTTTCTATAACCATGGTATTATATACCAAGGTGATTCATCAGCATTATAATAAATTGTAGTATTTGACTATAGGAAAAAACTCAACATTAATTCTGATTGTACTAAATGTTTTCTCAACATAATATTTTAGAATAATTTATATTAACTCAGCAACTGAAAAATAAAATAGCTTACTATTTTATAAGGGCAAAATTTCTGGTTAAAAAAAGGAAGGAAAAAATGTGGATAAAACTGTTTTATAAGCTATATTTTAGTGTTGGCCTGCATATAAGAATCATAGATAGTGTTAATCAACAGAGGCTAGGAAAGGAAAAATAAAATGAATAATAGAAATTCTAAGAAGGCAGGAGAAATTGTTGAATATATGCTTAAATATATGTTTACTGTTTATCTTGGGTTATTTTCATGTAAACTATTCTATAAATTTCAGTTGAGGATTAAGTATCTGTTCTTTCATTTTAAAGCTGGTTACAATTCCCTTACTTTATTTTCATTCGACCTATATGTATCATCACAAGACGGACTAAAACTTTCTCCTATAAGTAACACCTCCATGGTGTGTAAGACATCGTGGTACTCACCCCAGCCAAGCCCATATTAATGGGTGAGGCTTGGACAGCCATAGTTTTTCCTGTGCGGTGCTTAGTCACTTAGTTGTGTCCAACTCTTTGCGACCTCATGGACTGTAGCCTATCAGGCTCCTCTGTCCATGGGGATTCTCCAGTTAAGAATACTGGAGTTGGTTTCCATGTCCTCCTTCAGGGGATCTTCCCAACCCAGGGATCAAACCCAGGTCTCCTGCATTGCAGGCGGGTTCTTTACTGTTTGAGCCACCAGGGAAGTCCATAGTTCTCCCAGCCATAGTTAATTAAAATAGAAGTGAACAGTTTCTTCAGGGTGCAAATGAAATCCTCATTTTCAATGTAATATCCGGGCAGATGGAACAGCAGCTAAAGCTAGAAGAATGCAGGATCCATGAAGTAGACTCTGAGAACTTATGAGTTACCTCAAGTTATGAGAATTCATGAGTTAGCCTAGTATATAAGGGTTGATTAGTTAGCTTAACTTAAGAGTTTGTTACATCAAAAGGATGAAGAAACTATGAGAAAGTGAGGAAGCCAGCAACTCAGTGTGGGAGAAGAAAACACAGAAAATCATAGGTAGATTGATGCATTGTCTTAATTCTAGAATGATTCCATTTCCACTGTCCTGACCCTAATTCAGGACAGTGTTTTTGATTCTCATGAAATCATCTCTTCCTCCAACTAAATTCTGTAAGTGGGGATTTGATCAGTCAATCTGGAGCAGCTGCCCATTCAACAAATATTGTGATAACAGGACTTTTGCAACAAACCAAAAACAAAAACATCTGTTTTTCTTAAAAATAATAAGGTCTGAGATAAAATAGCTGGAGAGAATGCTTGCAAACTCAAATAGCACTTCTGGATGTGTTTAAAAGAAACTTTGCCATAGAAACCCAGTTTTTACTTGCTCTCGCACAAAGAAAATACATCACCAAAGTGGCAAGTTACTGTAGAAAGACTCAGTGGAAATGTTAAGAGTCCCATGTTAGCCATTCTCAGTTAAATATGCTATCCAGAAACTAAATGTAAGAGAGGCTGTGAATACTAAAGATAATTTTGAGTCTTTATTGAAGAACTATGTTTGTGATTACTTTGCATATTGATGAAAGGAAGCATTCTTCTTTTAAAATTTTATTTTTTTCTTTTCAGCTGTGCTGGGTCTTCATTGCTTCATGCGGGCTTCTCTCCGGTTGCAGCAAGCAGTGGCTACTCTGTACTTACGGTGAGCAGGCTTCTCACTGCAGTGGCTTCTATTGTGGAACAGGCTCTAGAGTGCATGGGCTCAGTATTTGCTGTTCACTGGCTCCAGAGCACAGGTTCAATAGTTGAGGTGCATGGGTTTACTTGATCCGTGGCATGTGAAATCTTCCCAGACCAGGGATCGAACCCACGTCTCCTGCATTTTCAGGCAGCTTCTTTATCCCTGGGCCACCAGGGAAGCCCAGAAGCTTTGTTTAACCTGAGAGTTGATCTTTTTTTTTTTTCCAGCTTTAAATTTGTTTCCAGATTTATCTTTATTAGTGTACTAAAAGCTTTCCCAGAGTAAGATCCTTAATTTGTTCATTATTATATCATTAATATTATTAACCACCCATGGTATAGCAGTGATTAATCAGAAAATGGTCTGGATGAATGAACTGAATTCTTAAAGTCCTTCAAGGTGTTTTGTAGGTCCACACCTTCCATGGGGATTCCCTAATTCTGTTAAGTCATAGCCAACTGTTCCTTCTGTAAACTATTATTAGTCTGAACCTCAGATGTAATCATAAATGGACATTTGTTTAATTATGTTATTGTTTCAATTTGCTACCAATGAAATTGTTAGAACCTTAAGAAAAGGGATCACATCATAATTTCTTGATTGTTACTTAATTGATTGAAACTCTAATTGGGAACACTCAGTGAATGCTGTGCCTCTATCTAGCCTCTCCTAATTTCCTCAGGCTAAGCAGAACAAAATATTTACTTACTAGTTGCCAAATCACTTAGATTAAAATTATATTTCTATTTTCTTGGCTCATTTTTATCTCCTTGAGGATGGATATTTTATTAGAAAGCACTTCACTGCAAGGGGCAAAACCAAACTAGGAATAGTTTCAGAAAAAGAAAAAAATGTATTGTCATAACACTTGAATGTCTCACATGGCCCAAGGGAAGAAATGTGCCTGGACTTTAGGAATAACTGGAATTAAGGCTGCTAAATGCTTCCAAAAAGAAATCTTTCCAAATGTCAATTTATCTTATCCTGATGCTTTCTGAATATATTTTCCCCTTTAGATTGCCTCCTTCTGCCCTCACTCTGCTCTAATCTACATGGCTCTGAACATCTCTGGAACTTTAAATCTTATGATTCCAGTAACACAAAATTTGATTGAGTTTCTAGTCTAGTATTCCCAAGGAAAGGGTACACTGTCCCCAATCAATCTTATTGTTTCAATCTCCTATGGACTGAGGGCATTGGCATACTGTGACATGACTGCTTCCTCTGGAATTTTTTTCTAAAAGTAAGGAACACTGCTGGGCTAAGGATAGGAAAAAAAAAAAAGACATATTTTTCCTCCAACTAGATTTTATATGTAATCCAGTACATTGTCTCACTTACTGTCATCAAAGGCAATACTCTAAAAGTGATCTTTGTTCTTTCTTACTCATTTTAGTTTCTTTATCTCTTTCCAGGTTTAATGTTTTAAGTTTCTCATTTCCTTAACAATATAAAATGTAGTAAAGTAGTATGAACCACTGTGATTTCACCTAATTTTGCTTTGTCGTGTCCAACTCTTTGTGACCCAGTGAACTGTAGCCCACCATGTTCCTCTGTCCATGGGATTTTCCAGGCAAGAATACTGTAGTGGGTTGCCATTTCCTTCTCCAGAGGATCTTACCAACCCAGGGATCGAACCCAGGTCTCCTGCATTGTAAGCAAGAGGCTTTACCATCTGAGCCACCAGGGAAATCCTATATTTCTATTAATGATTTTCAAATATATAAGACTTTTCAGTAGATTTTGTATTACAATAAAAATATTTGTAGATCAATGTGTAGAAACTACTAACATATTTATACCAATGTATAGCATATTCAAAAGCAGAGACATTACTTTGCCGACTTGGACAGGGAGGCCTGACGTGCTGTGATTCATGGAGTCGCAAAGAGTCGGACACGACTGAGCGACTGAACTGAACTGAACTGAAAAGATGAGTCAAAATAAAGCAACACAGAGGGGGAGAAAAAAAGAGGCTTTTATGAAAAAGGAAATGCATCATGAACATAATCAGTAACTGAACAGCTGAAGGAAGCAAGAGACACATGCTGAGGTGGCAAAATCAATCACTGGCACAATTCGTGGATTTTGATATTTTCCTTTTCCACTTATTAATTGGTTCTGACTCACCACCCAGCTGAGACTACAAGAAGCAAGGAGGAATTTTCTATTTCTTTTATAAATCAAAATTTCATTGTTTGGGTGGAAGAGGAAATACATTTTTAACTATTGATAAACTTTAATTAATTCTGAAGCACAGTAATCACAGTGATATAAACACGAAGAAAAGTATCCAGCACTTCCTGTCATGCACAGGTAATGACTTTGCTTCCCATCTCACTGAGAAAACAGAAGCAATCAGAAGATGAAATACACAGGTTCCTGCCATTCAAGCACTCACCTACATGCAGTGTCGTCATGTATTTTGCCTCCCCCATCCCTGGTACTGGATTGGATAAAATCTCTGTACTACAAATAAACTAAACATTACTTAGATACTAGAAACTATTCTTTCCAGCCCACTCAAGGACATTCCTCTAGCAACTCTTTCTTCTCTACTACATCATCAGTTTTTCTTTTCTACACAACCATTCCCCTCAGTATTCAAATGAAGTTTTACATACCCTTTCCTATTACCCACATCCTCCTTCAGCTCCTGTTCCCTTTCTCTGCTTCTCAAACAGTAATATGGAGAAGGAAATGGCAACCCACTCCAGTACTCTTGCCTGGAAAATCAATGGATGGAGGAGCCTGTCTGCAGTCCATGGGGTCACAAAAAGTCAGACACAGCTGAGCGACTTCACTTTCACTTTCATGCACTGGAGAAGGAAACAGCAACCCACTCCAATGTTCTTGCCTGGAGAATCCCAGGGACGGAGGAACCTAGTGGGCTGCTGAAGTGATGCAGCAGCAGCAAATAGTAATAGCAGTTGAAAACTACATAGCATTAACTGTGTGTCAGACACAGCTGTAAGAGCTTATGTACTTTTGGTTTTAAAATTCATTTGGTTCCTCAATAATTAAATGACAAAAAAATTATTTTACAGATGAGAAAATCAAGGCTGAGAGAGAAAGAAAAAGTTACACAACATCACACTGCTAGCCAGTGGGGGAGGCAGGGTTTAAATCTAGGCATTTTAGCTCCCAGTGTATTCTCTTTTCTGAGTTACGCTACTTTAAGCAAAGCTCATGGAAAAAATTATCTGTACTGGCTGTCTCTNAAAATTATTTTACAGATGAGAAAATCAAGGCTGAGAGAGAAAGAAAAAGTTACACAACATCACACTGCTAGCCAGTGGGGGAGGCAGGGTTTAAATCTAGGCATTTTAGCTCCCAGTGTATTCTCTTTTCTGAGTTACGCTACTTTAAGCAAAGCTCATGGAAAAAATTATCTGTACTGGCTGTCTCTATTGCTCTCTTTCTGGGATCTCTTGAGCCACTCCAATCAAGCATTGTCCCCTTCAATGCATTGAAATTGTTTTTATTAACAATGACCTAAATGCTGAAAAATTCAGTCGTCAGCTTTCAGTCCTCATCTTTTATGATCTCTCAACACTATTTGATGCCTGGTCACTCCCACATTTTCACTTGGTTCGCGGACACCCCATTCCTCTGGTCTTATGCCTTCCCCTGATGCTGTTCCTCAGCTCCCCTATTCCCCTTGGGGAATTGAATCTCCTTTCCCAGGTCTCTGAAGGTCCTGTGCCCAAGAGCTTTGCCCTCAAATCTTTTCCTTATTTCAGTGCATGCTCAGTGGTCCAATTCAGTGTCATTATTTTAAATACTATTTGTAAGCTGATGATGCCCAAATTTATCTCTCTAGCTCAGGTCTTTTTCATCAAGGTTATTTAATAGTAAAGGTGCTAGGTTCTGTGGTTCATGTTTTCAAAGAGTTTAACAGAATAATGATTTTGGGAAATTATTTCATAATTGAGTGTCAGAGTTATATTTGTTTGTGAAAATGCACACCATTGTAATATAGAGTTAGATTGAAACTTAATGGGTAACCAAACCTACTTTAACCTTTCTACTTGAAGTTATCAAGAAATAATTTTANAGGTTCTGTGGTTCATGTTTTCAAAGAGTTTAACAGAATAATGATTTTGGGAAATTATTTCATAATTGAGTGTCAGAGTTATATTTGTTTGTGAAAATGCACACCATTGTAATATAGAGTTAGATTGAAACTTAATGGGTAACCAAACCTACTTTAACCTTTCTACTTGAAGTTATCAAGAAATAATTTTACCTTTAGTTAAATCGGAAAATAGAGCTTTTTATTGTTAAAGGGTTTTTTTCTGTACTAAATATGTACATATTTAATTATTCATGTGCTGTACAGGAGATTCGAGCAAGTATTATTTACAGACCATAAAGGCAGTATTATTAAACTCAGAAACCAAAAAAAGGAAAAAAATCAAGCAACTGTAACTAAAAAAGATAACTAAGATTACAAAACAAAAGACAAATTTATGCCAATTAAAATAACACCTCCAGGACTTCCCTGGTGCTCCAGTGGTTAAGATTCCAGGTTTCCACTGCAGGGCTCACAGGTTCATCCCGGATTGGGAAACCAAAATCCTGAATCCTGAGGCACAGCCACAAAAACAAAAAAACTCCAACATTTGAATAGTATAACTAGAGATATGAAAATAAAGATGCCATTTAAAATATTAATATAGGTAAATTAAAATATTAATTACCTATAAATAAGTAATTCCCAAGACCTTTCTGGGGAAAAATATAAAAAATTTTAGTCCACTACTTTTAAAATGTTTACATGAAGAACATAATTTATTGGTGTCAAAG
>SJYT01058481.1:0-13134 GCA_006410635.1 Cephalophus harveyi | reverse complement strand
CCCGGAGTCCACTCAGACTCAACGTCCATCGAGTCAGTGATGCCATCCAGCCATCTCATCCTCTGTCATCCCTTTCTCCTCCCACCCCCAATCCCTCCCAGCATCAGAGTCTTTTCCAATGAGTCAACTCTTCGCATGAGGTGGCCAAAGTACTGGAGTTTCAGCTTTAGCATCATGTTAAGATGGGTTAAATAAAACTATCAGTAAATTAAATTTCACTGGTTTTTCTTTTTGTTCTTAATATGGCTACTAAGAAAAATATAAAATAGTAAACATAGAGATACCTATTGGAAAGCATTGACATGGGTTCCAAAATCACTGTGGATGGTGACTGCAGAAAAGACACTTACTCCTTGGAAGGAAAGATTGACAAACCTAGACAGTGTATTAGAAAGCAGAAACATCACTTTGCCAACAGAGGTTCATATAGTCAAAGCTGTGTTTTTTCCCAGTACTCTTGTACAGAAGTAAGAGCTGGACCATAAAGAAGGCTGAACACCGAAGAACTGATGCTTTCAAATTGTAGTGCTGGGGAAGACTCTTGAAAGTCCCTTGGACTATAAGGAGATCAAACTAGTCAATCCTAAAGGAAATCAACTCTGACTATTCATTGGAAAGACTGATGGTGAAGCTGAAGCTCCAATACTTTGGTCACCTAATGCAAAGAGCCGACTCATTGGCAAAGACCCTGATGATGGGAAAGATTGAGGGCAGAAGAAGGGGACGGCAGGTGATGAGACAGTTAGACAGGATCACAGACTCGATGGACAGAATCTGAGCAAACTCTGGAAGATAGTGGAGAACAGAGGAACCTGTGTGCTACAGTCCATGGGGCTGCAAAACATCAGACCAGACTTAGCAACTGAACAACCACCACCACCACTCTGTTCTAAGCAGCAGTCAATAATTCTTTTATCTGCATTTCTGAAATTTAAAACTTCTAAAAAACATTTAAAAATAATTTGGTACAAACTCATTTGTTGGCAAAATATGACCGGAAGTTATTTATAGAACTACTTATTAGAGGCTTCTGTTCTGGAACTCTATGGGAATGTTGTATCACACAGGCCTATAACTAAACAACAAAACCAAAAATAATATCTTACATAATCTGGAGCCAGCTATCCTTTCAAAACTCAGAATCTTATAAGGGTTATATACTTGTATACAGTTTATTATATAAACCCCACAATATGGAGAGGCACCCTACAGTCATTATCTTAATTGCTGAAGCAAATGTATGGATATTCACTCCAAGTGGAATAGTTAAAGACTATTAATAGTATCTCAGTTTGTTTACATAGTATAGTATATTTATTTATATAGTAAAAAATAATTTATATAGTTTATTTATATAGTATCTCAGTTTATTTATAGTTTATTTATATAGTATCTCAGTTTATTTATATAGTTTATTTATATAGTATCTCAGTTTATTTATATAGTTTATTTATATAGTATCTCAGTTTATTTATATAGTATCTCAGTTTATTTATACAGTAATTTTTATTACTATATAAATTAGTTAGTGGCAAATTAGTTAATGGTATAAATGATTTTATATTGCCTTTTTAAAATAAAATCAAGCTTCAAGCATATACAATTTTAAGCTCAGCTAAATCATTGCACCTATACATGTAAGAAATGACTATTAAATCTGTTCATTTGAGAATCTCAGAAAAAATGTATACTACTTTTGTTATCATTTTGTGGGATCTGGACCTCTGAGGAGATGTCAAAAAAGCTATTCTTCAGAGATGAACTATGACTTAGCCTTTTAAAAAAAAAAAAACAGTTTTGTTGATATATTCACAAATGCACAATTCACTTATTCAAAATTGAGTGGAGAGAGTAGCATGGAAACATACACTACCATATGTAAAATAGAGAGCCAGTGGGGATTTGCTGACTCAGGGAGCTTCAACGGGTACACCATCACAACCTAGAGGGTTGGGATGGGGTGGAAGATGGGGGGGAGGTTCACGAGGGAGGGGTATATGTGTACATACGACTGACTCGTGCTAATGTATGGAAGAAACCAACACAATACTGTAAAGGAATTGTCCTTCAAATAAAAATAAATAAATTGTCCTTCAATTAAAAATAAAAATAAAATGTATAATTCAACATGAATTTTTATATATCCACAGATAGGTGCAATCATCAGCCCAGTCCATTTTAGAACATTTTCATCATGTCAGAAAGAAACTTTGAACACGTTAGCTATCACCCCTAAATCCTCATCTCACGTAAACCCTAAACAACCATGAATTTACTTTGTGTAGATTTCTCTAGTCTTGATTTTCCTATGAATGGGATAATATAGTATGTGGTCGTTTGTGATTGGCTTACTTCATAGCATATTTTCAAGGACTATAACTTTTTAGAACCTTTTTTCAATGTCCTCTGGGCTATTAACATGGGTATGTTTCCAAGCAGCTTTTCTTTAATTGTCTCAACTGCTCTGACCTCTTGTGTTTTGCTCAAGGCCTGCAATTAACTGATAACACAGTTTCACCATATTATCCAGAGAATTTTTTTTTCACAAAGTCAGCATCATCTTCTCAATTATCCACCTGCTTCACTATATTTAAAACTATTTCAGCAATATTCCCATCCTATAATTTTCCCTTGAAGGAATGCATAACAGGCACATCATTGTTAATGTTCAGCATTTCTCCAATGCTGAGCTTTCTCTGGCTTAATTGCACTTTCACTGATGCATATTTGGTAAACTAATAAGATTTAATGTAGTCTTTTTAATAGTATCAAGAAATCCTTTACAGTCTTCAGCTGCATGCTTGTTTTGAAGTTTCTGCAATGTCCTTACTTTCTAGCCTCTAACTATTGGCATATGCCTCATTTTCAATTTCTCTGTTACCTACAGAGGTATCTTAGCTATTTCAAACTCTTCGTGGTGTCATCACTTACAAAACTGTAAGATAAAGCATCAGTGAATTGCATCATCACCTATGGCTAAGAGAAATCTGAGGCATAATTCACGCCTCATGTCAAGTCAAATTCTGCTAACAAAATAACTTTGGCTCCAAGATTACCAAATGTTTAGTTTACAGAGTTTTCTTTTTGGATGATAATGAGTAAGGGGTAATGAACCTGAATATCATGTGTACTAAGTAATCTTCGTAAAAATGCAGATAATTCTGGATCTCAGAATGCATCTAGTGCCAAGATATTCAAGTAATCAACTGGTTTGGTGTCATGGACTACAAATGTCAGGTTAAGTTGTTTGAGAGGTTGTGTTATCCAACAAAACTTGGATCTGCTTACCTATGTGCAGTAAGGCCAGTCTACTGATGAAAGGGCAGCATTTATTACAAGACATTCAGCAAGGCATCCAGGTAGCTGGTACTTAAAAGGCTCAAACTCTTTGAAAAGAAAGACACGGTGAGGGAAGGGAATTGTGGGGTGTGTGATCAGCTCGCGGATGTTCTTCTGATTGTTTGGTGGTAAGGTAATCAGAAGTCAACCTCATCAACCCTCTGGTTCCAACCAGTCTGGAGTCTACCTACTTGTGTTCAGTATATAGTTAACTTCCCCACCCAATGGGGATTTCAATATCTGCAAAACAGTTCAAAGGACATGGCTCAGAATATTGTCCACAGACTTTGAGAAGGAACTAAAAGCCCTTGACTTTGTTTTATTGACTTTGATTATAATTTTGTCTTGTTTGACTGTTTTCCTTTCTTTCTGCTTTTTTTTCTCAATTTTCTAATTAAATTTACTTGTTGGGACTTGGGGAAGTTCTAGGAGGCTAAAGTTTCTCTACAGACAAGAGGCAGGTGGAAGACATGGTTAGGGGTTTTCCTCCAGGAAGGTCCCAAAAGGTCTTTCTCAGTTACATTTGTACCAGTCTTCCACATCCTGACTAGTATATCCTGACTGGCTGTTCTATCAATTATTGAAACAGAGGTGTTAAAATCTTCAACTAAATTTGTATATTTATTGGTTATCAGGTGTATGTACATTTAGGATTCTAATAACTTCTTGATTAACTGATTTTTTTAATTGATGTATAATACATACAACATTGTATAGATTTAAGGTGTACAACATATTGGTCTGATATATTTATATATTGCAGTGGACATACCATGATAGCTTTACTAGCACGTCTGTCACCTTACATAATTATCATTTCTTTCTTTGTGATGAGAACACTTAAAATCCAGTTTGAGAAAAACACCAATACAGTATACTGACACATATATATGGAATTTAGAAAGATGGCAATGATGACCTGGTATGCGAGACAGCAAAAGAGACACAGATGTATAGAACGGACTTTTGGACTCTGTGGGAGAGGGAGAGGGTGGGATGATTTGGGAGAATGGCATTGAAACGTGTAAACTATCATGTAAGAATGAAGCACCAGCCTACATTTGATACATGATACAGGATGCTTGGGGCTGGTACACAGGGATGATCCAGAGAGAGGATATGGGGTGGGAGGTGGGAGGGGGATTCAGGATTGGGAGCTCGTATGCACCTGTGGTGGATTCATGTCAATGCATGGCAAAACCAATATGGTGTTGTGAGGTAAAATAAAGTAAATAAAATAAAATAAAATAAAATGAAAAAAAATAAAGAAAATTAGAATGAAAGAGCATAAAAAAATAAAATCCAGTTTCTTAAAAAGCATAAAGTATATAATACAGTATTATTGATTATAATCACTATGCTGTGCCACTTTTATCAGTATGAAAGGGCCCTCTTTATTTCTAGTAATGATCTTTTTCTGAAGTCTACTGGGTCTGATAGTAACATAACTTAGATAAGCTTTATGTTTAATGTTTTCCTGATATATCTTATACACAATATGTCTTGAAAACACACATTTGCACAAGTAAAAATACATTAGGAATCTTGCCCAGGGTCACCTGCAGCCAAGGCAAATAGGTAGGAGAACTTTCCTTTTTACTTTATATGCTGCTGTTTAGTCTCTAAGTTGAGTTCTACTCTTTGTGACCCCAAAGACTGTAGGCCTCCAGGCTCAGAGATTTTTCATGAATTTTCCATTTGAAAATAGAACACTGGAGTGCGTTGCCATTTCTGTCTCCAAGTTTACTCTATATACTTATATGTTATTTGATTTTTTAAAAATGAGTGCTGGCTACTTGATTGCTGCTGCTGCTGCTAAGTTGCTTCAGTCGTGCCTGACTCTGCGACCCCATAGACGGCAGCCCACCAGGCTCTCCCGTCCCTGGGATTCTCCAGGCAAGAACTCTGGAGTGGGTTGCCATTTCCTTCTATTAGTATACAATAAAAAGTAAGAGAAGACAAAACAAAATGAAAGGAAACAAAACCTGGGTCTTAGTGTATACAGTATCTCTTGAAAACAGCATAGAGTTGTAGCTTTCTTTTTAATCCAACCTGACAGTTTCTACCTTTTGATTAGATTTTTTAAATTTTTTAATTTATTAATTTTTGGCTGTGCTGGGTCTTTGTCGCTGCACCGGCTTTTCTCTAATTGTGGTGAGTAGGGGCTATGCTCTAGTTGTGGTGTGCGGGCTTATTGAGGTGGCTTCTCTTGTTGCTGAGCATGGGCTCTAGGGCACATGGGCTTCAATAGTTGAGGCTTCCAGGCTCTAGAGCACAGCCTCAATAGTTGTGGGCTTAGTTGCTCTGCTGCGCGTGGGATCTTCCAGGATCAGTGATTGGACCTGTGTCTTCTGCACTGGCAGTCAGATTCTTCACCACTGAGCCACCAGGGAAGCCCCTGATTGGATTTTTTGATCCAATTATCTTTTTTATATTTGTTTTTCACCTGTGCCTTTTGTTTTCCTTTGTTACTTCTTTCCATTCTTCTGAAATGATCAAATATTTTAGTATTATATCTTATCTCCTGCATTAATTCTTTAAGCCTTCTTACCTTTAGGTAAATATCTCTAGGAATTCCAATATGCATCTTTAAAATAATTTATTCAATTTCAAATTAGTATTATACTATTTCATGCATAATATAATACACTTACAGAAATATAATTATATTTAAACTTTCTATTTTTTGTGCTCTTGTTATAATTTATTTTTCTTCCATTTATGTTATAGATGTTGTAAATTTTTCTGTAACTTTTCTTTGAGAAATCAACTGCCTTTTAAAGTATAAAATGCAGTATTATTGATTATAATCAATAATTATAGATTGATTTAAAAACAAAGATTTTATTTTATCCATTTATTTCACATTTCAAGGACTCTGGGCTTCTCTGGTAGTTCTGATGGTAAAGAATCTGCCTGCATGCACAAGACCAAGGTTCAACACCTGGGTTGGGAAGAGCCCCTGGAGAGAAGGGAATGGATGCTCACTCCAGTATTCTTGCCTGGAAAATTCCACGGAAAAAGGAGCCTGGAAGACTACAGACCATGGAGTCACAAAGAGTTGGACATGATGCGGGACTAACATTTTCTGCTTTCTTATAAATCTGAGTTTCCATCTGGTTTCATTTTCTTCAACCTAAATAAGCTTATTTACTGGTAATAAAATCTCCCAGCTTTATTTATCTGAAAGTGTTTTTACTTCACCTTCTAAGATATTTTCTAATATATTTTCATGACAGATAAAATTTTTAGGTTGGCAATTACTTTACTTTTTCATTAGGCATTTTAAAGGAGCCATGTCATTATTTTCTAACCTCAGCTATTTCTGGTATGAAGTCAGTTGCCATTCTTATATTGTTGTTTACCTAGCTAGCTGTTTCTAATATTCATTTCTTTACCTCTGGATTTCTGCAGTTGGACAGATGGGTCTACTATGGTTTTATTTATATTTATCCTATCTGTAGTTGACTGGGCTTCCTGAATTTGTAGGTTACTTTCTGTAAACAAATTTGGAAAATATTTAGACAATTTTTTTTCTTCAAAATTTTCCTCACAGTGCTTTGATATGGTGAAATTAACTGATGTATCTTCAAGACTACAGATCCTGTTGTATCTAATATGCTATAAAAAGAATCCAATTAGATTTTTATTTTAGAAGTGTAACTTTTCAGTTCTACGATATCCATTTAGTTTTTTTTTAAATATAGTTTCCAAAAGATCTTGAAATTACCAATTTCATCACCTGTTATACACATTTTGTCTTTCAGAATCTAAATATTTATCTCAGTTATTTTTCTATCAATTTTTTTTTCTATCAATTTTTTACCTGTCAGATCTTTGGTTGTAGGAAAGATAATTGATTGTTGGCCCTGCCCAGTATACTCTGAAACTCATTACCTTCTTCACACTGAGGGCACAGGTCCTATGAAAACTCTATTAGCTAAAGAAGAGTGAAAAGACCAAACTTGATTTATAGACAAGTTGAACTTTACATAGTTCCAAAGTTAAAATAAGTAGGCATTGAATCTAGCCACATTCGAGATCATCTATGAAAGACCATGAAGAGGGAAAAAATCTTCCTAATGGGTAGAGCTACAAGGGCAAACCTAGTTATCTACTTCAATTGAGTATAAGTGTGACAATATGAGAATACATATAGATTCCTGATTAGGGGATTTAAAATAAAAGAACTAGAAGATTGGAGACAAGATGGTATGGAGTAGAGACATGCGAATGGAATGACTGGTAAAGGTCATGAAAAGTGAAGATTTTTGTATCATCACATGTTAATATCCACCAAAAAGCATCCACTGCTGTAGAAGCACAAAACAATGATATAGATTAGTTGATATAAGCAAATCTTTATCATTGACTCAAACTGACATGATGGGCACTTACATGAAATGCCATGGTAACAAATACAGAGGCTATTATGAGCCCCAAACCATAGACTCTTACTATATGCTTCCAACTACTTATGCCTTGAATGTCCAATATGTCAGCAACAGAGACCAATACTGAATGCAATTTATGATGTGATTCCTCAAGGACACCAACTGATCACTTAGTGGCAATTCAAATGCATCAAACCCCTTCTGTCCTGGAAAGACAGGCAAAGAAATAGATACTTATTCCAAGTATGTGTTGTTTTGTGACCATGGGATCCACTGATTATAATGTATATATTACCACCTGGCCTCATAGAATGCTAAAACTGGATATTAATGGTATAGGTAAAGCACCAGCTGAATAACAATATGAAAAGATGGGATGTCAACCTTCAGAAAGCATTGGATAAGATACTTCAGTGTGACTCTATGTCCTTAGTAGGATAATACATGATTTCAGACGTATTATAACAAAGACATGAAAACAAGAACAGCCCTTACTACTGTCACTCCCTGTGCTTCACTGGGAAATTTGCACTTCTCATCCTTATTATTTTGGGCTCTGCAGGCTTAGGGATTCTCTTTCCAAAGGGAGTGTACTCTTGCCAAGCAACATAATGATATGGTTAACTTTAGACAGGCTGATAAGGAGTCCAAGATCCCTTAAGTAAAAGTTGTTCAGTCATGTCTCAATTTGTGACACTATGAACTATACAGTCTGTGGAATTCTCCAGGCCAGAATGCTGGAGTGGATAACGTTTCCCTTCTCCAGGGGATCTTCCCAACCCAGGGATCGAACCTAGGTCTCCTGCATTGCAGGCAGATTCTTTACCAGCTGAGCCATAAGGCAAGCCCCCCTTAAGAAGGAGGTATACATTCTTTGCCTGTAAGAAACTATACTTCTTGATCAAGAATATGTTTTTCCTTAGGCTCTGTGCTAATGATTATATAATGTATTTGCTCGAGGACATGTTTCACCTTCTTAACAGGAGAATGTTCCTTCTGGATAATCTTATACCTTTGTTATCTCAATATGTATGTTGTGGAAGCAGGTGGAGGTGATAGAATTCTAGCTGAGCTATTTTGAATCCTAAAAGATGATGCTATAAAAATGCTGCACTGAATATGTCAGCAAATTTGGAAAACTCAGCAGTGGTCACAAGACTGGAAAAGGTCAGTTTTCATCCCAATCCCAAAGAAGGTCAATGCCAAAGAATGTTCCAACTACTGCACAATTGCACTCATCTCACACGCTAGTAAAGTAATGCTCAAAATTCTGCAAGGCAGGCTTCAACAGTATGTGAACAAAAAACTTCCTGATGACCAAGTGGGATTTGGAAAAGGCAGAGGAGCCAGAGATCAAATTGCCAACATCCTGTAGTCTGTAGGAAAAGCAAGAGAATTCCAGAAAAATATCTACTTCTGCTTCATTGATTACGCTAAAGCATTTGACTCTGTGTATCACAACCAAATGTGAAAAATTCTGAAAGTGATAGGAATACCAGACCACCTTCGTTGCCTTCTGAAAACACTGCATGCAGGTCAAGAAGCAACAGTTAGAACCGGACATGGAATAGCAGACTGGTTCCAAAGTGGAAAGGAAGTATATCAAGGCTGTATATTGTCACCCTGCTTGTTTAACTTGCATACAGAGCACATCATGCGAAATGCCAGGCTAGATGAAGCACAAGCTGGAATCAAGATTGCTGGGTGAAATATCAGTAACCTCAGATATGCAGATGACACCATCCTTATGGTAGAAAGCAAAAAGGAACTAAAGAGCCTCTTGATGAAGGTGAAAGGGGAGAGTGAAAAAACTGGCTTAAAACTCAACATTCAGAAAACTAAGATCATGACATCTGGTCCCATCATTTCATGGAAAATAGATGGGAAAACAATGAAAACAGTGACAGATTTTATTTTCTTGGGCTTCAAAATCACCTCAGTGTAGACTGCAGCCACAAAATTAAAAGATGCTTGCTCCTTGGCAGGAAAGTTATGACCAAACTAGACAGCATATTAAAAAGCAGAGGCATTACTTTGCCAACAAAGGTCCGTCTAGTAAAGGCTATGATTTTTCCAGTAGTCATGTATGGATGTGAGATTTGGATTATAAAGAAAGCTGAGAGCTGAATAATTGATGCTTCTGAACTGTGGTGAAAAGACTCTTGGGAGTCCATTGGACTGCAAGGAGATCCAACCAGTCCATCCTAAAGGAGATCAGTCCTGAGTGTTCATTGGAAGGACTGATGTGGAAGCTGAAACTCCAATAGTTTGGCCACCTGATTTGAAGAACTGACTCATTTGGAAAGACCCTGATGCTGGGAAAGATTGAAGGCAGGAGGAGAAGGGGATGACAGAGGATGAGGTGGTTGGATGGCATCACCAACTCAATGGAGATGAGTTTGAGTAAACTCCGGGATTTGGTGATGGACAAGGAGGCCTGGCATGCTGCAGTCCATGGGGTCACAAAGAGTTGGACAAGACTGAGCAACTGAACTGAACTGAACTGAGGGCACTTTGGATTTCTTGAACTCAGGAACCAGTGGATATGAAGAGAAGTGACCGTAATGTTAGAGGTAGAAGTGAACCTGATTGATGGGAGGAAATGAGACTGCTTTTATACAAAAAAAAGAATGTGTGAACCATAGGTGATTCAGTTGCATGCATTTTGGCACTGCTTTGATTTTCTAGTGTGCTGCTTCTGGTGTGTCAGTGGATAACAGAGTATTTATTGAGTCTCTCTAATTTGGCAGAACTTGAACTCAAAACTCTGTTACCCTTATGTTGGGGGGTGGGTAGCTAAAATCTCTCCTAATCATCATTAACTTTACACCTGTAGCTTCCTACTGGGCTCCTTGGAGTCTTTTTTTGCACAGAAAAAAAAAGGTTTGGAGCTAGCAAAGAATTTGAGGACATTTCATATGCAGATTTCCTGACTCCTTGGTTTCTTTTTCTCTCTCACTCTTTCTAAGATTGTGTCCTTCAGTTTTTTGTCATTTTGGAAAATCCTTCTCTGAACGTTTTGTGCATGCTCAGTTGCTTCCTTAATGTCTGACTCTTTGCCACCCCATGGACTGTAGCCCATCAAGCTCCTCTGTGCATGGGATTCTCCAGGCAAGAATACTGGAGCGAGTTGCTCTGCCCTTCTCCAGGGGATCTTCTTAACCCAGGGATCGAACCCTCTTCTTGTTGTTGGTTTTTCAAGTCTCCTGCATTGGCAAGAAGGTTCTTTACTTCTAGTGCCGCCTGGGAAGGCCACTCTGAATGTTATGCTCTGCATAATCAAGTCAATAAAAGCTTAGCTTTCTGGTTAAACTTTATTAGCTGGTGCTGATGTGAGCAAAAATTAAAGAAAATGAAGTCACTCAGTCGTGTCCGACTCTTTGTGACCCCATGGACTGTAGCCTACCACGCTCCTCCGTCTATGGGATTTTCCAGGCAAGAATACTGGAATGGGTTTCCATTTCCTTCTCCAGGGGATCTTCCCAGCTCAGGTATCAAACCCGGGTCTCCCGCTTTGTAGGCAGACGCTTTACGGTCCGAGCCACCATGGAAGTCCAACTGATGAGAGTACTTAGATAAAAATCTCTCCCATTAGGTCTCTCTCATTTCCAAGGTGAGATTCTCTCCAGTTTCTCCCTGATTTTGCTGGTTCTCCAGTGTTTTCAGTATATCTTTGTATTATCTTCAGAGTTAAATGCTGTTATTCATTATGTGTGGGAGGGTTAGTCCAATGACAGGGATTCCACAATTACTAAAAGCCAGAACTAGAATCATCAATTAGCTTTTTAACAAGAACAAAAAATCCTAGGGCATTGTTTTGGCTTGTCTTTTATTTAATCAATGTCTTAATAGTATAGACTTTTTGCCTCATAACAGGTGCTCAATAAATATTTTTCAAATTAGCAACTGTGATTGAATATTCAAGGATCATGAAACAATTCTTTTAAAAGTCTCAGACATGAATGAGAGATCAAAGCAAAGACAAATAAGAGACAGTGGGAACAATACAGGGTGCCATGAGATAAAAGGAGATATTGTATCTATGAAACAAAAATGATATAAATATGGAACAAGTGGATAACAGTAAGATGATTTTAAAAAAAGCTCTTCGAAATTTAAAAATACAGATAAAAATATTTTATCATTATTGTTGGAAAATAAACTAAAAGACATATCCTAAAAATAGAATTAAAGGATGATTTTAAAAATAGTAGACAAAGATGGTACATTTACCTTATTAACTCAGGAGATCCAGCAGCTTACTAAGTGGTAAGATAAAGAAAAATGTAAGCAAAAGTGAAGACAGAGAACATAGAGAAGAAAATATCAAAAATAAAAGTATAACTATATTGCTTGGTACTAAATGACACAAGACTCTATATTTAGTGAGCTAAATCATGTCTGGAACAATAAATTGGGGGAAGCTGACATAAACCAAAGAGAATCATGAGATAATTTAGAATGCAAGCATTAAAAAAAAATCTTTGATCTTCAAAGAGAAAAAAAAAAATAGTTCATATACATCAGCTTAGTAGTCCAAATAGCAATGAATGTCTCACTAGCCAAACTAAAAGAAGAATACAATAATAGAGGAATTATTTTAAAAATATAAGTGCAATTATTTTCAACTTAGAATTCTATACTTATCAATCAATCAAGTATAAAAATAGAGTGAAGCAAATATGTGATGATTCAAAGATGTTTATTTTTTAATGTTCTCTTTATTAAGAATTTATTGAATAGCACGGACCATAAAATGGGGATATAAATTCATGATTTGGCGTGGGGCAAAGACGATAGCAGTGGAGCAGGTATTAAAAATAACCAGTTGAATTGGAACTAAAGGAAAGAAAACCCTAGGAATAATGATCCCAAGAAGAGAAATGGAGTTGGGAAGATGGAACTTATAAATAAAAGTTTAGATAGGCAGGTGGCAGGGGATTTTGAGATTTGGAAAGCTAATAATGGGTACATTAACATGTCAAATGAAAAATTGAGCAATAATTCAGTTCAGTCCAGTCGCTCAGTCGTGTCCGACTCTTTGCGACCCCATGAATCACAGCATGCCAGGCTTCCCTGTCCATCACCATCTCCCGGAGTTCACTCAGATTCACGTCCATTGAGTCAGTGATGCCATCCAGCCATCTCATCCTCGGTCGTCCCCTTCTCCTCCTGCCCCCAGTCCCTCCCAGCATCAGAGTCTTTTCCAATGAGTCAACTCTTTGCATGAGGTGGCCAAAGTACTGGAGTTTCAGCTTTAGCATCATTCCTTCCAAAGAAATCCCAGGGCTGATCTCCTTCAGAATAGACTGGTTGGATCTCCTTGCCATCCAAAGGACTCTCAAGAGTCTTCTCCAACACCACAGTTCAAAAGCATCAATTCTTCGGTGCTCAGCCTTCT
>SJYT01058474.1:400579-431361 GCA_006410635.1 Cephalophus harveyi | reverse complement strand
TTTGTCTTACATTTCGTGGTGCTCCTATGTTGGGTGCATATATATTTAAAATTGTTATATCTCTGTCTCTTATACACATCTAGATGTGTATAAGAGACAGCCCTCTCCAGCATTTATTGTTTGTAGACTTTTGGATAGCAGCCATTCTGACTGGCGTGAGATGGTACCTCATTGTGGTGTTGATTTGCATTTCTCTGATAATGAGTGATGTTGAGCATTTTTTTATGTGTTTGTTAGCCATCTGTATGTCTTCTTTGGAGAAATAATTGTTTATTTCTCCTTCCTCCCCTTTCGCTTCTCTACCTTCATTTATTTTATTCTTTTTCTAATCCAGAGCTTAGATCTGGGCAAAAATTACAACCAAAATTGTATAAATATAGAATCAGGTATTTGACTATTATATTTATTTGTATACTCTAAAGAGCAATTTGCAGGTCAGGAAGCAACAGTTAGAACTGGACATGGAACAACAAACTGGTTCCAAATAGGAAAAGGAGTACGTCAAGGCTGTATATTGTCACCCTGCTTACTTAACTTATATGCAGAGTGCATCATGAGAAATGCTGGACTGGAAGAAGCACAAGCTGGAATCAAGATTGCCGGGAGAAATATCAATAACCTCAGATATGCAGATGACACCACCCTAATGGCAGAAAATGAAGAGGAGCTAAAAAGCCTCTTGATGAAAGTGAAAGAGGAGAGCGAAAAAGTTGGCTTAAAGCTCAACATTCAGAAAACGAAGATCATGGCATCTGGTCCCATCACTTCATGGGAAATAGATGGGGAAACAGTGGAAACACTGTCAGACTTTGTATGGGCTCCAAAATCACTGCGGATGGTGATTGCAGCCATGAAATTAAAAGACGCTTACTCCTTGGAAGGAAAGTTATGACCAACCTAGAAAGCATATTAAAGAACAGAGACATTACTTTGCCAACAAAGGTCCATCTAGTCAAGGCTATGGTTTTTACAGTAGTCATGTATGGATGTGAAAGTTGGACTGTGAAGAAGGCTGAGTGACGAAGAATTGATGCTTTTGCACTGTGGTGTTGGAGAAGACTATTAAGAGTCCCTTGGACTGCAAGGAGATCCAACAAGTCCATTCTGAAGGAGATCAGCCCTGGAATTTCTTTGGAAGGAATGATGCTAAGGCTGAAACTCCAATACTTTGGCCACCTCATGCGATGAGTTGACTCTTTGGAAAAGACTCTGATGCTGGGAGGTATTGGGGGCAAGAGGAGAAGGGGACGACAGAGGATGAGATGGCTGGATGGCATCACTGACTCGATGGACGTGAGTTTAAGTGAACTCTGGGAGTTGGTGATGGACAGGGAGGTCTGGCGTGCTGCAATTCATAGGGTTGCTAAGAGTCGGACACAAGTGAGCTACTGAACTGAACTGAAAGAGCAATAGAGCAATAAATCTAAATTACTTGGTAATGACAATTAATAAATTTTTCCTCTATGTAAATATCCATAAATACTGAGACAGTATTACTGAATACTGTGAATTCTGAGAGATTCACAGAACCTCTAAATTCTGAATTTAAAAATAATTTTTAATTGTATTGGAGTGATTTAAACTTAATGAAAGGAGATAAGATATAGAAAAAGCTAGAAGGACACAGTATATATAGGGAGAATGTAGGGGGCAGTAAAACAATCTAAGTGTTTGTGGACTTCTTTTCAGGAATATTAAAGAAGGGACGGAGGAGCCTGGTAGGCTACAGTCCATGGGCTCGCAAAGAGTCGTGCACGACTGAGCGACTTCACTTTCACTTTCACTTTCACCCAGAAAAAAATGCTGTCTTTTCCACTCCTCAAGTTACCTCTAGAATATAGCCAAGATATTTTCAATTTTGCTATAATATCTCATTTATTGCTGATGTACAATATACATGAAAGAATTACTCAGTTTTACAAAGATGCTGCTTCTGTTCAAGTTAAAATCTTTGTCTTCTGCTGGGATTCACAATCACCACTTCATGCTTATATTTTTCATTTCATATTTGAAACTTGTATTTTATGTATATGTGTAATATTTACTTTATGCATTTTATGACTAAAATGCTATATATTGCATAAGTATACAATACACTTAAATTTTGCAACAATTTCATATCACTATTTTGTTTGATTCTTTTAGTACATTATAAGGCTAATTGTGTAACTAACAGGGTTGAAGTTTCATTCTTGTGTCATGGTATTTATTTTTAACAAACTGGGCAGCAGAATATTTGAGGAAGAAAACTATTGCAATAATGTAGCAGATTTGTTTTAAACTATCATGTCTGTGTCTTTAGTGAAAATCTACCACATTCTGTTAGTGAACCACAGGTGTCTCTAAAGAGTGGGTAATTTGGCATACCATATGTGATGCTATGCTGTCCCAATAGGATAAAATCTTTGCTACAGAAACTTTGCAACTTAGCATTATGCTTTTGGTGGGCTAAATTTACTCAGCTTAGAACAAACTAAGCTATCTATTTTAAGAGCATACATTCATAAAAATAACTTTAAAAGAGAGCAAAGGAAAACTCTCCGGGCATGTCTAATTGTGGACATCTGAGATAATGGTCTAATTTATGGAAGTACCATAATCCATAAAAATGCTTGGCATACTCTGCATTTTAAACCAACAAGAAAGACAAAATGATCAATTAAAAAATGAAAAAAAGACATTTGTATCACAAAACAAACTAGTCAGACTTGTCATCAAGTCGATATTGCTCTTAAGTGATCAATATCTGCATGGAACATCTAAGTGCATAACAATATTTACAAAACATGTCAAATAAAATTTTGACAATTTGAAATATTGATATATTTGGCAAAAAAAACAAGACGTTTGTCTAGCCCTATGGATATATATTAATTTCTATCTATATATAGCTGTCTTATTCCAATATAAACAAGATCTTTCTCTTATATTAATTAAATTATTTCCCATTTTTATAATTACTAAATAAACATAACCATTTCAATTAAAAGTTTGTACTTTGACAGTTTCATCTTTTGAGTGTTGAATCTGAGTGTCTAAATCCTAATGAATATCTGACACTAATGCTATATTTTTTAAAAATGGTAGTTTAGAGTTATCTGACAGGCAGGTCGTGGTGCAGAGCTCTGACAGGATGTGGTCCACTGGAGAAAGGAATGGCAAACCACTTCAGTATTCTTGCCTTGAGAACCCCATGAACAATATGAAAAGGCAAAATAATAGGATACTGAAAGAGGAACTCCCCAGGTCAGTAGGGCTCAATATGCTACTGGAGATCAGTGGAAAAATAACTCCAGAAAGAATGAAGGGAAGGAGTCAAAGCAAAACCAACACCCAGCGGTGGATGTGACTGGTGATAGAAGCAAGGTCCATACCCAGCTGTGGATGTGACTGATGATAGAAGCAAGGTCCGATGCTGAAAAGAGCAATATTGCATAGGAACCTGGAATGTCAGGTCCATGAATCAAGGCAAATTGGAAGTGGTCAAACAAGAGATGACAAGAGGGAACATCGACATTCTAGGAATCAGAAACTAAAATGGACTGGAATGGGTGAATTTAACTCAGATGACCATTATATCTACTACTGAGGGCAGGAATCCCTCAGAAGAAATGGAGTAGCCATCATGGTCAACAAAAGAGTCCGAAATGCAGTACTTGGATGCAATCTCAAAAATGACAGAATGATCTCTGTTCATCTCCAAGGCAAACCATTCAATATCACAGTTATCCAAGTCTATGCCCCAACCAGTAATGCTGAAGAAGCTGAAGTTAAACGATTTTATGAAGACCTACAAGACCTTTTAGAACTAACACCCAAAAAAGATGTCCTTTTCATTATAGGGGACTGGAATGCAAAAGTAGGAAGTCAAGAAACACCTGGAGTAACAGGTAGAAACAAAGATGAGGAGAATAGAAGAACTGTGAATACAAATATTGCTTCATTTCTAGACTTTCTTTGAATGCTTCCTAACAGCGTGACTACCTCAGGGAAAGTGGTCCACTGTTTTTTCTCCATGTTTTCTCTTTGGTCATTTGCTTTATTTCTGTTACCAGTATTTTACTTTTTATTATTGTTACCAATTTTGAGCAATAAAAACAAATACTAAAGCATCATACACAATGAATATGCACATTTCACCAGTTTAGGAAATGAAAATTTCTGCTCCAGCCCATTTTTCACCTGCTTAATAAATAACCACTTCCCTGAATTTTCATTTTATTACTCCCTTATTTCTTCCAGAGCATTTTACCACTTTTGCCACATATATTTATTCCCTTCATAGGATACTCTTTAATTTTTAGTAATAAATAAAATTATGTTTTCACTTTTAATTTTCTGCCTTGTTTTTGACTGATTATTGTATTTCTGAGATTAATGCATGTTGCATTCAGCTATAATTCATTCATTTCACTGTTATACAGTATTCATTTATAGTTTGTTACTAATAGAAACATAGATTACTTTTTATATTTTGCTACTATACACAGAGATGCCATAAACTATGCATTTGTACATGTCTCCTGGTACATATGTACAAGTCTTTCTCTAATGTAGTGGTTCTCGTATTTTAGCTTTTATCAGTCACCTACAGGGATTGTTAAAACATGATTGCCACACTTCAGTCTCAGTGTTTCTCGCTCAGTAGGTCTGGAATGGGATGTGTATTATGGTTCTCCAGTGAAAAAGAACCAACAGGATACAAACATGGATAAATGTATGAGTGTGTGTGTATATATATATATATAGAGAGAGAGAGAGAGAGAGAAAGAGAGAGAGAGAGAGAGAGAGAGAGAATCAGGAAAGCTGGATATAATTGACTTCAAGGCAGAAGCCCTGAGAAGTGGAAAAGGGGGTGAAGAATTCTAGGGAAGTCCTGAAGTTGGAAGACCCAAGAACCAGAAGCCACCATGTCTAAGAACAGAAGATGAATATCCCAGTTCAATAAGACTGTGAGAAAACTTGCCCTTGCTCTGCCTTTTTGTGCTATTCGGGCCTTCAATGCATACTTTTTATACTGCTTCAAATGTTCATCTTTTCCACCACATCCTCAGAAATAACATTTTATCAACTATCTGGGCATCGATTAGCCTAGTTGAAACATAAAATTAATCATCACAGACCTAAGATTTTGCATTTATGACAAGCTCCCAGGTGATGCAGATGCTGCAGGTTCAGGTACCAACTTTAAGAACAACTGCTGTAGAACATCATAGGTAGGAACAGAATTGCTGGGTCATGGGGAAACAGCAATTTCAAATATATTATATAATGCCATATTGCATTCCAACATGTTTCTACCAATATAGACTTCCACTTGCAATATGTATAAATGCTTTGAATTCCCTATATCTTTACCAATACCTGTTAGTTAAGTTTTTTATTTTTGCTAAACAGATGGGTATGATATTATCTGTTTGTTTTAACTTTAATTTCCCTGATTAAACAAGTTAGATTATATTTTCATATGCTTACTAGCCATACATTCTTCCTCTTAGTTTTTTTTCTCCATTTATCCAGTGTTTTTTATTTTTTCTTTATCTTACCAGTTTATAGAGTTTCTATGGTCTCTTTATGAAGACTCTTACACAGCTATCTTGATACCTTCCAATTTTGTCTTATAAAGTTCAGGAGAAAATTATTTCTACTTTATTCTGTTTGGCTAATGACTGAATATATGGTTGCTTAGTACAGACTTAATGAAAATAATATAATTATTTATTAAAAACTTGTCCCTACCAAGTATTCCGTTATCTGATGATGGCTCATTCACTCTATGGCTACTCTCAAGGCAAAGCTGCAGCTCTGACTCACATCCCTATGTTAGCTTCTCCCTCTCTCCTGCCCCACTTTTTCCCTCCCCTGCTTACACATCTGCCTCCCCACTCAACAGCCAGACTAAACTTTGCAAAGCACAAATCAGTTTATCTCCTCCCCTGTGTAAATTTCTCCAAACTTCTCCCCTGTTACATTTAGAATAAAATCTATACTACTTACCATGGCAACAGACCTACAGGATCCTATTCCATTCTCACCTTTGCCACTCTCCACTTAAGTCATTAGAGTGTACAACTCTTGCGTTGTTGCTATTTCTCAAACACTATATAAAAAATGTCCTCTTTCAACAACGCCCTTTTCCCGGACGTTTCTCCAAAAGGCCACCCACACTATCCTATCTAAAGTAGATCCCTTGCCTCCTCTTCAAACTCATGCATTTTCTATCCTCAGTCCTGCTTTTTGTCTTCAGAGAATTCATCAAAACTTGACATTATTTTTGACATTGTAATTCTTAATCATCTATCTTTGTCCCCTACTAAAATGTATTAACCATAGGGTAATAGGATTGTCTTGTTCATTTCAATAGCCCAATGCCTAGAAGAGCTCCTAATAACAATTATGCTCTCAAGTATTTGTTAATAAATGAATGCATTCCTCTCACATAATCTTCACAGTACATTTAGCTATATAATCCTTGAGGACAGAGACTGGATATTATGCACCTTTATACCCTCAGAATCTTAATATATGATCTATAGTACACTGTAGCCACAAGATAAAAGTGTATCAAATAAACTAATAATGTACATAAGTAGAATTTTACAGAGAAGGAAACTGAGAATCAGAGTTCTTGCTTAAAGAGCCAAGAATCTGACCATCTCCAAAGTTATTCCACTGTGTCTTGCTCCTTCTCAACTCAACATCACAACACACTAGTGAGACACTATAATCTAAATGAATAAATGGATTCAGTTCAGTTCAGTTCAATCGCTCAGTCGTGTCCGACTCTTTCCAACCCCATGGATCACAGCACGCCAGGCCTCCCTGTTTATCACCAACTCCCGGAGTTCACTCAGACTCATGTCTATCGAGTCAGTGATGCCATCCAGCCATCTCATCCTCTGTCGTCCCCTTCTCCTCCTGCCCCCAATCCCTCCCAACATCAGAGTCTTTTCCAATGAGTCAACCCTTCAGTTCACACCAATAATGCAGACTACAATACCAGTGACACCAAAGAGCCCTGGAGATTAATTTGATTCCCCAGTTTTTGAATTTCTGAAGGAAGGTCTTTTCTCCATCTTCTACCACTTGGAACCCCCTTAAGAGGAGAAGAGTTTGGCATTTGCTCAAATAGCGATATCCACTTAGAGTATTTGGAGAGAATGGTATGATTAACAACGCTTACATTTTATTAAGACACACTTGTTGTATGCAGTGGTGATTTGTATGCAGATATTTAACTCCTTTCCCTTCCAACTTTCCACTGAAATGACAACCACAAAAATATCTATAAAAAGTCTATATAAATGGAGTCACACACATGACAGAAATTTCAGGGACTTTCAGTTAAAAATACTTCACACAAGTCCAGATTAAGGTCATTGTTAATTCATCCATGGTTAAGGATATGCCAGTGAATAGGTTATTTAATACAGGTATAAAAAGAATCAAGATCAAGGAGAAGCAATAATCAAAGAAGGAAAAAAAATCCCTAAAGAGACAGAATTAAAGCCTCAGATAGAGGAACATTTCAAGTGATGGGCTAAAGCTTTCATTTTGTTTGTTTGTTTTTAATTTTATTACCAGATTTGAAAATAAAGTCTTCATACATCCAAGCAGAAAAAGTAGCCCTTAAAAGAAAAGAGTCTATTTCTCATTAGAATTATCTTCCTTACATAAAACACAAAATGCTAAGAAAGAAAAGAGTAATATATTAAGAGTGTGCCACCTACCTGAGGGGACATTTGTGACAAAAGAAAAAAAATAAAAACTGTAATAAAAGTGCTTCAGACTGGCAAAGAAGTGGTATAAGAAATGATGGTGAATAATAAAATTAGTGAAACTTTACATGAGGTTAAGATTTCTTTTGGAACTGTTAAAAAAAAAATTCCCAAAATTCTGGAAAGAAACAAGACTCTAATAAAAATAACAAAGCTATTAAAGGAGATCATCTGAAAAAACCTTGAGATGATGAAAGAAAAATGAATAAAACTGTCAAACTTATCATCTGATCCAAAGGGAAGGACACTAGGCCAATTTGTTTTCAGAGCCATTGCTTTTCCTTACCCCAGTCTGCTTTATACTGCAGGAAGAATTGCTACTGCACTTCTGGCTGGAGTTAGCATATTAAAGACTATAAAGGAGGTTGGAAGGGAAGAGGAAAGGAAAAGCCTCAGAAGTTTCTCCTCTACCTCTCTGTCCTGATTGGCAAATTCCACAGCAACTGCATCCCCTTCAGAGCTCCGATTCCTGCCAGACAAGTCCATCATGGTACCAGTTTTGACCAGGTAACCTAGACAAAGGTAAAAACATGTTCTCTTTAGATAAAAGAAAAGGCAAGATACACTATCTCTCCAAATATAATTATGTAGATAAAAATACTATGACTCAAATATTACATCTGAAAGTTATTTCTATAAATACCAGAAAATTGATAATGTAAGGTACAAAAAAAATCAATATTATTGTACACTGTTGGAATTTTATAGAAGCCCTCATTTCTCATTCTAAGCAAGTCTTTCCCACAACAATAAAGATGTGTATAAGAGACAGATTCAAAGCCATGTAAAGTTTCTATTGTCCCTAACTGGCATCCTGTAGAGAAGATAACTATCTTATTCCATGGCAAAACAGTACCTTAGGCAGCTGGTGCAATAACTCGTCTCAAAAGTAGTCTTTGAAATATTTCACATAATGTTTGTCTCCATGCAGTGTACACACACACCTGTCTTCATTTGCTTAGCTGACAAAATCTTACTCAAATGATAGCATACTTCCAAATGAGATAGAAATGGGTTAACTCTTCCTTTTATAATTGAAACTTGACATCCTTAAGTGCCTAAATGGAATTATAGAAGAAAAGAAATTTCCTCTACTTATATACAGAAGAATATTTTACTGCAGTAATTAGTCATCTTGAATCGAGGAGCATTACGTGTGCAGTGTGGATGACCAGCATGCATTTTAATCCTATTTCCTGTATAAACAGTGATTCAGAGTCTATGACAAGGAGGCAAAGTTTCTACAGTGTTACCCAAGTACAGAGCATCTTGTTCTAAAGTATTTTCTTTGATATATGTCTTACAACAAGTTAATTTTACACTGAACAAAGAATCTCTCTATTAATAACACTTGTTTTTTTATCTGTTCACATTTGTTCCTAGTTTTTACTATGAAAAATAACATGTAACAGTCCAATAAGCATTCTTAATTATGTATATGTGTGCATGAGTGTACAAATCAATGCAGTTGATTTTAAGTTGTATTTTCAAGAGTGGAATTGTTATTTCAAAATAGCATATTTTATATATAACATTATATTATATATTATAATATATTATATAATTATATATAACATGTATAACATAAATAACATATTTTATATATATTTTAAAGCTTAAGAGATACTGCCAGGTCATTTTTCCAAGTTGCTGACATTTTTCACCTAATCACCCAGCAATAAATAGAATATTCTTCTCTTTGCCTCCTTACCTGAAATAGACTTCACTGTACTTTTTCATTTTTGCCAGTTTTACGAGTATAAACAGATATTAAGCTTTTACTTCAATTTGCATTTTCATGATTACCAAAAAAATCCCATCTTTTTACATTGGTATTTTAGATATGCAATTTTGTGAATCGTCTTTATACTCAATTTTCTATTTGGCTATTCAACTGTTTCATGATACACAAGACTTCTTTATATGTTATAGATCAGGTCTTTCCAGAGCTTTTCACTTCATGACACTCAGAAAACTACTGTATGTTATCATGATATAAACTTACTAAGAAGCTGCCAGTGACTATAGGCTGGTCCACCTGGGGATTCTTGCTCCCTTCTTGCTAAAAGGTAATCTAAAAGAAATGAAACCCATATCTAGTTCAGCTTGGACCAGATATGATAACTCCTATTGATAATGTTAAGTTTGATATTGTGTCTATTTTCCAAATTTATCATTTAATTATTATTGAGTTTGATCTTTATACTATTTAAAGTGTATCTGTTTTGTGTTATGGCTTCTAGATTTCATGTTTTTAAGAAATCCCCTGAATTTTATTGTAGCTTTTAGAATTTTTTGCCCAAGACTTTTGCAAATCATATGTGATGAAATTTTAACACTATTCTTCTTGCACATGAACATTATAGAAGATATCAAAGCGAAAAACAAAACTACAAATTCTGCTTCCAAATTCTGACCAGTTATGGATTATGTACTGCCTGAAATAAAGCGAACATGAAAAAATTTCTCTGAAATGTTTTCAATTAAGCAACATCTTAATGATAGTTTTCAACAAAAGGAACATGATGTCATCTAAAATTCCTTTTCTTGGGATTTAATCATCTTCTAGGTGCATCTGAGTCCCTACCTTAGCAAACTGATAGATTCTCTTGATCTCAATGTTGGTGATGTTAAGGAGGTATATTGGATTAAATAAGCAGGGACATTTCTTTCTATTCTAATATTCTACAATTCCACTGTATTTCTCAGAGTTACATGCATAAATAGTGAGAAGAAATCAATGGAAATATATTTTTCAGCATATTGGTTGCATTTCCTTTGGTAAAGCCAGATGAAAATAACTCCAGTGTTAGAAAATTAAATTTATTTTTTCTTTTTCTTTTTGAAGAAAAATCTTGATGAGAGGCTTTTAAGGAATATGTCAATTGCTTGAAGTGAGCAGATTATGGTTTTGCCCATGGGATTTCACAATCTATAGAAATTACTATCTCAGGGATATGTATTTTAAAAGGGGGAAGTATTTCAGAAGAAACTATGGAAAACAAGGCAGCTTTTAAGGTTATTTTATCAATTCTTTCCATGTTATGCCCTAGGGTCTTATGAGTCAATACCAGGGTTTAAAACGAGACATCAAAGCCGTATAAGTGGACTGAAAGTTGCGTATGTTCTTAAGTGTTAGTGGAACTTAGGGTGATTATTTTTTAAAATAAACTGAGATACTTTGTAACATTGACCAGAATCCCCCCTCACTTGATTTTGATAATACCCCATTAATCTTCCATCTACTTAAAAGTCTCACTGATTTTGTTTAAAGCCCAAATTTATTATTTTCATTACCTGACTTAAGAAAAAATGATAAATGGGACCTTATTCCCATAAAAACATATTCCCATAAATATTAGCATCTGAACAAAATCCTGTTATAATCATAGCTGATTATATGCCTATCTTCCCCTTTCCTGTTCAGGACATGCTTATCTTTCTCTCTGAAGGATATTTCTTAGATCTCTTGCCAAAGGAACTTCATTTAAACACGGTGGCATGGATGACCTTAAGGGTAAAACTCAACATATCTGCTTTTCACATTCTAATTCTCATCTTGATCCCTTCCCTCTTTGGACTCTTGATAGCTCACTCAAATCACAGTGTTGTTTATCTGAATCTTAAAACTAGTTATACATATTGTATGTTTAGAAATTAATCGCAGATTCTCCTGTTTTCATATTTACTTTCATGACAGACTTGATTTCATGTTTTGCTTTCAGATTTAGTTTTCTATTTAACTTTCCAAACTTTTACACACACACACACATATATATATGGGCTTCCCTAGTGATTTAGTGGTAAAGAACCCGCCTGCCAATGCAGGAGATGTGGGTTTGATCCCTGGGTCAGGAAGACCCCCTGGAGAAGAAAATGGCAACCACTCCAGTATTATTGCCTGGAAAATCCCATGGACAGAAGAGCCTGAAGGGCTACAGTCCATGCAGTCGCAAACGAGTTGGACATGACTTAGCAACTAAACAACAACTAAAGTAGTAAGAATAGAACTTTTGTTCCAAGTGTGAAACCCTTGTCTAATCAGTTTAAAAAATGTTAGAACAAGAGAAAAGCAAAAAGGGTTACAGGTCCAATAGATGTCCAAAGTTGGAATTTAGAAGACAGAAAGGCTCCTCCCTTTTAACTGTGGTCTCCTTTTAAGTGGCTTTAATTCTTTCCTGCTGCAAATAGCTAGGAGGTGAAGGGAACCAATAGAAGGAAAAGTAGCCACTGATGGTTGCAGATTTATTTATTTATTTTAAACAATTCATCAGGGACAAAAGAGATCTTATTAAAATGAAGTTCCCTTGAAGTAGAACTCGTCCTCTGAGTTTTTCATTAACCTCTCTCCAAAACTTTATTCTGTTTTTTGTCCTGTACCAGTTCACCCTAAAGACTGAGGAGTGTCAAAGAAAATCGGGGATTGTAACAAAGAAGGACCCATAGGACCTTCCAGGAATAGATCCCCTCACTCCACATCCTCCGCTTGCTTCTTGTTTGTAGAAACTTTCCCCTAGGCCTTCCCCAAGTTCCAAAGAACAAATCATAAAAGTGAGAAAATCCAGAAACAAAAGAAAACTGTCAAGCACAACAAAATAATAGTTTAGCCATTAAACAAAGTTAAGAAACGTTAGTTCCTTCAGGACTATAGATAATATTCTGAACCATATTCTTGAACTATTTTGCAGATACCGAAACCCTCACTGAGTGGAAGAAGTTAACTGCATGCTGACCACAAGCACATAGACTCCAGACCAGCTGCAACCAGAAGGCTGATGAAGGTGCCTCCCAATTACCTCAGTACCAACCAATCGGAAGAATGTCCATGAGCTGATGCCCCACCCCACAACTTGCCTCCTTCATCCTGGCTTTAAAAACCTTCACCTTTAAAAATCCATCAGAGAGTGCAGATCTTTTAAGCACTAGCTGCCTAGAATGCTTACTTGACACCCTGCAATAAAAGCTGCACTTCCCTTCACCACAACTCAGTGTCAATAGATTGGTTTTATAGCACATTGGCAAATGGATCCAAGTTTAGTTTAATAGCATTACTTCTTGCTCCATTCAGAAAAATCTGTGCACAGAAGACTGACTGGTCCACCTCGGAGTACATTCCCATCTGTAGATGGAGTACTATGGACCAGACCATTTGATGGCTCAGCTGCAGTATCCAACCTATGACGGGTAGGGGAGAGGAGCTCACTTGACATGGCTGTAAAAGAAGATTTTCCAGGAAAATGTTACTGCTTTGAACAGACAATGTGTTCAGCAATAATTGATAACTAACACTATGCTTTTCACACATGAAATGCTTAAAAACTACTTACTGTTATTCCACTAGGTTTACAGACAAATTTTTTTAGGTATAATCCATATACCATGTGCTTGTGTGCATGTGTGTGTGCTAAGTCGCTACAGTTGTATAGAGCTTCCAGAAAGAACGCTGTCATGTTGAATATATGACATCGTGATTTTAGTCCAGTGAGACTTCCAACCTACAGAAATGTATATGTGTATACATTAGAAATGTATACATATATACTGCTGCTGCTGCTGCTAAGTCACTTCAGTCGTGTCCGACTCTGTGCGACCCTGTGGACTGCAGCCCACCAGGCTCCCCCATCCTTGGGATTCTCCAGGCAAGAACACTGGAGTGGGTTGCCAGTTCCTTCTACAATGCATGAAAGTAAGACGTGAAAGTGAAGTTGCTCAGCCGTGTCCGACTCTTCGCGACCCCATGGACTGCAGCCTACCAGGCTCCTCCGTCCATGGGATTTTCCAGGCAAGGGTACTGGAGTGGGTTGCCATTGCCTTCTCCAATACATATATACAGTTATGTATAAATATATATATGTATATATACACATATATATACATGTATGTATGTATAATACATTATACCTATGTATACATTTACATACATACATGTCTGTATATATTTATACATATATGCATATATTTATATGTACATATGTATACATAACTGTATACATTTATACATTGATTTATGTAATAGGAAACTCAAAACTGATTTAATCTCTGAGATTCTACTTTCTTATCTTTAAACTGTACATAATAATGCCTATAAAAATAAAAATATTTTACAGGTCATATATTTGAATATCCCATGAAATGATTCCATAGAATATAACATTTTCAAAAAATTGTGCAAAACTGAGCTTTCTACTATCCTTAAATAATGAATCCTTTGAGATAACTCGGTTTTCTGATAATTGGGAATTAAGCACCATTTGTTTTAATTCTAAATGTTTTATAAAGAATCACCTTGAATTGTATTATATATGTTTCAATTTTCTTACAGTATGTGCATGTATGCTAAGTTGCCTCAATTGTGTCTGGTTCTTTGCAACCCTATGGACTGTAGCCTGCCAGGATCCTCTGTTTATGGGGGTCTTCCAGGCAAGAATACTGGAGTGATTTGACACACCCTCCTCCGTGGGATCTTTCTGACCCAGGCATCAAACCCATGTCTCTTACGTCTCCTGTACTGGCAGACAGGTTCTTTACCATTGGTACCACCTGGGAATCCCCTTCTTAGAGTATATCAAATATAAATTAAATTTTTTTTAGTGACCTGTTGTTGTGTTCAGTCACTAAGTCATATTTGACTCTTTGTGACCCCATGAACTGCAGCACACCAGGATTCCCTGTCCTTCACTATCTCCTGAAGTTACTCAAATTAATGTCCATTGACTCAGTGATGCTATGTAACCATCTAACCCTCTGCCATCCTCGTCTCCTTTTGCCTTCAATTTTTCCCAGCATCAGGATCTTTTACAATAGATCTAAATGACCAACAAATCACATCAGGTGGCCAAAGGATTGGAGCTTCAGCTTCAGCATCAGACCTTCTAATAAATATTCAGGATTGATTTCCTTTAGGATTGACTTGTTTGATCTCCTTGCTGTCCAAGGGACTCTCAATCTAGTACCACAATTCAAAAACATGAGTTATTTGATGCTCAGCCTTCTTTATGGTCCAACTCTTACAACTGTACATGACTACTGGAAAAAACATAGTTTTGATTATACGGACCTTTGTCAGCTAAAGTGATGTCTCTGCTTTTTACTATGCTGTCTATGTTTGCTATAGCTTTTCTTCTAAAGAGCAAGCATCTTAATTTCATGTCTACAGACACCATCTGCAGTGATTTTGGAGCCCAAGAAAATAAAATCTGTTACTCCTTCTACTTTTTCCCCTTCTATCTACCATGAAGTGGGGGTTGTCATGGGCTTCCCAGGTGACAGTAGTGATAAAGAGCCTGCCAGCCAGTGCAGGAGACAGAAGAGATGAGGGTTTGATCCCTGGGTCTGGAAGATCCCCTGGAGGAGGGCTTGTCAACCCACCCCAGTATTCTTGCCTGGAGAATCCCCATGGACAGAGGAGCCTGGTGGACTAAGGTCCATAAGGTTGCAAAGAGCTGGACACAACTGAAGTGACTTAGCATGCAGGAGGGCTGTTATATTGCATACCCAGTATTACACACTTGGCTTTAATACTGTTTACTGTCACAGTCTAGAAGTTCTATACACATATTTTCTCCTACACAACATAAGCCCAAGATTTCTGTGCTTTTCAAAGTTATCATGTCTAATTTTTTAGATTTTCTGACCCCCACCTTTCTGTGAGATTGTGGTTGTCAAATGTTAGTAGCTATAGTGTGCCTACTTCTAACAATAGTAACTAGGAATTACTGAGTGCTTACTCATTGCCAAGCAATATTTAAGTATTTTATAATATTACTTCATGCAATGTTTATAACCAATCTATTGCATGGGCACCATTTCACAGATGAAGTAACAGAAGCACAGAGAAATGGGAGCTCTTTACCACTATGCCATGTGGCTACCTCCCTTCCAGTTGACCTTTTAAAGTTTCTGTGGGTTTAAAAATCAAATAAATAGGCTGTGGGTTCATCCACCTCACTAGAGCCAACTCAAATCCATTCTTTTTTTACAGCTAAGTAATATTCCAGTACTTTGGCCACCTCATGTGAAGAGTTGACTCATTGGAAAAGACTCTGATGCTGGGAGGGATTGGGGACAGGAGGAGAAGGGGATGACAGAAGATGAGATGGCTAAATGGCATCACTGACTCGATGGTGATGAATATACAATACAACACATTGCATATATGTATTTAAGCACATATATATGGAATCTAGAAAACAGTACTGATGAACCTATTTGTAGGAAAAGAATGAAGATGCAGGTATAAACAGGCTTGTGGACACAGTGGAGGAAGGGAAGAGTGGGGAAAATGGAGAAAGTAGTAATGGCATATATGTGTGAAAAAAATCAACATATACATAAGTGTTACAAATGACACGTAAGTATAAAATAAAATCTATTTATAAAATAGATAGCTGGCAAGAAGCTGCTATATAATACAGGAAGCCCAGCCTGGCGCTCTTTGATGGCCTAGAGGGGAGATGGAGGGAGGGGATGGAGGCTTAAGAGAGAGGTGATATATGAATTATTATGGCTGATTTGCATTGTTGTACAGCAGAAATCGACACAGTATTTTCAAGCAATTTTCTTCCAATTAAAAAATAAATTTAAAAAAGCAAATGAAAAAATGAGAGAAAATTTTAAGTTAAATATGCAGTTAAGTAAGGAATGAGATGTAGGAGATTTTCTGTGAATAATGGATAAATTGCATGGAATGTACTCTGTAGGACCTCTGCTCTGAGGAATAAAATATGAACTGCTAGAGAGCTGAGTTCTGAATAGCAAAAGTACTAGACACAGATGGTCAGGTGTTTTTTGTGAAAATTGCCCACTCAAATGACTTTGAAAAATAGTTATATCATTAATCAGAAACCAGTTCAGTTCAATTCAGTCGCTCAGTCATGTCTGACTCTTTGCGACCCCATGAATTGCAGCACGCCAGGCCTCCCTGTCCATCACCAACTCCCAGAGTTCACTCAGACTCACGTCCATCGAGTCAGTGATGCCATTTAGCCTGTCTGGCTCTAGATTAGTGATCACATCATCATGATTATCTGGGTCGTGAAGATCTTTTTTGTACAGTTCTTCTGTGTATTCTTGCCACCTCTTCTTAATATCTTCTGCTTCTGTTAGGTCCATACCATTTCTGTCCTTTATCGAGCCCATCCTTGCATGAAATGTTCCCTTGGTATCTCTAATTTTCTTGAAGAGATCTCTAGTCTTTCCCATTCTGTTGTTTTCCTCTATTTCTTTGCATTGATCACTGAAGAAGGCTTTCTTATCTCTTCTTGCTATTCTTTGGAACTCTGCATTCAGGTGCTTATATCTTTCCTTTTCTCCTTTGCTTTTCACCTCTCTTCTTTTCACAGCTATTTGTAAGGCCTCCTCAGACAGTCATTTTGCTTTTTTGCATTTCTTTTCCATGGGGATGGTCTTGATCCCTGTCTCCTGTACAATGTCACAAACCTCATCCCATAGTTCATCAGGCACTCTATCTATCAGATATAGTCCCTTAAATCTATTTCTCACTTCCACTGTATAATCATAAGGGATTTGATTTAGGTCATATCTGAATGGTCTAGTGGTTTCCCCCACTTTCTTCAATTTAAGTCTGAATTTGGTAATAAGGAGTTCATGATCTAGGCCACAGTCAGCTCCTGGTCTTATTTTGCTGACTGTATAGAGCTTCTCCATCTTTGGCTGCAAAGAATATAATCAATCTGACTTCAGTGTTGATCATCTGGTGATGTCCATGTATAGAGTCTTCTCTTGTGTTGTTGGAAGAGGGTGTTTGCTATGACCAGTGCATTTTCTTGGCAAAATATTAGCGTTTGTCCTTCTTCATTCCATACTCCAAGGCCAAATTTGCCTATTACTCCAGGTGTTTCTTGACTTCCTACTTTCACATTCTGTAATGAAAAGGACATCTTTTTTGGGTGTTAGTTCTAAAAGGTCTTGTGGGTCTTCATAGAGCCGTAAAACTTCAGCTTCTTCAGCATTACTGGTTGGGGCATAGACTTGGATTACTGTGATATTGAATGGTTTGCCTTGGAGACGAACAGAGATCATTCTGTCGTTTTTGAGATTGCATCCAAGTACTGCATATCGGACTCTTTTGTTGACCATGATGGCTACTCTATTTCTTCTAAGGGATTCCTGCCCACAGTAGTAGATATAATGGTCATCTGAGTTAAATTCACCCATTCCAGTCCATTTTAGTTCACTGATTCCTAGAATGTAGACATTCACTCTTGCCATCTCCTATTTGGCCACTTCCAGTTTGCCTTGATTCATGGACCTGACATTCCAGGTTCCTATGCAATATTGCTCTTTACAGCATTGGACCTTGGTTCTATCACCAGTCACATGCACAACTGGGTATTGTTTTTGCTTTGGCTCCATGCCTTTATTCTTTCTGGAGTTATTTCTCCACTGATCTCCAGTAGCATATTGGGCACCTACTGACCTGGGGAGTACCTCTTTCAGTATCCTATCATTTTGCCTTTTCATACTGTTCATGGGGTTCTCAAGGCAAGAATACTGAAGTGGTTTGCCGTTCCCTTCTCCAGTGGACCACATTCTGTCAGACCTCCTCAGCATGACCCACCCATCTTGGGTGGCCCAACACCCAAGAGAGGAGATATCCCTGGTCCAAGGTAAGGAGAAGCACTTGTGCTTTGCTGGAGCATCCCTGAAGAGATACCCCATGTCTAAGGTAAGAGAAACCCGAGTAAGATGGTAGGTGTTGCAAGAGGGCATCAGAGGGCAGAAAGACTGAAACCATAATCAGAGAAAACTAATCAATCTAATCACATGGACCACAGCCTTTCTAAGTCAATGAAAGTAATCAGAAATAGTGTTCTGCGAAAACTTTTAAAATTTTTATTTATTCAGAAAGAAAGACTAGTCCATAGTATTTGCAGATGTTGAATTTTATGTGTATAAAATAGTCTCTCTAAATTGAAGAAGCAGAAGAAAAACTCTGGCTTGACAGTCACAAGACATATTACCATCATGATTTTTCCAGGAAGGAAAGACACAGACTATCACACTTTGAGGTGATCTTTGTACCATGATGGTAATAATAGCTAGGCACACCGTTCAACATGCTGCTGCGAGATAAGTGGCCCAACATGTTTACAAAGATCACTAGAGAAGTCTGGCCACCTATTTGATCTATCTATTCAGTAAGACCAAATTTCTTTAAAATATTTAAGGATAGAGTGAATAACCACTGTAACTCCAGTAGAGATTTGGGTAGGCCAAGTATGACTCATCATGGTTCACATATCAGCATTACAAAGTATAGCTATAAAAATTTCTATATAACCAGAATTTTTTCAATGTTGATATAAACATATACATGCATACTATATAGGCAAACTTGTAAACTTTTAGTACACACAAACATCTTCATGCAGATATAGCTATCCATATGTATTTTTCCTCACTGTTGTATAGAAATTTGCTTTGTTCTGGGAATTGACTTCATTTTTCAGATGTTGCCACTATTAACAATACTGAAGTATCCATTTTTGAGACTATACTATATTCTTACATTTCATTTTTTCCATTGCTATTGAGGATAAAGCATCAGAATTAAGATTACTTGATCAAAGAACTATGTGTATTCTCATATTTTGATATGTTCCCAGATTTCTCATTTTTTGTATATTTTGTTTTTTTACTTTTTTCAGCATTATTGTGGAAAATAAGTATTATAGCCTTAAAATGTTTTCCAGTCTGATGAACATCCAAAAAAAAAACTTATTATTTACTTAATTTGCATTTCATTAATTAATAGTAAAACTAACCATCTTTTTACGTTTGTTGGCCATGTAGATTTGCTCTTCTCTGAATTGCCATTTCATATTATCTGACAATTTTTCTATTGGAAAGTTGGCTTAAAGCTCAACATTCAGAAAACAAAGATCATGGCATCTGGTCCCATCACTTCATGGGAAATAGATGGGAAAACAGTGTCAGACTATTTTTTTGTGCTCCAAAATCACTGCAAATAGTGATTGCAGCCATGAAATTAAAAGACGTTTACTCTTTGGAAGGAAAGTTATGACCAACCTAGATAGCATATTCAAAAGCAGAGACATTACTTTGTCAACAAAGGTGCATCTAGTCAAGGCTATGGTTTTTCCAGTGGTCATGTAAGGATATGAGAGTTGGACTGTGAAGAAAGCTGAGCGCCAAAGAATTGATGCTTTTGAACTGTGGTGTTGGAGAAGACTCTTGAGAGTCCCTTGGACTGCAAGGAGATCCAACCAGTCCATTCTGAAAGAGATCAGGCCTAGGATTTCTTTGGAGGGAATGATGCTGAAGCTGAAACTCCAGTACTTTGGCCACCTCATGAGAAGAGTTGACTCATTGGAAAAGACTCTGATGCTGGGAGGGATTGGGGGCAGGAGGAGAAGGGGACGACCGAGGATGAGATGGCTGGATGGCATCATTGACTTGATGGACGTGAGTCTGAGTAAACTCCAGGAACTGGTGATGGACAGGGAGGCCTGGCATGCTGTGATTCATAGGGTCGCAAATATTCAGACATGACTGACTGACTGAACTGAACTGATTCTCTGACAATTTTTCTATTGGTTTGCATCATTTTTTAGAGAATTCTTCACATCATGTTGAATATATTTTAATCACTTGACTGTCATCTGCTTTGAAAACTTTCCCCCAAAATCTATTTATCTATTGATTTTTGCTAATGTTTCATATTTCAGGGCTTCCCTAGTGGCTCAGACAGTAAAGCGTTTGTCTGCAATGTAGGAGACCCGGGTTCGATCCCTGGATTGGGAAGATACCTTGGAGAAGGAAATGGCAGCCCACTCCAGTATTCTTGCCTGGAAAATCCCATGGACTGTGGAGCCTGGTAGGTTACCATCCATGGGGTCGCAAAGAGTTGGACACAACTGAGCGACTTCACACTTCACTTCATATTTCAAGTGTTTTTTTTAAAATAAAGTCAACCATTCCTATATCTTTTAAATAGCTCTCATCTTGTTTAAGATCTAATTTAAAGATTGTATATATAGCCTCTAAGATTTTTTCTAAGATATCTATTGTTTCGTTTTTATATTTAAATATTAATCCACCTGGAAGGTGTTTCTGGCAATGATATGAAATGGGCACAGTTTTACATATTTAATTTTTATTGAAGCCACTTCCGCCACATGATTTGTGCCTGTGCCATTCCACTCAAAAGTTTACCTCTGTTACATGTGAATTCTCATTTATGCCTGGATCTATTTCTGAAATCTCTACTTCATTCCACTGATCTATTTGCTTATTCCTATGGATTACTATTGATTTGATTATAATGGCTTAATAATATGCTCTAGGTCTATAAAGAATACTGTCCTTATTCTTCATCTTTTTTACAAGCTTCTTGATTATTGATAACTTTATGACCCTATAGGAAATTCAGGATCATTTTACTCACTTATGAAAAAGCCCTCTTGATATTTCTATAGGATTTATAGAGAAAGAACATTTTTATTATATATTTTTTCTATTATATTTTATTAAATTTATTATATTTTTAATATTTTTTATTATATATATTTTATATATATATTTTTTTCACAAAGTTAATTTTGACCTTAGTTTTAGTTTTCTTTTTCTTATGCTCATTTGGAAAAACCCATACAAACTGGTCCACAGGGAGATGTCTTTATTTGAAGTCTACAGCAAAATATAAATCCTTGGAATAATTCTGGCATTGTGACATTTATTCCTCTGTGTACACACAGAAAACAGAAGGTTAAGCTTCCATAGAAAACAAAAAAAGGAAAACATTCAGTTTTATTCCTTCCCTTGTGTCTCAAGAGAAAAATCTTTCAGTGTTTGGGGTTAATAACAGGGACATAGAGGAAGAAGATGTTATATTTTCCTTATTTTCATAATTGATACGTATATTATTTTATATCCTTCTTGCTATGGTCTGGCATAGGCTACTGTTAGACATAGTGATACACATTTCGGATATATTTTAGGCTGAGACACTTGGCCAAATACCTGTACAAAGGATATTCTATCATTGAATACGTCTTTTCTGGAGGCAGGTAAGGATTGCTCCATTTTCAAATTTTCGTTAAGATTCCATATATTATTTTACAAACAGCTTTCAAATTCTGTGATATTTTGCATCTTTGAACACTAAATTTAATTGCAATGAAGAATATCATTTTGTGGTTTAATGGAAAGGCCATGCATTTCGCACTTTACCAACCTGGATTCAAATTTATGGATTTATAAAGGATTTATAATCCAAGGGAAAAGACCCTGAAGATGTACTCTCTGACAATTTGTGACCTTCTGGACTGCAGCCCACCAGGCTCCTCTGTCCATGGGATTCTTTAGGCAAGAATACTAGACTGGGTTGGCACGTCCTCTTCCAGGGGAACTTCCCAACCCAAGGATCGAACCCTTATCTCTGGCATCTCCTGCACTGGCAGCCAGACTCTTCACCACTGTTGTGGTGAAGTTGTGCCCAGTTGTCTCCAACTCTTTGCAACCCCATGGACAGTTGGTTCCAAGAGTCAGACACGACTGAGCAACTCATGGTACATTAGTGTCTCCTGGTTCCCCTGGCCTGTGTGTTCTCATAGTAGCTGCCTCAGATTACATCTCTATCACTCCTATCTAGGATTAGAGCAATGTGCCCAATAACTTTCTCACATCATCAATTCATGCTTTACAGTCTACTTGAGCTAAATTTTTAATGGCAGAATGTGACGGTATTACCCTACTTATTATCTCCTTCAAACCAAAACAAAAAAAATTCCAAACTCTGGTCATGCCTTATACATGGTCATGACAGAAAATTAAAACTTATTATTTTAGGTCCCTTCTGTTCCATAATTCCAACACAAGCTACTTTTCATTAGTGCAGAACTCCCAAGAATTTCATTTTTACATGGAATGTTCTCAACTCACTTAGCTACCTCAGAAAGTCAGACCTCAAGAAAGTTTAAATATCACCTCCTCTAGATACCTTCCTCTAGTCCCAAGCAGGGGCTGTTTCCTCTGGGATCACATTGTAGCACATTGATTTATCAGTACTTTTCTCTGCTTCAACATCTATACGTTAAGTGTTTTATGGATAGGATCTATGTTTGGTCATCTACTAGTTAGAAAGAAAAAGTTCCTGATGCCTCACCCAACTTAAAAGATCATTACAATATAAAAATAAACACAAGGAAAACTCATACCTTGATGTTTGGAGTCAATTACCAGTTACCAAGAAGGAGAAAAGGACTTTCAGCAGGTCTTACTGCTGACTATGAACCATGAAGACTGACTTTTGCCATCACTAGAAACTATGGAATTAGTGAAGTAAGTCTTCTGGATTGAGGACTACCCCTGCAAAATGAAGATATAGTCAATAGACAGTAAATGACAGTAGGACAATAAAGAACTTTGCTGATAAACTACAATTTCCCAAGTGGCATTTCAGTTTAAAAATATGTTTAAAGATCAACTTCCTTAACCATTTGTGTGTGTATGCTAAGTTGCTTCAGCTCTATCTGAATCTTTGTGATCCTATGGACTGTAGCCCACCAGGCTCCTCTATCCATGGGATTCTTTAGGCAAGAATATTAGAGTGAGTTGCCATGCCCTCCTCCAGGGGATCTTCCTGACCCAAGGATTGAACTCTTGTCTCAGGCATCTCCTGCACTGGCTGGCAGGAAATGCCTTTACTGCTGTTGTTGTTGTTGTTTAGTCACATAGTCGTGTCCGACTCTTTGTGACCCCATGGACTGCAGCATGCCAGGTCTCCTTGTCCCTCACTATCTCCAGGAGTTTGTCCAAGTTCATTGCATCAGTGATGCCATCCAGCCATCTTATCCTCTAATACCCTCTTCTCCTTCTGCCCTCAGTCTTTCCCAGTATCAGGACTCTTCCAATGAGTCATCTGCTTGCATCAGGTGATCAAAACACTGGAGCTTCAGCTTCAGCATCAGTCCTTCCAGTGAATATTCAGGGTTGATATCCCTTAAGATTGACTGGTTTGCTGTCCAAGGGACTTTCAGGAGTCTTCTCCAGCTTCACAGTTTGAAGGCATCAATTCTCCAGCATTCTGCTTTCTTTACCATCCAGCTCTCACAACAGTACACTACCACTGGGAAGGCCATAGCCTTGACTGTATGGTCCTTTGTTGGCAGAGTAATGTCTCTGCTTTTCAACACACCGTCTGGGTTTGTCATCGCTTTCCTGCCAAGAAGCAATCGTATTCTGATTTCATGGCTGCAGCCACCGTCCACAGTGATTTGGAGACCAAGAAGAGGAAGTCTGTCACTACTTGCCCCTTTCCCCCTCCTATTTGCCATGAAGTAATAGGGCCAGATGCCATGAGCTTAGTTGTTGTTGGTTTTTTTTTTTTTTTTTTTTTCAGTCTTAAGCCAGCACTTTCACTCTCCTGCTTCACCCTCATTAAGAGGCTCTTTAGTTCCTCCTCACTTTCTCCCATTAGAGTGGTATCATCCACATATCTGAGGTTGTTTCTGTTTCTCCCACCTATCTTGATTCTGGCTTTTAACTCATCCAGCCCAGAATTTCTCATTATGTGCTCAGAATATGGGCTAAACAAACAGGGTGACAGCAGACAGCCCTGTCACGCTCCTTTCTCCATCTTGAACCAATCAGTTGTCCCATACAGGGTTCTAACTATTGCTTCCTGACCCTCATACAGGTTTCTCAGGAGACTTAGCCACTAGTGCCAGCTTAGCTCTATAGCAAACCATTTTAAAATATTATAAAAATATCATCATAGTGACTTTACATATAGGGTCACAGTGCGTATCTTTTCATTCCCATCGAGATAAGAGTAGCCAAGAACATAAACGGACACATTTTTGCAAGGTCTTAGATGGAAAATCACTCATGGTGACATGTGGACTACTTTATTATTGTGTGTGTCCCTCAGCCATCTCTAACTCTTTGTGACCTGATGGACTGTAGGGGATCTCCCTGACTCAGGCATGGAACCCAGGTCTCCCACACAGCAGGCAGATTCTTTACTGTCTGAGCCACCAGGGAAGCCCTGAAGAGTTAGCCCCTCAGTCCTGCCTGATTCTTTGCAACCCCACGGACTGTAGCCCTTCAGGCTCCTCTGTCCATGGGATTCTCCAGGGAAGAGTACTGGAGTGGGTAGCCATTCCCTTCTCCAGGGGATCTTCCTGGCCCAGGGATAGAACCCAGGTCTCCTGCACTGCAGGAAGATTCTTTACTGTCTGAGTCACCAGGGTTTTTTATTACTACAACCAAGGAATTATCTCACTGCTCCACATTCAAAAGAGAAGGAATCTATGTTTTACCCACTTTTCATTATGTTAGTCTCAAGGGAAAATGAAAAAAACATAGAAGTTCTAATAAGTCTACATCTTAAGTCCTTCATAAATGATATCATAATAGGATGAGGATTTTCTCAGGGAAAAAAGTCAGGAAATATTTCAGAAAGCAAATATAATGAATAAGCACATTTTAACATGTCTATCATTTCTCAGAACTTGAATGGTTTTATCCAGGAATAACCCAATAATGTGAGCAACACATTTTCAAATGGAGAAAGAACAAAATGTTAAATGCTGGGCAATTTCCTCTATTTTATTTTTATAAAATCTTATTCTTTCATATATGTCTTTTATCTTATATAGTAATTCCTTTCTGCATCTAAACTATTCACTATAATACATTTTCTCTTTATCTCTCTAGTCTGCCTAGGACCTGGCAGAACCTTATTTAGAATATTTACTTGTGTTTTTCTATTTTTTTAATAAAAAAAAAACTTTCCCTTCTCCATAAAAATGAAAAACAAATGAGCCCCAAACCTTCTAATAATTCTAACAAATCCATTTATGGTGGATTTGGAAAACCTATATATCAGTATTTTCCATTTTTAATCAAAAGGGAAAGTGGAACAAAAATTGATAAATTAAACTATTTAATACATTGATAACAAATTACTATTTTAAAAATACCAAGACAGGACTTCCCTGGTGGTGCAGTGGATAAGAAACAGCCTACTAATGCAGGGACACAGTTTCGATCTTTGCTCCAGGAATAGTCCACGTGTCACAGAGCAAATAAACTCATGTGCCACAACTACTGAGCCCACGGACCCTACAGTCTGTGCTTCACAACAAGAGAAGCTACTGCAATGAGAATTCCACGCATTGCAAAGAAGACCCAGAGCAACCACAAATAAAAATAGTAAATAAATATTTTAAAAAACCTAGATGACATCAAATACATTAAAAATAAAATACTAAGACATACACTGACCCAAGCACTTTCTGCTTCCCAAACTTCTACTCAAGTTGTAAATGAAGGTCTCATTAACCCAGCTTTACTTATTGTATACACTGAAACCGCCCCCATCTGCACTAAGCATTATGTTCAGAGCAAGCATGATTACAATAAATATATCTGATTGAGATTAAATATTTCATTTTCTTTCAGGTATCTATTATTATAATAGGCTTCCCTGCTAACTCAGATGGTAAAGAATTCATCTGCAATGAGGGAGACCTGGGTTCAATCCCTGGGTTGGGAAGATCCCCTGGAGGAGGGCATAGCAACCCACTGCAGTGTTTGCCTGGAGAATTCCCATGGACAGAAGAGCCTGGCAGGCTACAGTTCATGGGGTCGCAAAGAGTCGGACACGACTGAGCAACTAAGCACAGCACACATTATTAATTTAAAAAATTTGCCAACTCATGCATTATCAACAAAATGTACATAAAAGTCAATTTAATTGGACCAGGGTGGGGCTTTGGAATTAGCATTTTTAAGTTCCTTGAATGATTTTAATAAGGAAAATCTCTGCTCTATAGGAAAGACTTTTGCAGATGGCAAAGTGTGTGCTGATGTACTTTGATGTGGTTAGTGTTGTCTCAAAAACTCCTGGTTTAATGTCATATCAAAAGCTCTTAGTAAACAAACAAATTATGCTAAAAAAAACCCGAGTTTATATTTCATTATTGCAACTGACAAGGATGGTCCACTTTAGTTACTAGAAGGAATTTTTTAAGAGGGACAAGAATTGGAGGCTTTGAAATATATTTCACTTTGAGATTTTGATTTAAAATGTATTTATTTCAATCACATTTGACATATATATCCTGTTACTACATTTTCTTCTTGTTCCACTTTAAATAATTAAAACACTTCAGGAGCTTTTGTTCTGCAAATAACTTACTAAGTAATAATTTTTGAAATGAACATTGCTGCAGAAAAAATTATATTTGATTTTCTGAAATATATGCATTTTTGATATTAACCATCAGGAGTAGAAATGAAATCTAAATATTCTTAAAATTTGAGATTTGTTTTTCAGGTTTACCTTTAGCATAGTTTCTCAAAAGCGTGTTTTTATAACATACATCCCCTTTGTTTAAAATCAAAATAATTATTTTAATCACATTTATGCTTTGAATGATCAAACTAAACTAATATTACTGGATTGCCTACCGGACCAAGGCAATTTCTGGTATATTTTTAATGATTTTAAATACAATATTCTATTACAAAATGTGAGTGTAAAGTGAATCAGTCCATGCAAACTAATACATTTTAAATGGATAAACAAGGTCCTACTGTATAGCACAAGGAATTGCATCCAATCTCCTGGGATAAACTGTAATGGAAAAGAATATAAAAAAGAATGTGTGTGTGTGTGACTGAGTAACTTTGCTGTTCAGCAGAAATTAACACAACTTTGTAATTCAACTGTACTTCAATTTTAAAAAGTCCAGCTCACAATGAGTTATTTCCAGTTCACTATTTTAATCAGAGTAAGTTAGTGAAAATTACTATGCAGATGTGAAGTTTAAAAATGGGTTAATAAAAGAAATAAAATTTTGCAGCCTGAGATACTGTGATATCTCATACATGAGATTTGATTCACATTGGATTAAATCTACATATTATATTAGAGCTACACCTTGAGTGATTTAGAGTAATTTCTTCATACAATGTATCACTTCAATATTGAAATAGAAAACAAAGCAAAAGATTCTTCCCCTTACTTCTTGCTTCCTCAGTATAGAGTATATGAGTTCATGTTGCTATATTGGTCGTGCATTCATTTGTGCACTACTTCCACAAAATTCCTTCCCTGATAGCTCAGTTGGCAAAGAATCCCCTGTAATGCAGAAGACCTGGGTTTGATCCTTGGATTGGGAAAATCCCCTGGAGAAGGGAAAGGCTACCCACTCCAGTATTCTGGCCTAGAGAATCCCATGGACTCTACAGTCCATGGGTTTGAAAAGAGCTGGACATGACAGTGACTTTCACTTTCAACATCCCACAAAATCAGCACCAATTACCAGAAACAGTGCTGGGAAAGGAAACAACAGAGAAAACAGGCAAAACAAATTTGACGTGTATTTACTATTGCACATTTCAGATCATAGAGTTTCAGTGGATCTAGTGAGCTAGTGGCACATACATTCTCATTCAAGGATAATTTCATAATAATTGCAAAGTAATCTGCCTCTGTTAATTTATTTGACTAAACTGTAACTCAAAAACCCAGGTTTATACACATTTGCCAAGTACTTCTGCATCTTCAAATCACCACTAGCCCATTTAGAGGAACAGGTTGTAGGTATAAAGAGGAAGAAGAAGAGAAGAGGAAGAATAAGGAGAAAGAAAGAAGAATGATTGTACTTTCTGTTTATGGCAATATGGTAGACTAAATAACCTGAAAATGCTCAAATGATAAAGCATCTAGGAATCCTGGAAAAATTATAGTTAAACCATCATTGTTAACCATTTCATTTAAGAAATTGTTGATCAATAAGAAAGTAAAGGGAATCCTCAGAAACTGAGATCAAGGAAGAAAGTAAACTCCAGAGATGGGAGGGAAAAAAAACTGATTTGGGGAATATCCTGGGGAATAAGACTGATCTCAGCACAAAAGGGCTTAGAAAAGGGATGAAGCCTTCAGTCCAAGCAAGCAGAGGCTTGAAATAAAACTCTCTCAAAAGCTAGACCCTTCCAAGAACTAGAGACTCAATGAAAACTATAATGAATAAGCAAACAAATAAGAAATCGACTTGAACAGAGAGATGAGAAGGAAGCTTGTCTTCCTCAGCCTACAGTCCAGTGTCTGAAAAAGGTTCCCAAATAGGAAAAGGAAATATGTCAAGGCTGTATATTGTCACCCTGCTTATTTAACTTCTATGCAGAGTACATCATGAGAAATGCTGGACTGGAAGAAACACAAGCTGGAATCAAGATTGCCGGGAGAAACATCAATAACCTCAGATATGCAGATGACACCACCCTTATGGCAGGAAGTGAAGAGGAACTCAAATGCCTCTTGATGAAAGTGAAAGAGGAGAGTGAAAAAGTTGGCTTAAAGCTCAACATTCAGAAAACGAAGATCATGGCATCCGGTCCCATCACTCCATGGGAAATAGATGGAGAAACAGTGGAAACAGTGCCAGACTTTATTTTTGGGGGCTCCAAAATCACTGCAGATGGTGACTGCAGCCATGAAATTAAAAGACGCTTACTCCTTGGAAGAAAAGTTATGACCAACCTAGATAGCATATTCAAAAGCAGAGACATTACTTTGCCGACTAAGGTCTGTTTAGTCAAGGCTATGGTTTTTCCTGTGGTCATGTGTGGATGTGAGAGTTGGACTGTGAAGAAGGCTGAGCGCCGAAGAATTGATGCTTTTGAACTGTGGTGTTGGAGAAGACTCTTGAGAGTCCCTTGGACTGCAAGGAGATCCAACCAGTCCATTCTGAAGGAGATCAGCCCTGATGGTGACTGCAGCCATGAAATTAAAAGACACTTACTCCTTGGAAGAAAAGTTATGACCAACCTAGATAGCATATTCAAAAGCAGAGACATTACTTTGCCGACTAAGGTCTGTTTAGTCAAGGCTATGGTTTTTCTTGTGGTCATGTATGGATGTGAGAGTTGGACTGTGAAGAAGGCTGAGCACTGAAGCATTGATGCTTTTGAACTGTGGTGTTGGAGAAGACTCTTGAGAGTCCTTTGGACTGCAAGGAGATCCAACCAATCCATTCTGAAGGAGATCAGCCCTGGGATTTCTTTGAAAGGAATATGCTAAAGATGAAACTCCAGTACTATGGCCACCTCATGCGAAGAGTTGACTCATTGGAAAAGACTCTGATGCTGGGAGGGATGGGGGTAGGAGGAAAAGGGGACGACAGAGGATGAGATGGCTGGATGGAATCACTGACTCAATGGACGTGAGTCTGAGTGAACTCCAGGAGTTGGTGATGGACATGGAGGCCTGGCATGCTGCGATTCATGGGGTCGCAAAGAGTCGGACATGACTGAGCAACTGAACTGAACTGAACTGTGGTTAGAACCTCTAAAACTATGCTGAATAAAAGGCTATTTTTAATAGATGATAAAGATATTTAAATTTTTCTACAAAGATATTGATTTGTTTTTCTACTGCTTATATCAAATATTATAATATGAATTTCTAGAAACATTTATTTTATGAAGATCTGAATTTTTTCAGAATAACACCAGTAATGTTATTTCAGTCAAGCATTCATTCAACCAATATTTATTGTGTATCTATCATATGTCATATTCTGCTCTAAATACTCAGGATTTATCAGTGAAAAACACATTTGAAGATATCTTCCTTATGGTTTTTCATTTTAGTAGAAAAGTTGTGAATAATGAACAATCAATCAATCAACTACATAGTGCCTCAGAATGTAATGTGTTATGACAAAAAAATAGAATAGTGCACAGTAAAAGGGTAGCATTACTACTATTTTATAAAGAAGTATAGATGAAGACAGTACTAACACTGTCTCTTATACACATCTAGATGTGTATAAGAGACAGAGGCTGTATATTGTCACCTTGCTTATTTAACTTATATGCAGAGTGTATCATGCAAATTGCCCAGGTGGATAAAGCACAGCTGGAATCAAGATTGCTGGGAAAAATATAAAAAAACTCAGATACGCAGACACCACCCTTATGGCAGAAAATGAAGAACTAAAGAGC
>SJYT01058474.1:367508-400236 GCA_006410635.1 Cephalophus harveyi | reverse complement strand
AGTAATGAAAATATTGTTTTCAATATACTTTACAATGGTACTTAGTTAAGAATTTATAGATTTAAAATCTTTTTTAGAAAAGCTTGATAAGTGTTATTTTCAGAAGTTAGAAAAGAATAATATGATGAGTCAAAGAAAGTACAAGGAAAGGGTTAAAAAATAAAACCAGTTCTGTTTCTGGTTATATGGCAGGTCCAAAACTTTTTGAAAATAACTAAGATAGAAGATCATAGATAGATAAATATTATAGCTAGATAGATCATCAATTCTTTCTTAAAATCACTAAATTCTAACATGAATTACCAGCTAAGAACTGCATAAGAAAGTAAACCTAACTCACTTTTGCCTTGAGGGCTTTTGCTCACCCAGGCATAATCAAGACACACATTGGTGCCTTCATGGGAAAAAAGACCTAACACAAAACCCAGAGCTTCCCTAGTAATAGTAAGTAATAAAATTAAACACATAGCACTTCCTAAATGGGCTTCCCTGGTGGCTCAGTGGAAGAGAACCTGCCTGCCAGTGCAGGAGATGCAGGTTCAGTCCCTCGTCTGGAAAGATTCCCTTGAGAAGGAAATGGCAACCCACTCCAGTATTGTTGCCTGAGAAATTCCATGGACAGAGTAGCCTGGCAGGCTACAGTCCATGGGGTTAGAGAGTCAGACATAACTGAGTGACTGAACAAACGAACTTCTTAAATATGAAGTACTGTTCTGAACACATTATATAATTTTTATAATCTTCACCAAAACCTAATGAGTTTTGCTCTATTAATATCTCCACTTTACAGATGAGGAAACTATAGCATAGCCTCGGACAATACTCAAGTATTAATTATCCAGAATAAACCCCAGGTACTATGATTCCTTCTAATGTGTTGTTCATTTCTGTTTCTTCTTTCCGTTCAGTTCAGTCGCTCAGTTGTGTCCGACTCTTTGAGACCCCATGAATTGCAGCCCGCCAGGCCTCCCTGTCCATCACCAGCTCCCGGAGTTAACTCAGACTCACGTCCATCGAGTCAGTGATGCCATCCAGCCATCTCATCCTCTGTCGTCCCCTTTTCCTCCTGCCCCCAATCCCTCCCAGCATCAGAGTCTTTTCCAATGAGTCAACTCTTCTCATGAGGTGGCCAAAGTACTGGAGTTTCAGCTTTAGTATCATTCCTTCCAATGAACACCCAGGACTGATCTCCTTTAGAATGGACTGGTTTGATCTCCTTGCAGTCCAAGGGACTCTCAAGAGTCTTCTCCAACACCACAGTTCAAAAGCATCAATTCTTTGGCACTCAGCCTTCTTCACAGTCCAACTCTCACATCCATACATGACCACAGGAAAACCCATAGCCTTGACTAGACGGACCTTAGTTGGCAAAGTAATGTCTCTGCTTTTGAATATGCTCTCTAGGTTGGTCATAACTTTTCTTCCAAGGAGTAAGCATATTTTAATTTCATGGCTGCAACCACCATTCTTCTTTAGTTCTTCTAGAACTTCGATAAACATTTTTTGCATCTTCTCTATTCTTCTTCTGAGATGGTGGATCATCTTCACTATCATTCTGAATTCTTTTTTTTTTTTTTTGGAAGTGTCTCTATCTTAATTTCATTTAGTTGTTTTTCTGGGGATTTATCTTGTTCCTTCATCTGGGACATAATCCTACACCTTTTTATTTTGGTTAATTTTCTGTGATTATAATTTTCATTCTGGAATCTGTGGGATTGTAGTTCTTCTTGCTTCTTTTGTTTGCCCTCTGGTGGATGAAGCTAAGAGGACTGTGCCAGCTTCCTTGGGGAGAATATCCTTGAGAGTCTAAAATCACAAACCAACCAATGGTAACAAGGATATCTTGTTCCGAGATTTTAACAACTCTCATAAAAAAAAAAAAGTCCAAGAAAAACAATTAGCTCTGAGCCGCAGATAACAAAGGCACAAGTAAACAAAGCACAATAAGTGAGAAAAAGTAGAAACAGCAGGCAACAGAAAGTGAAGATGCTGAAATTGCCAGATAAAAATTATAAACACCAAGTTAGAAAATTTTGGCACCCAGGAATTCCCTGAAAATCTAATGGTTAATACTCTATGTTTCCACTGCAGGGACCTGAGTTCAAACTCTGGTTGGGGAACTAAGATCCCACAAGCTGTCAGCATAGCCAAAAAAAAAAAAAATTATATCAAATAAGAAACATAAATCTGAAAATTAAAATATGTTTATAAAATAGCATAGAATGATATTGGTATGACCTCTGGATGGGGATGCGGAAGTATAAACCAGAGAGGAAATAACTGATGAATTTAATTTCATTAAAATTAAGAATTTGTGTTATTCAAAGGACACCATAAAGAGGGAATGGACAGCTTTTAGAGACAGTACAAGTAAGCATGTGTGGGACTTGGAGATCAGTTGGATGCAGAGAGTGATATAGAGTTATGAACCAAAGGTGCTAAGAATTCTGGGTTGAGTGACTGGTAGTACCATAACTGAGAGAGGCAATAAAGCAGGAGAATACAATTTGTGGCATAAAAGACTGGTTTCACCTTTGACAGGCTTAGGGGATATCCAGGGGAAGGACTCCCAGGAAACGTAGAAACATGGTTCTGGAGTGAAGAATAGAAGTCTGGACTAATGACACATATCTGTAAAATGTTCAGTAATTGCTTCAGAGTCCCAGATCAGTAATTATGGATGTTAGAGAAGATGAAATTCTCTGGTATAAAGTAAAAATGTCTACCCTTCTCGTTTAGGGAAAATGTTCCACTCTGCTCACAGGGAAATGTCAGTACTTCAGGGTTTTATTGCTTTGGGAAGTTTTGTTTCTCTATTTGTCTGGTTTAGGTTTTAGCAGACTCAGTCACCATCGACCCATCCATCTCCCACAGGCAAACACACTGATATCGAATATTTAATGAAAAATGCTTGCCTGAAGCTACTCTACAACTTTGTTAAAATTTGACTGTTGTTTTATCTAATGTGATGGGAACCAGAAATAGCACTATAATATAACTGAGTCATGGGCATATTTTATCTGTGCTGTGGAAACAAAATACAACCGACCCAACTAGTTTTAAATTTCCCAACCTCTCTAGCAAATATTCCAATAATTTTCCTCAGAGATCTTGGAACCCACAAAATCATATGTAATCGAAACAACTTTCTTAAATCTCTCACTTTAGAACGGTTGTTTCGAGTAGGAAAATTAAAGATAAGAGCAAGGTTCCCTCAGGTGGAAGAAAGACATGGTTTATCTGAAATGAGTTTCTCACGAAACTGTGGTATAAAAAGCAGGGAAATAAGTGTCTCTATTGGAAATGCAGATGAACTGAGTGTATCTTGAGATACACTTGGAGTAAGCGGTTCTATGTTACACCGTTCATTCTTCTGTCTATTTTTATTCTTCCTCTCCCTCACTAAGCAACATGTGCCTAATTGAGTTCTTCCAGGATTCTCTGTGTAATCAAGGAGACCATTCTACGATGGCGTTTTGCTCTACTCCAGTTGTAATTGCTAATCAGGATATTGTAGGTGTCTGAAACAAGTCTGTATTATACAGCTACTTGAGAGGCTGCTGTTAGAGTTAACAGAGGACAAAGTCAACATCTCTCTTGCATTCTGCTAAGATGTTTAACCCAATCCCAGCTGGGAGGGATGGTTAGTTTTTACTTGAGCCTACCTTTGTACTCTTTTTAACTTAAAGAACAGAGTCACACTTGTATTATATGTGTGTAGTTATATTGTGCTTGAAGACTAAATTGTCATGCTATGAAAGTTTGTATGTTTTAATGTTTTTCCCTTTTCCTTTCATTTTTTTTTAACTCTTCCTTTTTTTTTTTTCTTTTTTTGTTTTGTATGACCGAGAGGTTAAAAGTTTTGGTTTACTTTGTACATGTCTGTCCTCAGAATTAGCCATCTGTGAATACTCAATCTCACTTCATAAAATTAGGTTAATTCCTGCTGACATTTTAAAAAAGCTTTTCATCTTTATCTACATATTACTTTTCTTAGAAGCTTTATAACAATAATTTTATATCTCTTTTCTCCAAAGAAACAGAAATGAAATAACTATACACATATGGGTGGGAAAACAAACATTTCTCATGCTTGAACTAGAATTCACAGTTCAAATAAACAGTGATGTACAAAGTTCATTGAGAGTTATTTGCCACTGAACATCAGAAAGGTCAATGCTTCATCAGAGTAACCATCATTAAATATTTGTTGCTACTGAGCAATTTGCACTGAAGAGAACATAAACTCTACTTGTGAATATTTGTTTTTCTTTTTTAAGAAATTATCTTGGCACTTGACATTTAAGTTAGTTTCAGGAAATAAAAATGTACAATTTGACTGTAAAGAATGATAACATACCAATATGGAAAACTCATTAAAGGAAAATTCATTGAAGAAAAATGGAAATAATCATCAATAGGCAATTTGGGGGGGGGGTGTCAGTCAAAATAGGGCATGGAGACAAAAGGAGAGAAGAAGAAAGTGAGGCTAGTGGTAAGAGAATGTGTGAATGAATGAAAAAGATGAATAAAAGATATTTTAAAAGTGGTAGCTTTGTTGTAGAAGAAGAATTAAGTTACTTTATCAAAATATGAATTGGAAAAGATAAAATGGAAATAAATTATATTAAAATATATTTCTATTCCAACCTAAATTTATAGTTACCCTAAGTCATTTGCAACATCCCTGGTATTTGATGACTGAATGCAGAGGTAAGTGCAAAGACAGTGGGATGAAATGAAGATAGACAACTGTTAACAGCATTTGGCTTCATGTTTAAATTTCATGCAGAATGTCATAGTAGAAAATCCCAAAATGTAAAAGCAAGACCACTAAACAAGTCTTGATCATTAAGACTAGAAATAACATGAGTAAGGATTTTAATAATTGAATTTGACTCTGATGTATCATCTCAAGTGAGAAAATTGTGAAAAATTGCTAACAAATGCACATACTATATCTGTTCATTAGGCATTTTGTTTTAAATCAGCACAAAGTAATTATTAGCACCAGAGACTGAATTATTGCAATAGTCTCATAGCTCATCTTGCTGCTCCAATAGCCACCAGTCTTCAAGTCTGTTCAAGCCTTCAATATTTATGAGATCACATCATTTCTCTCTCCAAAACATCCAGCCAGCAGAAAAGGCAAGTTCATCCACGTTCTTTAGGGTTCGGCCCCAGTCCCCTCTGTGACCTAATCCCTCATCACTCCCTTCCTGGTCACTCTGTCCCAGTCACACTGGCCATAGTCGTTCCTCAAATACTCTACCATCTTCTTGCCTGAGGCCTGTGCACTTGCTATTCCCTCATCTAGAACAATGTTTTCTTAGCTATATTTGCCATTTTCAGTAGATATTTTCCCAGAACATCCTGTTTAAAATACTAGTCCCTCCCTTCCTCTCCCCATTCCCTGCTCTAATTTTCTCCATAGCACATGCCATATTTTATTTATTCATTGGTTTATATTACAATGATAGTATTTGCCACATAGAAGACATTTGATATAATATTTTCTTAATGAATAATCCACATCTACATTTTCTCTCTGGTGGCTCAGTGGTAAAGAATCTGTCTTAAATGCAGGAGACTTTCAGGAGATGTGAGTTCAATCCCTGGGTTGGGAAGATTACCTGGAGTAGGAAATGGCAACATAAATTCACCCATCCCAGTTCATTTTAGTTCACAGATTCCTAGAATTGCAGGAAGCCTGGCGGCTGCGATGGACCACACAAGAAGCACGGCTGAGAGGAGCTACCCCACATTGGAGGTCAGGGGCAGCGGCTGAGAGGAGCAACCCCATGTCCAAGGGGCGGTGGCTGCACAGGCGCAGGAGAGCCGAGAGGAGTTGCTCCATGTTCAAGGTCAGGAGGGACGACTCGTCCAAATTATGGAGCAATGGCTTCACTTTGCTGGAGCAGCCATGAAGAGATACCCCACATCCAAGGTAAGAGAAACCCAAGTAAGACGGTAGGTGTTGCGAGAGGGAATCAGAGGGCAGACACACTGAAACCATAATCACAGAAAACTAGACAATATGATCACACGGACCACAGCCTCGTCTAACTTAGTGAAACTAACCCATGCCATGTGGGGCCACCCAAGATGGATGGGTCATGGTGGAGAGGTCTGACAGAATGTGGTCCACTGGAGAAGGGAATGGCAAACCACTTCAGTATTCTTGCCTTGAGAACCTTATGAACAGTATGAAAAGGCAAAATGATAGGATACTAAAAGAATTCTCCAGGTCAGTAAGTACCCAATATGCTACTGGAGATCAGTGGAGAAATAACTCCAGAAAGAATGAAGGGATGGAGCCAAAGCAAAAACAATACCCAGTTGTGGATGTGACGGGTGATAGAACCAAGGTCTGATGCTTTAAAGAGCAATATTACATAGGAACCTGGAATGTTAGGTCCATGAATCAAGGCAAATTGGAAGTGGTCAAACACGTGGACCACAGCCTTGTCTAACTCAAGGAAACTATGAACCATGCCCTGTAGGGTCACTCAAGACAGACGGGTCATGGCGGATAGTTCGGATAAATGTGGTCTGGACAGTTCAGATAAATGTGGTCCACTGGAGAATGGAATGGCAACCACGTCAATATTCCTGCCTTGAAAACAATATGAAAAGTAAAAAAGACTGAACTCCCCAGATTGGTAAGTGCCCAATATGCTACTGAAGATCAGTGGAGAAATAAATCCAGAAAGAACGAAGAGATGGAGCCAAAGCAAAAACAACACCAAGTTGTGGATGTAACTGGTGATGGAAGCAAGGTCCAATGTTGCAAAGAGCAATATTGCATAGGAACCTGGGATGTTAGGTCCACGACCCAAGGCAAATTGGAAGTGATCAAACAGGAGATAGCAAGAGTGAATGTCGACATTTTAGGGATCAGTGAACTAAAATGAAGTGGAATGGGTGAATTTAACTCAGACGACCACTATATCTACTCCTGTAGGCAAGAATCCCTTAGAAAAAATGGAGTAGCCATCATGGTCAACAAGAGTCTGAAATGCAGTACTTAGATGCAGTCTCAAAAATGACAAAACGATCTCTGTTCATTTCCAAGGCAAACCATTCAATATCATGGTAATTCAAGTCTATGCCCTGATGAGTAATGCTGAAGAAGCTGAAGTTTAATGGTTCTGTGAAGACCTACAAGACCTTCTAGAATTAACACCCAAAAAAGGTGTCCTTTTCATTATAGGGGACTGGAATGCAAAAGTAGGAAGTCAAGAAACACCTGGAGTAATAGACAAATTTGGCCTTGGAGTACAGAATGAAGCAGGGCAAAGGCTTCTGTCAAGAGAATGCACTGGTCATAGCAGACACCCTCTTTCAACAACACAAGAGAAGACTCTACACATGGACATCCCAGATGGTCAATACCAAAATCAGATTGATTATATTCTTTGCAGCCAAAGATGGAGAAGCTCTATACAGTCAGCAAAAACAAGAGCCGGAGCTGACTAGTTCAGATCATGAACTCCTTATTGCCAAATACAGACTTAAATCAAAGAAAGTAGGGAAAACCACTAGATTGTTCAGGTATGACCTAAATCAAATCCCTAATGATTATACAGTGGAAGTGAGAAATAGATTTAAGGTACTAGATCTGATAGACTGACCAATAAACTATGGATGGAAGTTTGTGACGTCATACAGGAGGCAGAGATTAAGACCATCCCCAAGAAAAGAAATGGAAAAAAGCCAAATGGGTGTCTGAGGAGGCCTTACATATATCTGTGAAAAGAAGAGAAGAGAAAAGCAAAGGGGAAAATGAAAGATATACCCATTTGAATTCAGAGTTCCAAAGAATAGCAAGGAGAGATAAGAAAGTCTTCCTCAGTTATCAGTGCAAAGAAATAGAGGAAAACAATAGAATGGGAAAGATGAGAGATCTCTTCAAGAAAATTAGAGATACCAAGGGACCATTTCATGCAAAGATGCGCTGAATAAAGGACAGAAACGGTATGAACCTAACAAAGCAGAAGATATTAAGAGGTGGCAACAATACACAGAATGCACAGTTGTACAAAAAAGATCTTCATGACCCAGATAATCATAATGGGGTGATCACTCACCTAGAGCCAGACATTCTGGAAACTCAAGTCCAGTGGGCCTAAAGAAGCATCACTACAAACAAAGCTAGTGGAGGTGATGGAATTCCAGTTGAGCTATTTCAAATCCTAAGAGATGGGGCTGTTAAAGTGCTCCACTCAATATGCCATCAAATTTGGAAAACTCAGCAGTGGCCATGGGACTGGAAAAAGTCAGTTTTCATTCCAATCCCTAAGAAAGGCAATGCCAAAGAATGCTCAAGCTATTGCACAGTTGTACTCATCTCACATGCTAGAAAGTAATGCTCAAAATTCTCCAAGCTAGGCTTCAACAATATGTGAACTGCGAACTTCCAGATGTTCAAGTTGGATTTAGAAAAGGCAGAGGAACCAGAGATCAAATTGCCAACATCCGCTGGATCATCAAAAAAAGAAAGAGAGTTCTAGAAAAACATCTATTTCTGCTTTATTGACTATGCCAAAGCCTTTGACTATGTGGATCACAATAAACTATGGAAAACTCTGAAAGAGATGGGAATACCAGACCACCTGATCTGCCTCTTGAGAAACCTGTATGCAGATCAGGAAGCAACAGTTAGAACTGGACATGGAACAACAGACTGGTTCCAAATAGGAAAAAGGATACGGCAAGACTGTATACTGTCACCGTTTTTGTTTAACTTATATGCAAAGTACATCATGAGAAATGCCAGGCTGGATGAAGCACAAGCTGGAATCAAGATTGCTGGGAGAAATATCAAAACTTCAGATACACAGATGACACCACCCTTATGGCAGAAAGGAAAGAAGAACTAAAGAGCCTCTTGATGAAAGTGAAAGAGGAGAGTGAAAAAGCTGGCTTAAAGCTCAGTGTTCAGAAAACTAAGATCATGGCATCTGATCCCATCAGTTCAGTTCAGTTCAGTCGCTCAGTCGTGTCCAACTCTTTGCGACCCCATGAATCGCAGCACACCAGGCCTCCCTGTCCATCACCAACTCCCGGAGTTCACTCAGACTCACGTCCATCAAGTCAGTGATGCCATCCAGCCATCTCATCCTCTGTCATTTCATGACAAATAGATGGGGAAACAGTGGAAACAGTGACAGACTTTATTTAAGGGGGTTCCAAAATCACTGCAGATGGTGACTGCAGTGAAATAAAAAGATGCTTACTCCTTTGTAAAAAAGTTATGACCAACCTAGACAGCATATTAAAAAGCAGAGAGATTACTTTGCCAACAAAGGTCCATCTAGTTAAGGCTATGGTTTTTCCAGTGGTCATGTATGGATATGAGAGTTGGACTATAAAGAAAGCTGAGCACCAAAAAATTGATGCTTTTGAACTGTGGTGTTTGAGAAGACTCTTGAGAGCTCCTTGGACAGCAAGGAAATCCAACCAGTCTATCCTAAAGAAAATCAATCCTAAATGTTTATTGCAAGAACTGATGTTGAAGCTGAAACTCCGATACTTTGGTCACCTGATGCAAAGAACTGACTCATTTGAAAAGACCCTGATGCTGGGCAAGACTGAATGTGGCAGGAGAAGGGGATGACAGAGGATGAGATGGTTGGATGGCATCACTGACTCACTGGACATGAGTTTGAGTCAACTCCAGGAGTTGGTTATGGACAGGGAGGTCTGGCATGATGCAGTCCATAAGGTAGGAAAGAGTCGGACATGACTGAGCAACTGAACTGAATTAATCACATACATACATGACTACTGGAAAATCCATAGACTTGACTAGATGAACCTTTGTTGACAAAGTAATGTCTCTGCTTTTGAATATGCTATCTAGGTTGGTCATAACTTTCCTTCCAAGGAGTAAGCGTCTTTTAATTTCATGGCTGCAATAACCATCTGCAGTGATTTTGGAGCCCCCAAAAATAAAGTCTCTCACTGTTTCCACTGTTTCCCCATCTATTTCCCATGAAGTGATGGGACTGGATGCCATGATAGTTTTTTGAATGTTGAGTTTTAAGCCAGCTTTTTCACTCTCCTCTTTCATTTTCATCAAGAGGCTATTTAGTTCTTCCCTTTTTGCCATATGGGTGGTGTCATCTGCATATCTGACGTTACTGATACTTCTCCCAGCAATTGGGATTACAGCTTGTGCTTCATCTAGTCTGGCATTTTACATGATGTACTCTGAATGTAAGTTAAATATGCAGAATGAAAATAGACAACCTTGATACTCCTTTCCTCTTTGGAACCGGTCTGTTGTTCCTTGTCCAGTTCTAACTGTTGCTTCCTGACCTGCATACAGGTTTCTCAAGAGGCAGGTAAGGTGGTCTGATATTCCCATCTCTTTAAGAATTTTACACAGTTTATTGTAATCAACACAGTCAAAGGTTTTGACATAGTCAATAAAGCAGAAATAGATATTTTTCTGGAACTCTCTTGCTTTTTTGATGATCCACTGGATGTTGGAAATTTGATCTCTGGTTCCCCTGCCTTTACTAAATCCAGTTTGCATGTCTGGAAGTTCACGGTTCACTTACTGTTCAAGCCTGGCTTGGAGAATACTAACATGTGAGATGAGTGCAATTGTGTGGTAGTTTGAGCATTCTTTGGCATTGCCTTTCTTTGGGATTGGAATGAAAACTGACCTTTTCCAGTCCCATGGCCACTGCTGAGTTTTCCAACTTTGATGGCTTGAGTGGAGCACTTTCACAGCATCATCTTTTAGGATTTGAATTAGCTCAACTGGAATTCTATCACCTCTACCAGCTTTGTTCATAATGATGCTTCCTCAGACCCACTTGACCTCACATTCCAGGCTCTAGGTTATTGATCACACCATCGTGATTATCTGGGTCATGAAGATCTTTTTTGTATAGTTCTTCCTGTATTCTTGCCACCTCTTCTTAATATCTTCTGCTTCTGTTAGGTCCATACCATTTCTGTCCTTTATTGAGCCCATCTTTGCATGAAATGGTCCCTTGGTATCTCTGACTTTCTTGAAGAGATCTCTCATCTTTCTCATTCTATTGTTTTCCTCTATTTTTTTGCACTGATCACTGAGGAAGACTTTCTTATCTCTCCTTGCTATTCTTTGAACTCTGCATTCAAATGGTTATATCTTTCCTTTTCTCCTTTGCTTTTCGCTTTTCTTCTTTTCACAGCTATTTGTAAGACCTCCTCAGACACCCATTTTGATTTTTTGCATGTCTTTTCTTGGGGATGGTCTTGATTGCTGTCTCCTGTACAGTGCCACGAACCTCTGTCTATTGTTCATCAGGCACTCTGTCTATCAGATCTAGTCCTTTATTTATTTTTCTCGCTTCCACTGAATAACCATAAGGGATTTGATTTAGGTCATACCTGAATGGTTTAGTGATTTTCCCTACTTTCTTCAATTTAAGTCTGAATTTGGCCATAAGGATTTCATGATCTGAGCCACAGTCAGCTACCAGTCTTGTCTTTGCTGACTGTATAGAGCTTCTTCATCTTTGGCTGCAAATAATATAATCAATTTGATTTCAGGTGTGAACATCTGTGATGTCCATGAGATAGAGTTGTAATTCAAACACTAAGTTTTGCTCTTTGTTTAACCTCCAAACTAGCAATTAGCAATGAAACTAATCCTATTTTATAGTCAAGGAAACTGACGCACAAAGATTTTAAACACCTTGCCCACGAGTACATAGCTAGTAACTGGTGTAGCTGGAAATTCCAGCCCAAACATAGAGAGGAAAGTCCCATGCTCTCAGAGTCTAAGTTTCACTGCCTCTCTATAAATGAATGGATCAGGCCAATCCAAAATACCTGACATGTGTGCAATGCCTAATGATTTTAAAAATCTGTTCATATGCATGATCCCAAATGTTATACAGTGGGAGCTAGTGCCTTGGTTATTTTACTGGTAAAGAGAGAATGTATTTTATCTTTTCCTAAACTCAGTGTAAATTTTAAAGCATCATCATTTAATATTTAGGAAACATCTAACATATAACAGATGCCAAGAAAGTACCTGAAGGAGGAAGATGTAAGAGTTCATGGAACCAAGTTCCGTCCTCAGTATGCTTATATTCCATTGGTTAAAACAGAAAATGCAACATGTAAATTGATACATACTGGGTTAACTTTATAAGGGGGAAGGAGGGCAGCTTTAGAATAGAAAATGAAAATACATTTGTTCTGTAGAAAGAAGAGGAAAAAAGACACTCCAGATGGACAGCTTATTCTAAGCCAGCATGAAATAAATAAATTGGTGTATGTTGGTGAAGCAGACACTTCTCTATGGGGAAATTGCTGAGTGAGTGTGAAAGAGTGTAAAAAAGAATACAAAAAAGTAGACTGGATCCAGTTTATGAAGGAGGCAGAATACACTCTTTCTCCTATATACACTGGGAAGTCATCTAAACAAGAACAAATTTACTCTTTAGGATTGTAGAAGATGGGTGTTCACACCAGATTTACATGGAACTTGGCAAGATTCAAGGATGAACCTAAAAACTCCCTGTACTTTGGGGAATGTCCTGGGTAAAATCTTGATGTGAATATCATTAAGGAAGCCAAGGGCTTCCAGAACACTGGAAGTTCCTGAGATATTGCACGGAGTTGGCAGGAAGCCAACTTCAAAACAGTCCCCAGAGTGTGATGTGTCCCCCCTTGGGGAGCACCAAGGGAAGGAAGGGAAATACAGACATGGTTACAAGCCAGTTATGATTTTAAAGGCCAAAGTTAAATTATTCGACCCCAGTAGGCGGGAGGGCCATGAAGGAAACTCACTTTATTTTTGTGAATGCTTCAAAAGAAGCATTTGACTTTTCCCTTAAGCATTAAGCTTTGTTCTTTGTTTTGTTTTTTTTGTTGGTTTTTTTTTTTTTTTTTTCCTTCTCATACATGTACTGTGTGTGCTAAGCCGCTTCAGTCGTGTCTGACTCTGTGCAACCCTATGGACCGTAGCCCGCCGGGCTCCTCTGTCCATGGGATTCTGCAGGCAAGAATAGTGCAATAGGTTGCCATGCCCTCCTTCAGAGGATCTTCCCAACCCAAGAACTGAACCCACATCTTTTGTATCTCCTTCATTGCAGGCAGGTTCTTTACCACTAGGGCCACCTGGGAAGACTACTTACATCTACTAGCAATCGGTATGAACACTAAACTCTTTAGTAGTTCTTTGGGGAATGGATTGCTAGATAGTTAGGAATCATGTTACATAATCAAACAATTACTCAATTACTCTACATTTTGTTTTTACTTTAAGTTCATTTTAAGTCATATGCTCACATTGTTGAATTATGTGTTAGCATTATCCTTCAAGATATGTTATTCTCATAGAGATTTCCAAACCAGAAAAGAGGGCAGCATTGTAGATGATCAATAAATCTCTATTGGTTTGATACTATTTCCAGATTAGAATCCTTATTTTCAGGATAAGGTTAGTTGTTTTTTTCTGAATGCCTTTAAAAAATTAGAGAATCACAATAGTATCTTATAGTTTGGGTAACAAATTTCCTCTTAAAATCCTTTCATTTACTTCATTTTCATTTAATGCTCAAAAAACTCCAAGAGGAGGGTATTTTGGGGTCAATTCTGCAAGTGAGAAAACTTAAACTTAGAAGTCTTTCAGTTGGTGCCTGAAAAACAGTTTTTAGTGGCCCAAAGTTATTTTATTTTTAGTGGCCAAAGTTATAAATTTTAAAAAATGCATTTCCCTATCTTAATATCTGAGACTCATTATTTACTCAAATTGATTTCAGTTCAGTTCAGTCGCTCTGTCGTGTCCGACTCTTTGCCACCCCATGAATTGCAGCACGCCAGGCCTCCCTGTCCATCACCAACTCCTGGAGTTCACCCAAACTCATGTCCATCAAGTCAGTGATCCCATCCAGCCATCTCATCCTCTGTCGTCCCCTTCTCTTCCTGCTCCCAATCCCTCCCAGCATCAGAGTCTTTTCCAATGAGTCAACTCTTCGCATGAGGTGGCCAAAGTACTAGAGTTTCAGCTTTAGCATCATTTCTTCCAAAGAACACCCAGGACTGATCTCCTTTAGAATGGACTGGTTGGATCTCCTTGCAGTTCAAGGGACTCTCAAGAGTCTTCTCCAACACTGGTAGTTTGAGCACTCTTTGGCTTTGCCTTTCTTTGGGATTGGAATGAAAACTGACCTTTTCCAGTCCTGTGGCCACTGCTGAGTTTTCCAAATTTGCTGGCATATTGAGTGCAGCACTTTCACAGCATCATCTTTCAGGATTTGAAATAGCTCAACTGGAATTCCATCACTTCCACTAGCTTTGTTCGTAGTGATGCTTTCTAAGGCCCACTTGACATCACATTCCAGGATGTCTGGCTCTAGGTGAGTGATGACACCATTGTGATTATCTTGATCGTGAAGATCTTTTTTGTACAGTTCTTCCGTGTATTCTTGCCACCTCTTCTTAATATCTTCTGCTTCTGTTAGGTCCATACCATTTCTGTCCTTTATCAAGCCCATCTTTGCATGAAATTTCCCTTGGTATCTCTAATTTTCTTGAAGAGATCTCTAGTCTTTCCCATTCTGATTTACAGAGGTTTAAATGGCTTCCTCAGCCACAATGCTGACTTTGAGTCTAAGCCTGTCATTTTTCTCCAATATCACACCTGAGAAAAATCCATTAAATTTACCAGTAATTTGAGTTGCTGCCATAATCAATAACTGATCATACTTAACACTGATATTATAACCATTCTTATTGTATAGGGTGTATATGTGTATTCAGTTAAATCTAGTATCCAGATGCTAGTCTGAACCAAGCTTTACCATTTTATATCTGGAAAAAAAGTGCTCCTCCATCAACCGCTACAATATAGAAGGCAAGTAATGCTTTTATGTTTTATTGTCCAGAGTTCCATGTCCTCATAAATTTAAATAATTTCTGCTCTTTTACTATATAAAGGCAATTTCATCCAAGAATCTTTTAGCAATTTATTGGATCTGACTTCTCTCTAGCATAAAGAAGAAGTATAAATCATTTAGTACTCTTATTTGCTTCTTAAAAATAACTTCCTAATAAGAATTTAAGCTTATGGAGAACAAGACTGCTATTTTTGTTCTTGCTAGAATTCTCCACATCCACTAGGTTAGTACCTATGCATGGAGGGTTGACATTTACTGCATGTTTGAGTTCTTAGCAAAAGCATGTTCTACACAAATATGGGGGTCAGTTGATCAATGATGTGAGTTATAAATTATCCATTTAGTAAAAATATATTCATGCAGAACTTGTAATTAGAAACAGCTAACTGCATATTATTTTATTTCATTGCAAAGTAATAAAATCATAATTCCTTATCATAATATTTGATTCAGACTTATTACTAATTCAGATTGTCCTTGGATCTAATTAGTAGATTTTATTTTTTTTAACATATGTACAGCCAAATTCCAAAGATGTGTCTTTTTTTAAACAGTCATTTAAACTATTCTCTGCTTATCACTAAACTCAGCATCTCATAATTCTTATAACTATTATGGAGAATGCAATTGGCTTTTTTTTATGAAGAACTGAAAATAGGGCATTATCTTTTAAAATAAGGACTTGAAACTCTGGGGAGAGTTCTGTCATTGCTTTCTATTTCACTTGATATTTTTACATTGTGGTGATTAGGTTGTTTGAAAACTTCCAAATCAGCATAAAGAAATAAGAACACTCTGTGTTCTGTCAGAGACACTTATAGCATCTCTCTGATTTAAACTGTACACCCTGAGGGCAGAAATAGAGGTTTTTCTATCCTGGATAAAATATAACTCAGGCACGAAATAATATATAATAAAAGTAATGGCAGCACTTCCTCATCTCCTGTTAGTGTTTGAAACCACATCAAGGCGACGGTGTCTTGGGAATTTTTTTAACATTCATTTGTCTTGAAACATATTGTACTCTTTTCTTTAGAACATTTTATATATATTTTTGTTCAGTTTGAGAAAATACTGTTATAGTTATTTCTAAAGTTAGAAACCACTTGGGGAATATGACCTTTACATAGATTGGTTTACTTATCTTCCAAGGTCTTTTTGTTCCCCTTTATAAAAAGTGTTAGATAAAGCTACAGGAAAAAAAGATGCATATCTGTATGCAGACTCTGACTGTATTCCCTGCCTCACATGACTGTAGCCGTTATTTTGGAAGAATGATGTTTTTGTTACTATGTCTGCATAACAAATCAACCCCAAATTGAATGGTATAAAGTAACAACGATTTTATTATGCCCACAGATCCTGTGGGAATGGGGTAAGGGACCACCGGGATGGTGTGTTTCTGTTTCTTGTCTGGGACCATGAAGAATCTGAGGCTAGGGAGTCAGGATGGCTGAGGCCTGAAACCATCTAGAGTGCCTCTGTCTCTATATGGCTGGTGCCTGAGCTAGGCAGACTTATATATTGTAACTGTTAATAAGAGTACCTACATGACGTCTCCCCACATGGGTTGACTTCCTTGCCACATCTTACTTATTGTTACCCTTATGTGTCAGCCCATGACTCCAAGAGAGTGTCCAGCGAATTCAAGTAAAAATCACTTAGCCTTTTAAAACTCAGCCTAGAGAGTCACACAGCATCATTTCTACTGTATTCTACCGGTCAAAACCAATTCAAAACCCACACAGATTCAAGAAAGGGAACTAAGACTTTATTTTTGCTGCTGCTGTTGTTGTTTTTCCTTATTGGAGTACAGAAAGTAAAAGTGAAGTCTCTCAGTCGTGTCCGATTCTTTGCAACCCCATGGACTGTAGCCTAACAGGCTCTTCCATCCATGGGATTTTCCAGGCAAGAATCCTGGAGTGGCTTGCCATTTCATTCTCCAGATCTTCCCAACCAAGGGACTGAACCCAGGTCTCCCTCATTGTAGGCAGACACTTAACCATCTGAGCCACCAGGGAAGCCCAAGTATAGGAGTATAATGGTTTTATAATGTTATGTGAGATTCTGCTGGAAAACAAAATGAATCTGCTCTATGTGTACATATATCCCCTCCCTCTAAAGCCTCTCTCCCACCACACTCCATACCACTCTTTTAAGTCATCACGAGCACTGAGCTGAGCTTCCTGTGCTACAGAGCAACTTCCCACCTGCTATTTTATGCAGGAATGGCAAATTTGCATTGCAACAGCTCATATGGTGTGGCCATCCTTGGGAAATGAAATCTTCCACAAATAGATTCAGTCCTTCATATCTGTCTCCACTGGCTGCATGAGTGGAACTTGATTGATGAAGGGGTCTTGCTTGTCTGGGTTGCCATTTTGTCTCCCATATCAATTAGCACTTGCTGCAGTTAGAACTCAACAAATGTTTACTGAGCCTGAATTTGAATTAATTTCATTAGTCTTTTCAGTGAGGTCCAGGAAAACTTTCACTTAATGTCACAAGAGAAAACTTTTGTGCCATTATGAAATGACAGTGAACATCAATGTGCCAGTTATCTCAGTTGTAGGCATAAAATTGCCTGAAATTCAGGCATCAGCTTCCTAAAAGGTAGTGTTGCCTGGCACAGATTCTGAGATGAGGCATGCTTATTGTTCAGTCCCTGAGACACTATCTACAAAAGTGTGTCCTTGAGCAACTTATTTCACTGGATTCAGTTTCCTCATTAGCAGAAGGAAGAAAACGCTGCTGACTCAAAATGTCAGAAGTGAACACAACAGCAAAGCCAGCTTGGAAAAGCTGTGATCGAGATTGCAGATGAGTTGGGTATGATACGTGCCAACCAGGGATGCAGATAAAGATCTATTTATCTAGCTGTTCATCTTTAAATTCTTCACACACACACACACACACATATATATGTATACATGTATTATACATATATAATTTGTTCACCCAGAAGGGATGTCTTTTCTAATTTTCACAAAAGTATCATATGTGATAGTGGAGGTCCTTGTGGTATTTGTAAAAACAAACAAACAAAAACAAAAATGAAGCAAGCACCATTATGACTATGACTGTTAAGTGTAGAAGTATCTACCCATTTTGCCAGTCCAAATAGCCAATGAGGCCTGTATAAAAAACTCATACATAATTAGTATCAAATTTGGCTTATGTTGCACTGAGGCTCCTGAGCTATATTATCAGTAGTCACTATTTATAACAAAAATGAAGCAAGCACCATTATGACTATGACTGTTAAGTGTAGAAGTATCTACCCATTTTGCCAGTCCAAATAGCCAATGAGGCCTGTATAAAAAACTCATACATAATTAGTATCAAATTTGGCTTATGTTGCACTGAGGCTCCTGAGCTATATTATCAATAGTCACTATTTAATATGCAGAGTACATCATGAGAAACGCTGGGTTGGAAGAAGCACAAGCTGGAATCAAGATTGCCGGGAGAAATATCAATAACCTCAGATATGCAGATGACACCACCTTTATGACAGAAAGTCAAGAGGAACTAAAAAGCCTCTTGATGGAAGGGAAAGAGGAGAGTGAAAAAGTTGGCTTGAAGCTCAACATTCAGAAAACGAAGATCATGGCATCTGGTCCCATCACTTCATGGCAAATAGATGGCGAAACATTGGAAACAGTGTCAGACTTTATTTTGGGGGGCTCTAAAATCACTGCAGATGCTGATTGCAGCCATGAAATTAAAAGACGTTTGCTCCTTGGAAGGAAAGTTATGACCAACCTAGATAGCATATTCAAAAGCAGAGACATTACTTTGCCAACAAAGGTCTGTTTAGTCAAGGCTATGGTTTTTCCTGTGGTCATGTATGGATGTGAGTGTTGGACTGTGAAGAAAGCTGAGCACCGAAGAATTGATGCTTTTGAACTGTGGTGTTGGAGAAGACACTTGAGAGTCCCTTGGACTGCAAGGAAATCCAGCCAGTCCATTCTGAAGGAGATCAACCCTGGGATTTCTTTGGAGAGAATGATGCTGAAGCTGAAACTTCAGTACTTTGGCCACTTCATGCGAAGAGTTGGAAAAGACTCTGATGCTGGGAGGGACTGGGGGCAGGAGGAAAAGGGGACGACAGAGGATGAGATAGCCGGATGGCATCACTGACTCAATGGACGTGAGTCTGAGTGAACTCTGGGAGTTGATGATGGACAGGGAGGCCTGGCGTGCTGCGATTCATGGGGTCGCAAAGAGTTGGACACGACTGAGCAACTGAACTAACTGAACTGAATTATGCTACATATACATTCTACTATGCTAGAATATATTGATTTTTAGAAAGGCATCAATGTCCTCTTAGGTATGAAAACATGACATCCATCTCAGAATTTGTTTTCTCAGAATCCTGAGATAAATGTAAGTAAAGGTCCAACTATACTCTAAACAAATGAGTTAGAATATGTGATTCTTCACAGTGAATTTACCCTTTTCAGTTCAGTCACTCAGTCATGTCTGACTCTTTGCTACCCCATTGACTGCAGCACACCAGGCTTCCCTGTCCCTCACCAACTCCAGGAGCTTGCTCAAACTCACGTCCATTGAGTCTGTGATGCCATCCAACCATCTAGTCCTGTGTCATCCCCTTCTCCTTCTGCCTTCAATCTTTCCCAGAATCAGGGTCTTTTCCAGTGAGTCAGTTCTTCGCATCAGGTAGCCAAACTATTGGAGCTTCAGCTTCAGCATCAATCCTTCCAATAAATATTCAAGTAAATAAATTACCCTTTTAGGCTGAGTAACATTTTTCACAGATGTTTAAATTTTATAGATGAGAACTTGACACACTTTCATAATTCATACAAAAATAAAGTGGCCCTGTAACCCATCCCAGTCCAGGTGGAGTCAGTTGGCTTCAGTGATTCTATTTGCACCAATACTAAAAACCAAAGATGATCAGAATTCAAAATGGGTCATTTTGATGCCCATTAGAGAGCACCAGTGCAGCTTGAAATCATCACCTAATCAAACAAAAAGCATTCTGAATCTTAGGCTCATTACTGAACAGTCTCGATTGTATCTTAAAAGAGCTAAGAGTTTGCTCAAAAGAAATTAAAAGTGCCCATTTTCCAAAGGAGAGTTCACTTAAAGAAACATACAGACTGGAATCTGCTTTTGCTGCAAATAAGAACTTGCTGCTATTGGCTAAACAGTATTTCTTCCCCATGCAACAGCAAACATCTCTGCCTAAAGTTTATCTTGCTAAAACATCTGATCTGCAAATTAACATTAAATTATCAAATTAGCTTGAGCCAGCATGAATAGAATCTTTTATTCCCTATGCATGAAATAAAAATATTTCCAATAAGATCAATAGAAACTGTCTTTTCCCACAGGAGTTGTAATTAAGAAAGTCAAGCTCCACCCACATCCACTTCAAATTCTCTCTCAAATTCTTTACCTTAAAATTGTATTTACATTTTAATATCTGGTCTTTGTCACTAGGGTCCTAGAAGCTTTGTCTGTGTCACATGCATAACACATTTATAAAGACAGGAGTTTTTGTTGTTAGATATATTTTAGCTCCCTCTTCTCTTTCCTCTATCAAAATTAACATTTTGATCACCTGCTCATCTGCTCAACAATTAATAACTGTCAAGGCTGCAAAGTGAAAGTGTTAATCATTCAATTGTGTCCAAGTCTGTGTGACCCCATGGACTATAGCCTGCCAGGCTTCTCTGGGCATGGAGTTCTCCAGGCAAGAATGCTGGAGTGGGTTGTCATTCCCTTCTCCAGAGGATCTTCCTGACCCCAGGATTGAACCCAACCAAGTCTCTTGCATTGCAGGCAGATGCTGATGCTTTACTGTCTGGGCCACCAGGGAAGTCAAGGTCGGGGAGTGGGGAAAATGGGGAAAGGGTACAAATTTTAAGATGAACAAGGTCTGAGGATCAAATGTACAGCATGGTGGTTATAATTGATAATATACTATATTGCATAACTGAAACTTACTAAGAGAGTAGATCTTAAGCAGTCTCACCAAAAAAAAAAAGGTAAATGCATGAAGCAATGGATATGTTAATTAATTAAATTGTGGGAATCCTTTTAAAATGTACACATTTAGCAAAAATCATCATGTATGCTTTAAATATTACAATTTTACTTGTCAATTACAGCTTAATAAAGCTGGAAAATAAAACTAATAGTTATCAGTTTATCTTTGTCTCTCACAGGTCATCAAGGAAGGAAAGGCAGAGTTATTTTTCCAACATCACAATACCTAACCCAGGTTTATAGCCGATCTCTGCTTCTTTTTCTGTGATCTAGAGCAGTGGTCTCCAACCTTTTTGGCCCGAGGGACTGGTTTCATGGAAAACAATTTTTCCACAGACTGGGGTGGGAGGGTGTGGTTTGGGGATGATTCAAGAACATTACTTTTGCTGTGCACTTTATTTCTATTATTATTACATTGTGGTAGATAATGAAATAATTATACAACTCACCATGAAGCACAATCAGGTCATCAGATCATCATAAGAAGTACAACCTAGATCCCTTGCATGCACAGTGCACAGTAGGGTTTGCGCTACATAGAGAATCTAATGCCACGCTGATCTGACAGGAGGCGGAGCTCAGACGGTAATGCAAGCAACGGGGAGCAGCTATAAATACAGATGAAGCTTCACTCACTCACTTGCAGCTCACTTCCTGCTGTTCAGCCGGGTTCCTAACAGGCCTGTGTCTGTCTGTGACCTGGGGGTTGGGGACTCCTGATCTAAAGGACAAGAACATGCCTCCCTCTAGTCCAGTCCTCTCCCTATCTGTACTTGAGAAGGAGAAAATCATGACAAAGTTCCCTTCTCTGTCCCAAATTTTGCTTTACCTCTCCTTATCTAGATCATAACACCCTGAACTCCAAGGGATATTTTATCTATTATTGCATTTTAGCTAAATATTCCAGCAAGAACTTTAAATCTGGAGGGTTTGATGGAGGGAATTCCACTTCACTAGTGGATAAATAAATGCCTTTGAGCCCACAAGGGTCTGGGTGCATATGCCAAGCGTTAACGATGTTTCCATAATTTCTTTATTTCCTCTCCCTCCAAAATTCTAGCCCTGAAGTCCTTCCCAGTCATTTCTTTTTTGTGAGACACTGCCCTTTCCCACAGGATAGTGCCCATCCATCCCCCAATGCTGATTTACCAATACATTTCCTATCTGAGGTGTTTTCCAGACCTTTGTGGTACTCACCACCTCTCAGGAGGAGAGGAGAGAACTCTGAGTTGTGAGAGAAGAGAGGAGAGGAGAAATGTGGTGATGCGCTTTCACTTCAGTCTGTGGCTAATTTTCTTGTAAGTTAATTTCATGTAAAGTGCCTGAAATCCATCACATCTTGGCACCATAGGGATTGTTCTTGTTGTTTGGTTGCTAAGAAATGTGTGGCTCTTTGCAACCCTATGAACTGCAGCACTCCAGGCTTCCCTGCCCTTCACTATCTCCTGAAATTTACTCACTCTCATGTGCATTGAGTCAATGATGCTACCTAGCCATCTCATCTTCTGTTCCTCCCTTCTCCTCCAACCTTTGATATTTTATAGCATCAGTGTCTTTTCCAATGAGTTACCTCTTTGTATTTGTTCTTCGCATCAGGTAGCCAAACTATTGGAGCTTCAGCTTCAGCATCAATCCTTCCAATAAATATTCAAGTAAATAAATTACCCTTTTAGGCTGAGTAACATTTTTCACAGATGTTTAAATTTTATAGATGAGAACTTGACACACTTTCATAATTCATACAAAAATAAAGTGGCCCTGTAACCCATCCCAGTCCAGGTGGAGTCAGTTGGCTTCAGTGATTCTATTTGCACCAATACTAAAAACCAAAGATGATCAGAATTCAAAATGGGTCATTTTGATGCCCATTAGAGAGCACCAGTGCAGCTTGAAATCATCACCTAATCAAACAAAAAGCATTCTGAATCTTAGGCTCATTACTGAACAGTCTCGATTGTATCTTAAAAGAGCTAAGAGTTTGCTCAAAAGAAATTAAAAGTGCCCATTTTCCAAAGGAGAGTTCACTTAAAGAAACATACAGACTGGAATCTGCTTTTGCTGCAAATAAGAACTTGCTGCTATTGGCTAAACAGTATTTCTTCCCCATGCAACAGCAAACATCTCTGCCTAAAGTTTATCTTGCTAAAACATCTGATCTGCAAATTAACATTAAATTATCAAATTAGCTTGAGCCAGCATGAATAGAATCTTTTATTCCCTATGCATGAAATAAAAATATTTCCAATAAGATCAATAGAAACTGTCTTTTCCCACAGGAGTTGTAATTAAGAAAGTCAAGCTCCGCCCACATCCACTTCAAATTCTCTCTCAAATTCTTTACCTTAAAATTGTATTTACATTTTAATATCTGGTCTTTGTCACTAGGGTCCTAGAAGCTTTGTCTGTGTCACATGCATAACACATTTATAAAGACAGGAGTTTTTGTTGTTAGATATATTTTAGCTCCCTCTTCTCTTTCCTCTATCAAAATTAACATTTTGATCACCTGCTCATCTGCTCAACAATTAATAACTGTCAAGGCTGCAAAGTGAAAGTGTTAATCATTCAATTGTGTCCAAGTCTGTGTGACCCCATGGACTATAGCCTGCCAGGCTTCTCTGGGCATGGAGTTCTCCAGGCAAGAATGCTGGAGTGGGTTGTCATTCCCTTCTCCAGAGGATCTTCCTGACCCCAGGATTGAACCCAACCAAGTCTCTTGCATTGCAGGCAGATGCTGATGCTTTACTGTCTGGGCCACCAGGGAAGTCAAGGTCGGGGAGTGGGGAAAATGGGGAAAGGGTACAAATTTTAAGATGAACAAGGTCTGAGGATCAAATGTACAGCATGGTGGTTATAATTGATAATATACTATATTGCATAACTGAAACTTACTAAGAGAGTAGATCTTAAGCAGTCTCACCAAAAAAAAAAAGGTAAATGCATGAAGCAATGGATATGTTAATTAATTCAATTGTGGGAATCCTTTTAAAATGTACACATTTAGCAAAAATCATCATGTATGCTTTAAATATTACAATTTTACTTGTCAATTACAGCTTAATAAAGCTGGAAAAAAAAACTAATAGTTATCAGTTTATCTTTGTCTCTCACAGGTCATCAAGGAAGGAAAGGCAGAGTTATTTTTCCAACATCACAATACCTAACCCAGGTTTATAGCCGATCTCTGCTTCTTTTTCTGTGATCTAGAGCAGTGGTCTCCAACCTTTTTGGCCCGAGGGACTGGTTTCATGGAAAACAATTTTTCCACAGACTGGGGTGGGAGGGTGTGGTTTGGGGATGATTCAAGAACATTACTTTTGCTGTGCACTTTATTTCTATTATTATTACATTGTGGTAGATAATGAAATAATTATACAACTCACCATGAAGCACAATCAGGTCATCAGATCATCATAAGAAGTACAACCTAGATCCCTTGCATGCACAGTGCACAGTAGGGTTTGCGCTACATAGAGAATCTAATGCCACGCTGATCTGACAGGAGGCGGAGCTCAGACGGTAATGCAAGCAACGGGGAGCAGCTATAAATACAGATGAAGCTTCACTCACTCACTTGCAGCTCACTTCCTGCTGTTCAGCCGGGTTCCTAACAGGCCTGTGTCTGTCTGTGACCTGGGGGTTGGGGACTCCTGATCTAAAGGACAAGAACATGCCTCCCTCTAGTCCAGTCCTCTCCCTATCTGTACTTGAGAAGGAGAAAATCATGACAAAGTTCCCTTCTCTGTCCCAAATTTTGCTTTACCTCTCCTTATCTAGATCATAACACCCTGAACTCCAAGGGATATTTTATCTATTATTGCATTTTAGCTAAATATTCCAGCAAGAACTTTAAATCTGGAGGGTTTGATGGAGGGAATTCCACTTCACTAGTGGATAAATAAATGCCTTTGAGCCCACAAGGGTCTGGGTGCATATGCCAAGCGTTAACGATGTTTCCATAATTTCTTTATTTCCTCTCCCTCCAAAATTCTAGCCCTGAAGTCCTTCCCAGTCATTTCTTTTTTGTGAGACACTGCCCTTTCCCACAGGATAGTGCCCATCCATCCCCCAATGCTGATTTACCAATACATTTCCTATCTGAGGTGTTTTCCAGACCTTTGTGGTACTCACCACCTCTCAGGAGGAGAGGAGAGAACTCTGAGTTGTGAGAGAAGAGAGGAGAGGAGAAATGTGGTGATGCGCTTTCACTTCAGTCTGTGGCTAATTTTCTTGTAAGTTAATTTCATGTAAAGTGCCTGAAATCCATCACATCTTGGCACCATAGGGATTGTTCTTGTTGTTTGGTTGCTAAGAAATGTGTGGCTCTTTGCAACCCTATGAACTGCAGCACTCCAGGCTTCCCTGCCCTTCACTATCTCCTGAAATTTACTCACTCTCATGTGCATTGAGTCAATGATGCTACCTAGCCATCTCATCTTCTGTTCCTCCCTTCTCCTCCAACCTTTGATATTTTATAGCATCAGTGTCTTTTCCAATGAGTTACCTCTTTGTATTAGGTGGCCAAAGTATTGGAGCTTCACCTTCAGCATCAGTCCTTCCAATGAATATTCAGGACTGATTTCCTTTAGGATTGACTGGTTGGATCTTCTTGCTGTCCAAGGGACTCAAGAGTCCTCTCCAACACCAGAGTTCTAAATTCTTTGGTGCTCAAAAAATTCTGAGCAAATCTGTTGGCACTCAGCCTTCTCTATGGTCAACTCTCACATGCATACATGACTACTGGAGAAATTGTAACTTTGACTATTTTGGACCTTTGTCAGCAAAGTGATGTCTCTGCTTTTTAGTATGCTGTCTAGGTTTATCAGAGCCTTTCTTCCAGGGATGAGGCACCATTTAATTTCATTGCTGCAGTCACCATCCACAGTGATTTCAGAGGCTGAGAAAATAAAATCTGTCACTGTTTCTACTTTTTTTCCCATCTATTTGCAATGAAGTGATGGGACTAGATGCTATGATTTTAGTTTTTTGAATGTTGAGTTTTAAGCCAACTTTATCATTCTTCTCTTTCACCCTTATCAAGAGGCTCTTTAGTTTCTCTTCACTTTTGCCATTTGAGTGGTATCATCTATGTATCTGGGGTTGTGGATATTTCTCCCCACAATCTTGATTCCAGCTTGTGCTTCATTCAGCCCAAAATTTTGCATGATGTACTCTGCATAGAAGTTAAATAAGTAGAATGACAATATACATTATTGTTGTGTTCCTTTCCCAATTTGGAACTGGTCTGTTGTTCCATGTTTGGTTCTAACTGCTGCTTCTTGATCTGTATACAGGTTTCTCAGAAGACAGGTAAGGCGGCCGGGTATTCCCATCTTCTTAAGAATTTTCCATAATTTGTTGTGATCCACACAGTCAAAGGCTTTAGTGTCGTCAGTGAAGCAGAAGTAGATGTTTTTCTGGAATTCCCTTGCTTTCTCTATGATCCACAAATGTTTGCAATTTGATCTCTGGTTCCTCTGCCTTTTCTAAATCTAGCTTGTACATCTGGAAGTTCTTGGTTCACATACTGCTGAAGCCAACTTGAAGGATTTTGAGCATTACCCTGCTAGCATATGAAATAAGCACAATTGTATGGTAATTGGAACATTTTTTGGCATCTTTCTTCTTTGGGATTGGAATGAAAACTGACCTTTTCCAGCCAGTTTTCTTTCCAGTCCCAAAGAAGGGCAATGCACCTTAGGAATTAATTTCCTCCAACAACATCTTGAGCCTTAAACTTGTACTTTTCTGTTACTATGACCTTGATCTTACTCTGTATGAAATAAAACCCTTGCCTTGTTATGCTCCTTTCCTACCCTGAGCTTTATTAAAAAGTACTTCCATATTTAATTAAAATGTTTCCTTCTGAGTCATCTAGACAAATGGGTCACACTCAGAACACTTGTCTCTGGAGTATCAGGTTTCTTGCATTTACTAGAAAAGTGGGAGAATAACCTTGTGGGAAAATTTTCAAGTCATCCTGCAGGAACCTAAGGAGTACCTCCAAATCCTTCCATATTATTACTATAGCATTTCTAAGTCCTGTTGTGTTTTTTTATTTCCCTCTATGTTTTATATTCTTCCCTCTGCTAGAGTAGTGAAAAGCTTACTAAACAGATAATTCGGTATCATCTTCTAAACTCATATTAACTTTTTTTGTTGTTTAGTCAGTAAGTTGTATCTGACTCTTTGTGACCCCATGGACTATAGGAGCCCAAGGTCTATGGACACCAAGGAGCCCTCCAGGCTCCTCCACCTACGGGATTCCTCAGGCAAGAAAACAGGAGTGTGTTGCCATTTTGTTCTCCAAGGGATCTTCCAGACTCAGGGATCAAATCTGCATCTCCTGATTTGGCAGGTGGATTCTTTACTGTTGAGCCATCAGGAAAGTCCCTCATATTAACTCTAGAACTCCTTATACTAGAATCTGTGGTTAGTCGCTCAGTCGTATCCGACTCTTTGTGACACCATGGACTGTAGTCTGCAGGCTTCTCTGTCTATGGGATTCTTGAGGGAAGAATAAGGGAGTGCGTTGCCATTTCCAGAAAAGCCCAAACAAAAGAACCTTGAGTAAATTTTTCTAAGGAGTCTTCCAATGAAAGGTTGGAGGAGGAATTTCTTGGATTGACATATAATCGTATATAATCAAATATATAATAATATATATGGAAGGGTGAATGGGAAGCTCAAGAGGGAAGGGGATACATGTATACATATGGTTGATTCACTTTATTGTACACCAGAAACAAGACAAATTGTAAGGCAATTATACTCCAATTAAAAATAAATACAAAACAAGTACAATAAACCTTATTGAATGTTTACAGAATTTAAAAAAATAATATATCCATAAGGTCTACTTTGGTTCTAAAGGTAAACTCCCTTGCACCTTTACTAGAGACATTTACAAGCAAAATAAGTGCAAAGTAATAATGTTATCTCATATAGACATTTAACTTCTCAGAATTCAACTCCATCCTCTGTGAAAAATAGGAGGAAAAATCAGGGAGAGAGAATGATTTAAATTTATGTAGTGCAGAAGCTCCATCTGTCTCTCCTCTGAAATAGTGGCTGCCTGATGTAAGTTTGAGAAGGAAAATGGGAAGTAAGGATCTTCTCTCTATTCAGTCTTGCCTGTGGTAGTGAGACCTCAATGAAATTTAAGGCATGCTTAAAACTAATTTTGATTAGCTGCCATCTTTCCCTTACATCCAGTAGATCTCAACCTGAGGAAGTGATAGGCTCCATCAGATAACTTCATTTCTGCCCTATCCAGAGTGCTGAGAACTCCAGCTGGCTCTGTTCTCTGAGATGACTATGAGGAACTACCCAGTTCCTCCTTAAGGTACCCATGTTATTTGTATCAGCTCACTTTAAAAACTTCACCTTTTCTTTTGAATGTGAAATGTTTATGAACTATATGAAAATGAATTGGATTTTCTGCAGAAAAATAGAATGAAAATATGTTAATTTTTGAGGGTAATATTAAGGGTGATCTTTTTTTGCTGTTACTTTACCTTCGTCTAAATTTCTCAATCACAGTCACAGAAGTATTCATTTCTTAAAAAAAAAAATTAAAAATGAAGTTAAAAAACTTTAAGAATGATTTTTTGGACAAATTTAAATGTTTGTTGTTTATTTTATATATGGTGTTTTTCTGAACTAGGTAAAGGTAATCAATGAGGGTTTCACAGGGGAACAATGAGACAAGCCTTTTTTATTATAATTTTTTCTGAAAAGGATTAAGAAAGGTTTGTCATGTATGTATTAGATAAAGAAGAAATTTAGTAAAGGTAACAATTTTTTATTTTTATGATTTCATGCCTAATTCTGAATTAATAGAAAAATCAGAGTAATTAATTTTTAACTATAAGATCTTCTTTAAGCAATGGAGGAGAGATTAAAATTAGCCTGTTGTGGGACCTAAAATTATCTTTGGGGCATCCCTTGTGGCTCAGCTGGTAAAGAATTTGCCTGAAGTTCGGGAGACCTGGGTTTGATCCCTAGATTGGAAAGATGCCCTGGAGAAGGGCAAGGCTATCCACTCCAGTATTGTCTTTACTCTTAACAATAATATTATTACTTTCATCACTTTGAAAACATGAATTAAGAATAGAAAAGGAATAGTTACTGAATACAAAGCCAAAGCCTTTGACTGTGTGGATCACAATAAACTGTGGAAAATTCTGAAAGAGATGAGAATACCAGACCACCTTACCAGCCTCCTGATAAATCTATATGTAGGTCAAGAAGCAACAGTTAGAACAAGACGTGGAACAACAGACTGGTTCCAAATTGGGAAAGGGATCCGTCAAGGCTGTGTATTGTCACTCTGCTTATTTAATTTATATGCAGAGTACCCCATGGGAAATGCTGCACTGGATAAAACACAAGCTAGAATCAAGATTGCTGGGAGAAATATAAATAACCTTACATATGCAGATGACACCACCCTTATGGCAGAAAGGAGAGAGAAATTAAAGAGCCTCTTGATGAAAGTGAAAGAGGACAGTGAAAAAGTTGGCTTAAAAGGCAACATTCAAAAAACGAAGATCATGGCATCTGGTCCCATCACTTCGTAGCAAACAGATGGGGAAACAAAGGAAACAGTGACAAATTTATTTTTTTGGTCTACAAAATCACTGCAGATGGTGACTGCAGCCATGAAATTAAAAGATGCTTTCTCCTTAGAAGAAAAGTTATGACAAACCTAGACAGCATATTAAAAAGCAGAGACATTACTTTTCCAATAAAGGTCCATCTAGTCAAAGCTATGGTTTTTCCAGTGGTCATGTATGGATGTGAGAGTTGGACCATAAAGAAAGCTGAGCACCAAAGAATTGATGCTTTTGAACTGTGGTGTTGGAGAAGACTCTTGAGAGTCCCTTGGACTGCAAGGAGATCCAGCCAGTCAATCCTAAAAGAAATCAGTACTGAGTATTCATTGGAAGGACTAATGCTGAAGCTGAAGCTCCAACACTTTGACCACCTGATGCGAAGAACTGACTCCTTAGAAAAGACCCTGATGCTGGGGAAGATTAAATGTGGGAGGAGAAGGGGATGACAGAGAACGAAATGGTTGGATGCTATCACCAACTCAATGGACATGAGTTTGAACAAGTTCCAGGAGTTGGTGATGGACAGGGAAGCTTGGCATCCATGGGGTCGCAAAGAGTCAGACATGACTGAGCGACTAAACTGAATTGAACTGAATACTTATCATGGGCTAGGTATCATGCATGTAGATATTTACACACATTATTATTTTTTTAATTTTACTAACAACCCATGAATATTATCCTTACTTACAGCTATGTGGAAACAAGCTTAGAAAAATTAACTTTACTAGGGTCAAGTAACTAGTAAATAGAAGTGAAAAAGTTCAAAACAGACTGTTCTAATTCAAAGTCTTTCCTGGATACCAACATCAAAGCAAATAGGACATAAATAGTAATTTATCTTGATATTAGAATCAAGATGAGATAGAGGTCACTTAATTCACTTGTGCCTTGGTAATATTTTGAGTGAAGGCTTTCAGGACTCTAATTTTCAAATTTAACGTGGGTGGTAATGATAAGACCAACTAATTTTTTCTTTTTTGTAGTTTTTACTAAATTCCATACATTGTTCTAAGCACTTGAAATGAATTAACATATTTAATCTTCATAGCAACATTATCAGATAAGTACTATTATTGTTTATATTTAAGATGAAATTGTGAGATTGCTAAAGACACAAAGGCAGCTTTCAGATTAATGAATTAGCAAACAACATTTACACAACAACTTGAATGTCATGAGAAAAGATACTGCAAGGACTTTGAGCAGCTACAAGTTTAACTGGACCCTCTTATTTCTAGTTTCCCTGGTGGTGTAGTGGTAGAGAACCTGTCTGCCAATGCAGGAGCCGCAAGAGATGCAGGTTCTATCCCTGGGTCAGGAAGATCCCCTGAAGAAGGAAATGGCAACTCATCCCAGTATTCTTGCCTGGAAAATCCCACAGAAAGAGGAGCCAGGTGGGCTACAGTCCAGGGGAGTTGAAAGAGATGGATAAAACTTAGCAACCAACAACAACAAAATTCCTACTTTCAAGGATGAAGGAATGCCCCCATCAGCTCAAAAGAGATCTAAGTAGTAGTTTATGTTCCATGAGATCACTAAAATATCTTACCTATTTATGTGACAGCCTTCAACATTTTTGTTGTGGTTTATCGACCATTAATTCTAAAGGCCAACAGCACTTAACATTTTTCTGTCTATAAGCACTTCAAAAGCAAATTAGCCTTCAAAGATGACCACCTTGTTAAACCTCTGACTGTCCTAAGGTAGGATAATGTTTTATTCTTTCTCTTGGGACATTATCTAAGGAGTGTTTTTATTACTATAATTATAGTATTTGGGCCTGTGAGGTATATTCATCTTTATAATAAACTTATTCAAAATGTTTTAATTTGAAAGGGAATAAAGTTGTAATTAGGGGGCCCAGAAATAAACCCATACACACAACACACATAGTCAATTAACTTACAACAAAGGAGCCAATAATATACGATGGGTAAAGGCCAGTCTCTTCAATAAATGGTATTGGGAAAACTGGACAGTTACATGCAAAAAAATGAAACTGGACAAACTATCTTATACCATACACAAAAATCAACTCAAAATGGATTGAAGACTTGAACATAAGACATGAACTCATGATACTCCTAAAAGAAATCATAGGCCTTGACATAGATCTGGGCAATGACTTTTGAATCTACAACCAAGAGGAAAAGTAACGGAAGTGGAAGGAAACAAGCTGACTATGTCAAACTACAAAGTTCCTGCAGAGCAAAGGAAATCATCAACAAAATAAGGAGGCAGTCCTCTGAATGGGAGAAAATACTTGCAAATCCTGTATCTGATAAGGGGTCAATATCCAAAATAGATAAAGAATCCATACAATTCAATAGCCAAAAAAAAAGAAAAATCCAATTAAAAATTGAGCAGAGATTTAAATAGACATTTTTTCAAAGAGAAATGTAGATGACCAACAGGCACATGAGAATATGCTCAACATTGCTAATCATCAGGGAAAATGCAAATCAAATCCATAATGAGGCTATTATTAAAACAAAATAGCTGTCAGGTTATTAATTTTTAAAAAAAGACAAGTGTTAACAGGATGTGGGGAAAAGAGAACAGTGGTATCTACTGGTGAGAATATAAATTGATACAGCCACTATGGAAAAAATTTTGATGGTTCCTCAAAAAATTAAAAATAGAAATACCATATAATTAAGTAATTCTACTGCTAAGTATCCAAAATTCACAACACTGACTTAAAAAGATATGTATATATATACACATGTTCATTGCAACAGTACAACCATACCTTGGAGATATTGTGGATTTGGTTCCAGATCACTGCAATAAAGTGAGTCACACAATTTTTTTGGTTTCCCAATGCATATAAAAGTTATGCTTACACTATAGTCTATCAATAGCATTATGTCTAGAAAAAGAACACACATGGTGTAATTAAAAAATACTTTGTTGCTAAAAGGATGTTAACCATCATCTGAGCCTTCAGTTCAGTTCAGTTCAGTCGCTCAGTCGTGTCCGACTCTTTGCGACCCCATGAATCGCAGCACGCCAGGCCTCCCTGTCCATCACCAGCTCCCGGAGTTCACTCAGACTCACGTCCATCGAGTCCATGATGCCATCCAGCCATCTCATCCTTGGTCATCCCCTTCTCCTCCTGCCCCCAATCCCTCCCAGCATCAGAGTCTTTTCCAATGAGTCAACTCTTCG
>SJYT01058474.1:325060-367104 GCA_006410635.1 Cephalophus harveyi | reverse complement strand
TGAGCCTTCAGTGAGTCATAATCATTTTGTTAGTAGAGAGTCTTGCCTCAGTGTTGATGGCTGCCAACTAATCAGGAAGGTGGTTGCTGAAGGCTAGGACGACTGTGGCTATTTCTTAGATAAAAGTATGAAGTTTGCCATTTCGATTGACTCTTTCCATTATAAATGATTCTCTGTAGCACACAGTGCTGTTTGACTGTGTTTTACCCACAGCAGAACTTCTTTCAAAACTGGAGCCAATCAATCCTCTCAAACCTTTTCAGTGCTTTAGGAACCAAGTTTCTACATCCTTTCTTGTCATTTCAACAATGTCACAGTATCTTCATCAGGAATAGATTCCTTCTCTGGAAACCACTTTCTTGGTCATCCATAAGAAGCGACTCTTCATCTGTGAAAGGTTTATCGTGGGATTGCAGCAATTCAATCATGTTTGCAGACTTGACTTTAGTCTTGATTCAAGTTATTTGGCTCTTTCCTTCACATCTGCAGTTATTTACTCCACTGAAGTCTTGAACCCCTCAAAATCATCCATGAGTGTTGGAATTAACTTCTTCCAAACTCTTGTTAATGCTGATATTTGAACCTTTCCCAAGAATCACTTATGTTCTTAATGACATCTAGAATGGTGACTCCTTTCCAGAAAGTTTTCAAGTTAGTTTGCCCAGATTCATCAGAATAATCACTATCTATTGCAGCTAGAGGACAACAGAGGATGAGATGGCTGGATGGCATCACTGACTCGATGGACGTGAGTCTGAGTGAACTCCGGGAGTTGGTGATGGACAGGGAGGCCTGACGTGCTGCGATTCATGGGGTCACAAAGAGTCGGACATGACTGAGCGACTTAACTGACTGACTGCCTGATGGCAGCTAGAACCCTACAAAATGTATTTCTTTAATAATAAGACTTAAAAGTCAAGATTACTCTTCGATGCATGGACTGCAGAATGGATTTTGTGTGAGCAGGCAGGAAAACAACATGAATCTCTTTTCTTCCCCCCATCGGAGCTCCTGGACGACCAAGTGCATTGTCAGTGAGAAGTCATAATTTGAAAGGAATCTTTTTTTCTGAGCAATGAGTTTCAACAGTGGGCTTAAATTATTCAGGAAACCATGTTATAAACAGATGTGCTGTCATCCAGGCTTTGTTGTTCCATTTCTAGAGCATAGTCAGGGTGCATTTAAAATATGTTTTAACAGCCTTAGCAATTTCAGAATGGAAAATAAACACTGGCTTCAGCTTAAAGTCATCATGTGTGTTAGCCTGTAACAAGAGCATCAGCCTGTCCTTTGATGCTTTGAAGACATGCATTGACTTCTCTCTGGCTGTGAAAGTCCTAGATGGCATCTTCTTCCAATAGAAAACTGTCTCGTCTGCATTGAAAACTGTGTTGTTTAGTGTGGCCCCCTTCATTAATTATCTTAACTAGATCTTCTGGGTTACTTGATGCAGTTTCTACATCAGCACTTGTAACCTGATCTTGCACTTTTATGTTATGAAGATGGCTTATTTCCTTAAGTCCATGATCCAACCTCTGCTAGCTTCCAACTTTTCTTCTGCAGCTTCCTTACCTTTCTCAGCCTTTATAGAATTGAAGATAGCTAGGGACTTGCTCTGGATTAGGTTTGGGCTTAAGTGAACATTTTGCTGATTTGATCTTTTATCCAGGTTACTAAAACTTTCTCCATATCAGCAAAAAACTGCTTTGCTTTCTTATCAATAGTGTGTTCACTGGAGTAGCAGTTTTAATTTCCTTCAAGAATTTTTCCTTTGCATTCAGAACTTGAGTAAGTGGTGGTGGTGGTGGTGGTGGTGGTGTTCAGATGCTAAGTTGTTTCCGACTTTTTATGACCTCATGGACTGCAGTACGTCAGCCTTCCCTGTCCTTCACTACCTCCTGGAGTTTGCTCAACATTAAGTCAGGGATTCTAACCAACCATCCCCTCCTCTGTCACCCCTTTCTCCTGCCCTCAATCTTTCTCAGCATCAGGGTCTCTTCCAATGAGCTGGCTCTTCACATCAGGTGGCCAAAGTATTGGGGCTTCAGCTTCAGCATCAGTCCTTCCAATGGATATCCAGGGTTGATTTCCTTTAGGATTGAATGGTTAGATCTCCTTGCAGTCCAAGAGACTCTCAAAAGTTTTCTCCAGGACCAAATTTGAAAGAATCAGTTTTTCGACACTCAGCCTTCTTTATGGTCCAACTCTCACATCCATTCATGACTACTAGAAAAACCATAGCTTTGACTACAGGGACCTTTCTCGGCGAAGTGATGTCTTTGCTTTTTATTATGCTGTCTAGGTTTGTCATAGCTTTTCTTCTAAGGAGCAAGATTCTTTTAATTTCACGGCTGCAGTCACCATCTACAATGACTTTGGGGCCCAGGAAATAAAATCTGACACTGTTTCCACATTTTCCCCAACTATTTGCCATGAAGTGATGGGACCAAATGCCATGATCTTAGTTTTTTGAATGCTGAGTTTTAAGCCAGCTTTTACACTCTCTTTTTTCACCCTCATCAAGAAGCCCTTTAGTTCCTCTTCACTTTCTGCCATTAGAGTGGTGTAAGAGGCCTAGCTTCCTGCATGCTTTCAGCATGACTTCCTCCTTAAGTCTAATCATTTCTAGCTTCTGATTGAAAGTGAGAAATGTGAGACTCTTCCTTTCGCTTGAGCATGTAAAGGCTATTGCAGAGTTATTAACTGGCACAATTTCAGTGCTGTTGTGGCTTAAGGAATAGAGAGGCCAGAAATGGGGGAACAGCCAGTTAGTGGAGCAGTAAGAACACACACAGCAAATATTTATTGAGTTCCCTGTCTTAAACGGGCACTGGTTCATCATGCACCAAAACAATTAAATCATAACACTAAAGATCACTGGCCGTAGATCACTATAACAAATATAGTAATAATGAAAAGGTTTCAAATATTACAAAAGTTGCCAAAATGTGACACAGAGATATGAAGTGAGCAAATGCTGTTGTAGAAACAGAACTAACAGATTTGCTGAAGTGGGGTTGCTACAAACCTTCCAATTGTAAGATAAAACTCAGTATCTGTGAAACACAATAAACTGAAGTGCAACAGAATAGAGTGTCTATATTTATAATAGTCAAGGTATGGAAACAACCTGTTTCCATTGATGAATGAATGGATAAAGAAATTGTGCTATATACAGTCACACAGACAAATACACACACACAGTGGAATATTATTCAGCCATATAAAGAAAGAAATTGTACCATTCGTGACAACATGGATAGAGCTATAGGGTGATATGCTAAGTGTAGTAAGTCAATACAAACAAAGATAAATACAGTATTATTTTTCTTATATTTGGTGTCTAAAAACATAACAAGCTGATATATACAGAAAACAGATAAGTGGTTGCAAAGGTGGGTACTGGGGGATGTGAAAAAGGGATGAAGGGTATCAAAAGGTAAAATGAATAGATATTTTTGAAAAAGTGACTTATCAAATATTTTACAAACAATAATTTTTTTCTTCTAGTCACAGAGAAATAATAGCTCAATACTGAGTAAGATTGGTGCTTATTTATTTTATAAATTTAGAATCCATGATATATAGATTAATGATAATATTTATATGAAAATCTTTTTCAAAGCTAATTAATACTAAATCCATAAACCTAATATTGAAGATGATGAAATTAAAAGCAACTAGGTGAGGATGAAAATAGCCTTTATAATATATATCAGTACAAAGCAATACATTAAACAGGCAGACTTCTGAAGGTGTCAGTAAGTTCAATAAAAGTACATCAGCACACATATTGGTCACTGGTTCCTGAATACATATTAGAACTAGAAGAAAAATAAATATTAATATATGATATATTATAAAGATAAGTTGTTAATAAAAAATCATATTAAGAAAGCAAGGACATAAATTTAATGTGGATCAATGGTTCATTTTTATATCATTTTATATTATTTTATAATTTTATATTTATATCATTTTATATCATACAAAAGGTAACTTTTATTTTTTACTATCTAAACGGCCTTTATTAGATGATTATCTAACATCAATTTTCTTGTCTCTTTTAAAAACATTTAAAACATTGAATTCATATTATATACAGTAGCTATTAGCTTTTCAAAACTGATATTCTTAGTGAGGAATCATGTGTCCATTACCTTATGTGCAATGGACTATCATTAAACTATCTGAGTATGCAAGTCAGTTCCCAAGGTACCATCATGAAATGGCAGGTAGTGCCTGGGGTCCAACATGTGATAGATCAAGGAATAGGGCATTTAGGGCATACGGTAGCAATCTAGGAAGAGTTCAATGATGTTAACATTAGCAAGGTGACAATAGTCACAAGGAAAATATTGGATATTGAAACAATACTTATAAGTTTTTAATGATGCACAATTTTCAACTATTTATAATGATAGAAATGATGTTGTATTTCCTTGTTTAAGGAAGTATTCATGGGTTGACAATGATTAATAAACAAATGGTTATTACAGTGTTTGGTATTTATGTTTTTTTCCTCTCTCCATCAACATAGAGTCATTTAGTCAGCCAAGTAACATTGCTTGAAGCAAAGTGCAATAAATATATGTATTTACCCTTCAGCGGTAATTTCTGTGACTGATGTGTGCTACACTCAGATGGTAGAATCTTTTCGGAATCCTCTCAAAGTTATGTTATGCCTGCCAGGCTAGAGCTTCTGAACTAGAATATTACAGCAAACTAGTATGCCAAGTATAGGATCACAGTGTACCAATATAATATTTTCAGACTTCAGGGCAAACAAATAGAGCTGGAGCTGGGTACTCTCAGAATTACCATTTTCTACTGTGGCAAATTTTGATAAATGTAAAGAAGTCTTGCTTTAGAACCATGTCTCTGACATTCAAGTTAGCCAACACTGGTATCTGGTTGTCATATTAGCCTCTCAAGTTGTCAAGACACTTCAGTTCAGCTCAGTGACACAGTCTTGTCCGACTCTTTGTGACCCCATGGACTGCAGCACACCAGGTTTCCCTGATCATCACCAACTTCTGGAGCTTGCCCAAACTCATGTTCATCGAGTCAGTGATGCCATCCAACCGTCCATCCTCTGTTGTACCCTTCCCCTCCTGCCTTCAATCTTTCCCCATATCAGGGTCATTTTCCAATGAGTCAGTTCTTCGCATCAAGTAGCCAAAGCTTTGGAGCCTCAGCTGCAGCGTTAGTCCTTCCAATGAATATTCAGGACTGATTTCCTTTAGGATTGACTGGTTTGATCTCCTTGCAGTCCAAGGGACTCTCAAGAGTCTTCTCCAAACACCACAGTTCAAAAGCATCAATTATTAGGTGCTTAGCTTTCATTATGATCCAGCTCTCACATGTGTACATGACTATTAGAAAAACCATAGCTTTGACTGTTCAGATCTTTGTTGGTAAATTAATGCCTCTGCTTTTTAATATGCTGTCCAGGTTGGTCACAGTTTTTCTTCCAAGGAGCAAGTGTCTTTCAATTACATGGCTGCAGTCACCATCTGCAGTGATTTTGGACCCCTCAAAATAAAGTCTTTCACTGTTTCCATTGTTTCCCCATCTAATTGCCATGAAGTGATGGGACTGGATGCCATGATCTTAGTTTTTAAGCCAACTTTATCACTCTCCTCTTTCACTTTCATCAAGAGGCTCCTTAGTTCCTTTTCACTTTCTGCCATAAGGGTAGTATCATCTGCATATCTGAGGTTATTGATATTTCTCCCAGCAATCTTGATTCCAACTTGTGATTCATCCAGTCTGGCATTTTGCATAATGTACTCTGCATAGAAGTTAAATAAGCAGAATGACAATATATAGCCTTGACATACTCAGTTCCTAATTTGGAACCAGTCCATTGTCCCATGTCCAGTTTTAACTGTTGCTCTTGAAATGCATACAGATTTGTCAGGAGGCAGGTAAGGTGATCTGGTATTCCCATCTCTTGAAGAATTTTCCACAGTTTGTTGTGATCCACACAGTCAAAGGCTTTGGTATAGTCAATAAAACAGAAGTAGATGTTTTTTCTGGAACTCTCTTGTTTTTTTGATGATCCAACAGATCTTGGCAGTTTTATCTCTGGATGCTCTGCCTTTTCTAAATCCAGCTTGAACATCTGGAAGTGCTCAGTTCATGTACTGTTGAAGCCTAACTTGGAGAATTTTCAGCATTACTTTGCTAGCATGTGAGAAAAGTGCATCTGTGTGGTAGTTTGAACATTCTTTGGCATTGCCTCTCTTTGGGATTGGAATGAAAACTGACCTTTTCCAGTCCTGTGACCACTGCTGAGTTTTCAAGACATTTAAACATTTTTTAAATATTACTTTTTATTTTGAGATAATTGTAGACTTATATGTAGTTATAAGAAATAGTTTAGAGATCCCACATATCCTTTACCCAGTTTCCCCCTCTAAAAACATCTTGCAAAACTATGTATAAGGAGATACTTAGAATACTGACATTGATACAGTCAGTCAAGATACAGAACAATTCCATTACCACAAGGAACCTTCTTATTGACCCTTTGTAACCACACTTACCCCACCCCATCATTACTCCTAACACACAGGAATCACTGATTGGTTCTTATTTTTTAAATTTTGTCATTTCAAGAATGTTATGTAAATGTAACCAAACAGCATTTAATTTTTTGAGGTTGGATTTTTTTTTCACTTTGCATAATTCTCTGGAAATTCATCCAGGTTGTTGCATGTATCCATAGTCCATTATTTTTAATTACTGAATAGTAATTCATAGTTTTTGTGTGTACAAAGTTTATATAACCATTATTCATTGAAGGACATCTGGGTTGTTTCCATTTGGGGGCATCACAGATAAATTAGGACTTCCCTGGTGGCTCAGATGATAAAGCATCTGCCTGCAATGTGGGAGACCCGGGTTTGATCCCTGGGTCGAGAAGATCCCCTAGAGAAGGAAATGGCAACCCACTCCAGTACTCTTGCCTGGAAAATTCCATGGACAGAGGAGCTTTATAGGCTACAGTCCATGGGGTTACAAAGAGTCAGACATGACTGAGCAACTTCACTCACTCACTCACAGATAAATTACTATGAAAACGTGTGTACAGATTTTTGTATGAACATAAAATTACATTTTTGTGAGATAAATCTCCAGAAGTAAAATTGCTGGGTTGCATAGTAGCTTCATGTTAAGTTCATAAGAAATTGCTAAGTTGTTTTCCAGAATGGCTTATATCATTTCCATTCCCACTAGAAATGTACAGATATTCCAGCTTTTCCACATCCTTTCCAGCATTTGCTATTGTCACTCTTTTTATTGTAGTCATGCCAATAGCCAAGTAGTGATAGCTAATTGTGATAAATGCATTTCCCTAGTGGCTAATAATGTTGACTTCTTTTCATGTGCTTATTTTTCATTTGCATACCTTCTCCAGTGAAAAGTCTACTTAAGATTTTTGCCCATTTTTTAGCTGGATTTTTAGGGAAGATTTTACTTTGGAGTTCTAAGAGTTCTTTATGTGTATTCTGGATTGAGTCCTTTGAAAGATAATGTGCTTTGCAAATATTTTTTCCTGGTATGTACCTTCTCTTTAAGTCCTGTTAACAGGCTGTATCAGTCAGGGTTCTCCAAAGAAACAAAATAAAAAATCATAATGAGAAATCCAGTTTAAAGCATGGGATTTTAATTTAGAAAATTAAAAAAAAAAACTAAGCATCAAGATGTTTCTCATTATTCAAAAGCTTTCTCCAGGCTATTGGTCTACTCTTACTAAAACCCTCATACCTATTTTTTCTGGTGATAACCAAGAATGATGGAGATTTCATTTATTGTTGGGTTAATTATAATTAAGAAGTCTTTCCCTCCAGGAGGAGGATGGAAAACACTGATCCCCTGCCTTTTGGCTGCTTTAATACTGATGACTCTCCACTAATCTCATCCCACACTGCAGTATCCATTGCTGCCCTGACTACAGGAAAGGTCTTGTATGGAAAGGTCTGAGTCACCCTCTCCTCTACTATACGTCTGAGTCTCTTCTCTGAAAATGTTCATCATCTTATATTTCCACCTTCCACTATGGTTATCCTAGAAAAGCAGATCAGCTTTATCACAGCACTGGTCATTAAATATCTCACATATCACCTAAGCAAGTGTCTTTAAAAAGAAATCAAACAAAGTCAAAACATAATAGCATTTTAATAGACAAACCTTTAAAAAGCAGCTAGTTTTTATATAAGGGCTTTAGACAATTTGAAGTTTACATGCTTCCTCTTAACCCTTTTGACTATTGCAAGTGATCTTTTAAGGGTCATGACAAGTGGATTTTTTTTTTTTTTTCTTTCCTGAGCCATAAATTTAATCATCAGCTCAGGGAGGTTAGTGTGTAAGAGTTGAACCTCTTTACTCAGATTAATTGGGTGATTCCTAGACTTAAGAATATCACGAACCAGCTTTTTATAAATTTTCAATTGGGAGTCTAGATAGGCCAAGGACAACTCATTTTGTCAAATAACTACCTAAAAAAAAAGTGATAACTGCCACCTACCATCTCCATAATTTTCAAACTAAATGGCCATAAACTGAATTTGAAAGGGCATAATCTCTAAAAAAAGACTTACCATATGTACTGAAAATACTAACTACATATATTTATGACCATTTAAGTACTTGAAAAAACAAAAATCTACTTGTCATGACCCTTGAAAGATCACTTGCAATAGTTGAAAGTGTTAATAGGAAATGTGAACTCAATTGTCTACTCAGTTCAGTTCAGTTCAGTCGCTCAGTCGTGTCCGACTCTTTGCGACCCCATGAATTGCAGCACGCCAGGCCTCCCTGTTCATCACCATCTCTCGGAGATCACTCAGACTCACATCCATCGAGTCAGTGATGCCATCCAGCCATCTCATCCTCGGTCGTCCCCTTCTCCTCCCCCCCCCAATCACTCCCAGCATCAGAGTCTTTTCCAATGAGTCAACTCTTTGCATGAGGTGGCCAAAGTACTGGAGTTTCAGCTTTAGCATCATTCCTTCCAAAGAAATCCCAGGGTTGATCTCCTTCAGAATGGAGTGGTTGGGTCTCCTTGCAGTCCAAGGGACTCTCAAGAGTCTTCTCCAACACCACAGTTCAAAAGCATCAATTCTTCGGCGCTCAGCCTTCTTCACAGTCCAACTCTCACATCCATACATGACCACTCAAGAGGCTTTTTAGCTCCTCTTCACTTTCTGCCATAAGGGTGGTGTCATCTGCATATCTGAGGTTATTGATATTGTCTACTGTTCCCATATAAAAACTAGCTGCTTTTTAAAGGTTTGCCTATTAAAATGCTATTTAAGTACTTAAATAGTCATAATACATGTGGTTAGTATTTAAAATATATGACCTGTATTTCCTATATTTCCACTCATGACTGGGGGAAAAAATCTGTATTTTAACCTCACATCAATTACCAAAGCTGTGGTGTGAACTTGCCATCTAATTGAGGTCCTTGGCCCCAGACTCCATGCTGCAATGTACTCTATTCTCTACAAGTTACCATGACACCAAAATTCTTGGAAAATATCACAGCTACATTCTTTTGAGGGAAGAGCCACTGAACAAAAGAAATCTTTTAGGAAAACTGAAAAAACTTAAAAAGAGATGTGATATACAAGAAATACACTGAAGCAGCTGTTCATAGAAATGTTTTAAGCATCACTACCAAATGCAAAGGGTCTCCTATACATAAGGAGTTCCCTACCTGTGTTAACCTTTTCCATTTTAATTGATAATGTAATGTCTTATAAGATGATTGTCATTGTGAGTGTTGGTCGCTCAGTCATGTCTGACTCTTTGGAATCCCATGGACTATAGCTTGCAAGGCTCCCCTGCCCAAGAAATCTCCCCAGCCAAGAATACTGGAGTGGGTTGCCATTCCCTTCTCACAGGGAGCTTTCTGACCCAAGGGTAGAACCGGGGTCTACTGCATTGCAGGCAGATTCTTTACTGTCTGAGCCACCATATGTAGTTAGTATTTTCAATATGTATAGTAAAGATTTTAAAGTAAAATGACCAAAAATAATAATTTCATTAATATCAGATCATTTGGCATTCTCTATATTATTTATTCTGTATGTGGAGTATTTAGGAAAGTCTGCTTTCCATTCTTTTCTGTTAACATAGGCTCTTACTTTGGAAAAGGCAATGGCACCCCACTCCAGTACTCCTGCCTGGAAAAATCCCATGGATGGAGGAGCCTGGAAAGCTGCAGTCCATGGGGTTGCTGAGGGTCGGACACGACTGAGCGACTTCACTTTCACTTTTCACTTTGGGGTCTACTGCATTGCAGGCAGATTCTTTACTGTCTGAGCCACCATATGTAGTTAGTATTTTCAATATGTATAGTAAAGATTTTAAAGTAAAATGACCAAAAATAATAATTTCATTAATATCAGATCATTTGGCATTCTCTATATTATTTATTCTGTATGTGGAGTATTTAGGAAAGTCTGCTTTCCATTCTTTTCTGTTAACATAGGCTCTTACTTTGGAAAAGGCAATGGCACCCCACTCCAGTACTCCTGCCTGGAAAATCCCATGGATGGAGGAGCCTGGAAAGCTGCAGTCCATGGGGTTGCTGAGGGTCGGACACGACTGAGCGACTTCACTTTTACTTTTCACTTTCATGTATTGGAGAAGGAAATGGCAACCCACTCCAGTGTTCGTGCCTGGAGAATCCCAGGGATGGGGGAGCCTGGTGGGCTGCTGTCTATGGGGTCACACAGAGTCAGACACGACTGAAGTGACTTAGCAGCAGCAGCAGGCTCTTACTTAGAGGCATTTTACATGCAATGTTGTTTTTGTTTTCTAAATATGCATCTGTTTACTAAGTGGGGTCTCCTGAGTCCAAGAAATAAATTTATGCTCTTTTTTACCAGTATTCAAGAATGGAAACTAATTAATGTCAAATATATTATAATTAAAATAATCTTTTTTTGTAATTCTTATTTACTACTTCCAGAAAGAGGCCAAAGTTCAAACAATAAGTAATAAAATAAACTAAATTATCAAAACACATGATCTAATAAAAGATCATTTCCCTACATTTCCATCTTATATATGAATTAAGCAAGAAAGAATATCCCAAATGGGCTTTGAAGAATGAGGTGTAGCATGTTAGTAATACCATTTCATAAATGTTTTTGAATGGGAAAAAGATTTTTTTAATTGTATCTAAATACCAGCATCATGAATGACATTACAGCTCTCCAATCAGTAAGCCTTACATTTTACAAAGTTTTCTAACACTATGTTATCCCCAAATTCACCTAGAACACAGAACTATTGAACATACAACAATCTTACAACATAGACTATAAACATACATTTTTAGAAAAGATGATACTATAAATGAGAAAGGTTAAAATTTACTTTGAAATTACAGAATGTTTTTAAACATAGGTATCAGGGCTTCCCTGGTGGCACAGATAGTAAAGAATCTGCCTGCAGTGCAGGAGACCCGGGTTTAACCCCTGGGTCAGGAAGATCCCCTGGAGAAGGGAATGACTACCCACTCCAGTATTCCTAACTGGAGAATCCCATGGATGGAGGAGCCTGGTGGGCTATCATCCATGGGGCCGCAATGAGTCAGACACAACTGAGTGACTAACACTTTCACTTTTTATATTCAGATTAAATGTAGATGGTCAAATGAATCACCTGCCTTTCTGGCAGGATTCAGCCACCAGTTGCATTATTATAATCAATACGATACACGGGTTCAAGTGGTGGATGCTTTTTTTGCATTATCCTCTATCCAACCCTGTGCTATAAGTATGATCAGTTCCATTTTACAGATGGGAAAACTGTGTCACCAACTGGTTAAGTAATGTTTCAAATTTACACAGATTTTTCTGTCTCATTTGTCCTTTTTATTTTGTTTATTTATATTTTACTGAAGAATTCTATAGAGATTTGTAATTAAAGTCACATCCACATAGCACAGTTAAATGCAAACTTTGTCTTAAAATCTAGATACTTTCACCATACCCCTCTGCCACCAAGTACAGTTTCATATTTATGGAATAAACCAGAAAGGACACCTCATTTTCTAAAGCTTAAGTAACAATGAAATAAACAAATTCTAACTTCATCCAACCTAGGTTAAAATAAAAAATGGCATCTTGTGGAAAATTCTAAGTGTTTAAAGTTATGATCTGTGTTCCAATATTTTGCCCAATAACTATTAGGTAAAAAATCTAAGAAAAATCACTTGCTTTTCTCTTTTGCAAAGTGGAGATAATACTACGCTTGATGTTTCTACCTCACAATATTGTTTAGGGAAACAAAAATAGTACACTTCTGTGTAAGTTGTAAAAAGAATTATACTACACCAAATTAATTTATTTGCATAATCTATTCAGATCCTCTCTCTTTCTGAATGGAAAACTTTCAAAATTTTAGTAGTATTAATCCCAAAGAACCAGTTCAAAAAAGTCCTATAAGATGAAATGTTAAGTTATATTATAGGATTTATTTTATACTAAAGTGAATAATTAAATCCACTTAGTATGTACTCTCCAGGTGTTTCTTGATTTCCTACTTTTGCATTCCCAGTCCCCTATAATTAAAAGGACATCTTTTTTGGGTGTAAGTTCTAAAAGGTCTTGTAGGTCTTCATAGAGCTGTTCAACTTCAGCTTCTTCAGTGTTACTAGTTGGAGTATAGACTTGGATTACCATGATATTGAATGGTTTGCCTTGGAAATGAACAGAGATCATTCTGTCATTTCTGAGGTTGTATCCAAGTACTGCATTTCAGACTCTTTTGTTGACCATGATGGCTACTCCATTTCTTCTGAGGGATTCCTGCCCACAGTAGTAGATATAATGGTCAAATTCACCTATTCCAGTCCATTGACTATACCAAAGCCTTTGACTGTGTGGATCACAATAAACTGGAAAATTCTGAAAGAGATGGGAATACCAGACCACCTGACCTATGTCTTGGGAAACCTGTATGCAGACCAGGAAGCAACAGTTAGAACTGGACATGGAACAACAGACTGGTTCCAAATAGGAAAAGAAGTACGTCAAGGCTGTATATTGTCACTCTGCTTATTTAACTTATATGCAGAGTACATCATGAGAAATGCTGGGCTGGAAGAAGCACAAGCTGGAATCAAGATTGCCGGGAGAAATATCAATAACCTCAGATATGCAGATAACACCATTCTTATGGCCAAAAGTGAAGAGGAACTAAAAAGCCTCTTGATGAAAGTTAAAGTGGAGAGTGAAAAAGTTGGCTTAAAGCTCAACATTCAGAAAACGAAGATCATGGCATCTGGTCCCATCACTCCATGGGAAATAGATGGGGAAACAGTGTAAACAGTGCCAGACTTTATTTTTTGGGGCTCCAAAATCACTGCAGATGGTGATTGCAGCATGAAATTAGAAGACGCTTACTCCTTGGAAGAAAAGTTATGACCAACCTAGATAGCATATTCAAAAGCAGAGAGATTACTTTGCCAACAAAGGTCCATCTAGTCAAGGCTATGGTTTTCTAGTCGTCTTGTATGGATGTGAGAGTCGGACTGTGAAGAAGGCTGAGCACCGAAGAATTGATGCTTTTGAACTGTGGTGTTGGAGAAGACTCTTGAGAGTCCCTTGGACTGTAAGGAGATCCAACCAGTCCATTCTGAAGGAGACCAACCCTGAGATTTCTTTGGAGGGAATGATGCTGAAGCTGAAACTCTAGTACTCTGGCCACCTCATGCAAAGAGTTGACTCATTGGAAAAGACGCTGATGCTGGGAGGGATTGGGGGCAGGAGGAGAAGGGGACGACAGAGGGTGAGATGGCTGGATGGCATCACGGACTCGATGGACATGAGTCTGAGTGAACTCTGGGAGTTGGTGATGGACAGGGAGGCCTGGCGTGCTGCGATTCATGGGGTAGCAAAGAGTTGGACACGATTGAGCGACTGAACTGAACTGAGTATATGCTCATCATAGAATACAACTAAAGACAATATTTATGTAGCATACATAAAGAGTATTGGAAGTGTCCTGTTTTTTGTTTTTTGTTTTTTGTTTTCTGAGCATCTATTATGTGTTAAGCACCTGCTTAATAGTGGTTATTATGTGTTAAGCACCTGCTTAATAGTGGTGCTAGATTACACAGGTAACATTTTGCTTTTGCAAAGATAAATGAGATTCGGCTTCTAACACTGATAAGATAGTGATCTTCTGGATAAACTGAAGAAAACAGCCAGTGCTAAGGTGAATAGTGCTAAAATCAATACATGAAATGGAAAGTTCATTGACTTGACCCAATTCTGAATATATTTTCACTTCATATTCTTATGTAATTCTTTCTGATCCTTCAGAGACCATTATCTCTGTAATTGCTGGTTATTGATTCCTAATTAAACCCAGTGTGTGCAAATTAATTAAACATTGTTTGCAATAAACATCTCCAAACAGAAGCTCACATTATTTTGCATAATAATGTCAAATATTATGGCAAACACTTGACAAGAAACACAAATTTCCTAGCAGCAATGTGATTTAGAATGTTTTGATGTCAGTCAGATTTTCGCTGTTAACTTCTACGGTTCTCACACTGTAAATCCCGTAGGCCACACCAGTAATATCTTAGAATCAACAACTCTCTTAAGCATTTATGTATCCGGGGCTGCAAAATGATCTGAAAACTATATGGACATTTTTAACAGAACTAGATGTTTCCTGTAGTTAAAATATAAATAAATAAATAAAACTTCATACAGTAACCACCACCATAAGGGCACACAACAAAAGCCAGGATGTTCTGTAAGGCAAATATACATTCAAATCTGGGAGATTTCCAGAGCAGATTTGCAATAGCCTTCTGTCATATACAAAGGTCAAAAAATAAAGACTTAAAACTAGAATGTTTTTATGCAATTTAGGTGCCATTTGACTACAGAGCATTTGACCACAAATGCTCTGTTTGTATGAGAAAACTGAAGAAATAAATCACACTTCTTTCTCTTAATGGCTGTTTTCACTGGCCAGCGCTTGGCAATATAACTCAAGGCCCAGATTGAATTTCACTTTGGGGCAACTACATTTATCATGATTCCACAGGCAGGTACTGTGGCCATTGGTTTTGGCACAATGAAGAAATTGCTATTTCAATGGGATCTGTTTTGTTGTGGTGTATGGAAGGGGGAAAATCACAATAGTCTACTCTTATACAGAAGACCATACTATAAAGACCTTTCAATGAGTAGTAAAATATTCAGCCAGGCATAGCTGATAGTAAAATGGGGTGTTTCACAAGTCCACTAGTTAATTCAGTACCAGTATTTGTCATGCCTCATATTGGTCACTAAAAACCAAATCCATCACACTGATAAAGGAAAAGAATTCAGCTTAAACTCTGAAGTGAAAAGCTCATTGCCTTTATTCTGCTTTGCAAATTTGTATTTCAGAAGTATTGATTCATCAGTATATACTGAATGCTTATTCTATGCAATGCATTGTGTTAGGTGTAAGAAGTAATACACTGAATAAGACAAAATGCCAGCTCTCATAAGTCTGGACTATACAGAACACTGATCAGAGAGACATTACCGTTAACACATAAATGGTTGGCTAATGGGAATGAAATGTATCAAGTATTAAACAGAATCCTTTTTTCTGTAGCCTCAGTCTTTTTTGTGACTCAGATTGAGGGTTTCCAGGTTGGTGTTTATCTCTCATAAGCAAAAATAGATTCTAGTGAGGAGTGGGGAATGAATTCTTGTATTTGGATCCAGTTTCTCTACTCACTATGTGATTTGCGGCAGTAACTTCAAATTTTAGGACTCAATTTACATTTTAAAATTAGAAAAGAATAGTACCTATATCTACTGTGTAGTCGTGAATATAAATTGAAATAACGCATATGAAAATACTTTGCAAGAAAACAGAGTAGACTACCACAGATACACAAACGCTATTTGTTGTTGTTGTTGTTATTAATAAATCCTCTGGGCCAAATAAACCCCTTATAAAAAAGCAAGCCATCTTAAAAGAAAAAAGCCATAAATCATGTAAAATAGAACTTCCTGCCTGCCTTCCCATGAGAAAACTATATCTGAGCAGTTTCAATTTATCCCTAACCATGTAAACGCAAATAGACCTGACCAATTCAAACTCATGAAATTGGAGAAACCTCTGCCCCAGGCCTTGTCTTCTTGATTTGGGGCAAGTTTTTTAATTTGAGTATCAGTTTCTATCCCTGGAAAATGGGACTAAAAACACTGAACAGAGAACTACTGAACTATAGAGACACCAAATGAAAAGAAGTATGTAAAAAAATGCATGAGGTCTTCTGCCAGGTTCATAGTAGGTCCCCTACAAATGTTAATCAGGTCCATCCCCAAAATGATGAGTTCCAAGATTGTCATTAACTCTACCAGCTACCCTTTACTATTGATGAATTTTACATCAATCAGTTCAGTTCAATTCAGTCGCTCAGTCTTGTCTGACTCTTTGCGACCCCATGAATCGCAGCACGCCAGGCCTCCCTGTCCATCACCAACTCCCGGAGTTCACTCAGACTCGCGTCCATCTAGTCGGTGATGCCATCCAGCCATCTCATCCTCGGTTGTCCCCTTCTCCTCCTGCCCCCAATCCCTTCCAGCATCAAAGTCTTTTCCAATGAGTCAACTCTTTGCATGAGGTGGCCAAAGTACTGGAGTTTCAGCTTTAGCATCATTCCTTCCAGAGAAATCCCAGGGCTGATCTCCTTCAGAATGGACTTGCAGTCCAAGGGACTCTCAAGAGTCTTCTCCAACACCACAGTTCAAAAGCATCAATTCTTCGGTGCTCAGCCCTCTTCATAGTCCAACTCTCACATCCATACATGACTACTGGAAAACCATAGCCTTGACTAGATGGACCTTAGTCGGCAAAGTAATGTCTCTGCTTTTCAATATGCTATCTAGGCTGGTCATAACTTTTCTTCCAAGGAGTAAGTGTCTTCTAATTTCATGGCTGCAGTCACCATCTGCAGTGATTTTGGAGCCCCAAAAAATAAAATCTGACACTGTTTCCACTGTTTCTCCATCTATTTCCCATGAAGTGATGGGACCAGATGCCATGATCTTTGTTTTCTGAATGTTGAGCTTTAAGCCAACTTTTTTACTCTCCTCTTTTACTTTCATCAAGAGGCTTTTTAGTTCCTCTTCACTTTCTGCCATAAGGGTGGTATCATCTGCATATCTGAGGTTATTGATATTTCTCCCAGCAATCTTGATTCCAGCTTGTGTTTCTTCCAGTCCAGCATTTCTCATGATGTACTCTGCATAGAAGTTAAATAAGCAGGGTGACAATATACAGCCTTGATATAATCCTTTTCCTATTTGGAACCAGTCTGTTGTTCCATGTCCAGTTCTGTTGCTTCCTGGTCTGCATATAGGTTTCTCATGAGGCAGGTCAGGTGGTCTGGTATTCCCATCTCTTTCAGAACTTTCCACAGCTTATTGTTATCCACACAGTCAAAGGCTTTGGCATAGTCAATAAAGCAGAAATAGATGTTTTTCTGGCACTCTCTTGCTTTATCCATGATCCAGCAGATGTTGGCAATTTGATAGCATTTGCATTTTGACACTTCTTTTTCTAATTACATATAATTTGCTCCCTGTTAAAGGAATTTCAGGCATCAGCAAGCAGGTCAGAAGATACTTAATCAACTCAGAAAGTTTCCTAGAAAGCTGACTCTGAAATCATACTTCTTTATTTGTTTTAATGCAGTCTTCAAGAGAGTAAATGGTGATGGAGATCATTGCTGCTTTCTTTTGGGACTTGGAATCATATGCCCTTCGACAGTTCTTTTCTTTTCCCTAAAGCAAGCCCTGGGGCTTCTCTGATGGCTCAAATGGTAAGGAATCTGCCTGCAATGCAGGAGACCAGAATTTGATCCCTAGGTGAGGAAGACAACCTGAAGAAGGGAATGGCTACCCACTCCAGCGTTCTTGCCTGGAGAATTCCAAGGACAGAGGAGACTAGTGGGCTACAGTCAATGGGGTCACAAAGAGGTGGACACAACTGAGCTACTAACACTTTCAAAGCAGGTCCCATATCCAAATAGCCCAAACTCCACTTTTCTTTCTTAGCTTAAGATTCTCTAGTTTCTACTTCTGCATTTTAGTGTATTTTACAGGCTTTTTTTTTTTTTCCATCCTGTAACCCTGTGTTGGTTAGGGTTCAGCTGAACATAACAGAAACCACTCTAATGAGGTTGAATAGAAAGAGTTTATCACCAGGTATGAGCGGGGAGCAGTCTCTAGAGTAATCTTCCAGTCAACTTTCATTCTTCAGAATCACAATGATCTTCTGTGAGTGGGAAAGAGTTCTTGGAGAAGCATAAAGCTACAACTGCAAAAGCCAGCTTCCTCTATCACGACCATGCCATGAAATGGATGCCTCGTCCTTTGCCTTCCTCCCTTCATAACTCCAACCTGAATCCAAGCTTGTCAGAATGCATGTGATTGGCAGAACTGAACACATCCAGAAATCTACCCACAGAGCATCTTTGAAATGCAGTGTTTTTGCTTTCTAGCCTCAATAAAATAGGACAAACACTAGACAGGAGCTAGAATATACTGAGACCATTCTACATGTCTGCTGCAAACACTACAGAATATTTGTGTGTCCTCTATGTTTCTACTATTTTTTGATGGTGGTGGTGGTGGTGGTGGTTTAGTTGCTAAGTCGTGTCGGTCTCTTGAGACCCCATGGACTGTAGCCTGCCAGGCTCCTCTGTCTATGGGGATTCTCTAGGCAAGAATACTGGAGTGGGTTGCCAGTTCCTACTCCAAAGGGTCTTCCTGACCCAGGAATCGAACCTGGGTCTCCTGCATTGCAGGCAGATTCTTTACCAACTGAGCTATGAGGGAAGCCCACTTCGATGAAGAAGGACCAAAAATAGACAATTTGCCACTAGAATACCTCATTTGCTAATGTGTTGTGCTTAGGCATTTATTTGAGTCCAACTCTTTGTGACCCCATGGACTGTAGCCCTCCAGACACTTCTGTCCATGTGGATTCTCCAGGCAAGAATACTGAAATGGGTTGCCATGCCCGCCTCCAGGGGATCTTCCCAACCCAGGGATCGAACCTAGGTCTCCTGCATTGCAGGTGGATTCTTTACCATCTGAGCCACCAGGGAAGCCTCTGGATCTTTGACTTCAAGCTTAAGGTTATTAATTATGCTACTTTATTAACAAATGGTAAAGAATCTGCCTGCAAGAGCCAACAAATTTGAGCAACTAAGCATAGCACAACACAAAGACCTAAAGTCTTCGTGACCTAGAGTCTTTGCAACCTAGAGTCACTAATTAGATTTTGGACCTGGGAAATCCATTTTCTTTATAAAACCTTTGTTTCCCATGTGTGTAAAATGAGGAGATTAGATTCAGTCATTGCTGTGGAAGCATTATTTTTATAATATGCTTATGTATATTATTGTTGCTAGTATAAATAAGTAACCTTTTGTATTTGATTAAAAGTGATACACAGGCTCTTAGTATTTTTATGAAAACAATGCTGTTTCAATTAATTCTAATAGACCCATCTACAGAGGCAGATAAGGACAAGCAGCAGTATGTCCTCCCATGCTGAAAAGGTTTACAGACTCAATGGCTTGACTAAAGGACGCTTTGAAAAGTCTTCTATATTTTTTCTGTCCCAGTCTCTGCAAGGCACATTGTAAAACAATCAGTTCTTTACCCTTTTGTGACTACCTTTCAGACTCCCAGAGCAGATACAGAGAGGCTAAGGTGAGGTAAGGTAAGGTGAAGTCGCTCAGTCGTATCCGACTCTTTGCGATCCATCCATGGGATTCTCCAGGCAAGAATACTGGAGTGGATTCCCATTTCCTTCTCCAGGGGATCTTCCCGACCCAGGGATCGAACCTGGGTCTCCCACATTGGAGGCAGACACTTTAACCTCTGAGCCACAACAGAAATCATTTCAGTGAATGTCACAGTGTTTGGGGAGCCAAAGCGGTCGGCAGGGCCTCTCAGTCTGGTGTGTTCTTGCTGTGAGGATACAGGCCAACAGGCCTGGCCCCTGCAAGATGTGTGTTTCCATGGTAACTACAATTTTTCACCCTTTTATAGAGTCATCCTTATGATTCTAAACATACAATAAAAACAAGCGTTTTAGTTAGCTTGGGCTACTGCAATGAAATATCATAATCTAGATGGCTTAAACAATGAACTTCTACTCTTCACAGTAACTGGAAAATCTGAGATCAAGGTGTCAAGAGATTTAATGTCTGGTGAGAACATTCTTCCAGGTTTGTAGACAGTCATCTTCTCATTATATCCTCACACAGCAGAGAGCAGAGACCACCTCTTTCACTTTTCTTCTTATAAAGGGACTGGTGCCAATCATGAGGACTCCATCCTCATAGACTAAACACCTCCCAAAGGTCCCATCACCTAATACCATCACACTGGTTGTCAGGATCTCAACATATGAATTTGTGGGGTGAGGCTACAAACACTTAGTCCTTAATAATACCCATTCTGCTATTTCTACCAATACTGTATAAACATCGTTTAAATGGGTTACATCAATATAAACAAACTGATTTATATCTTAGATGGTTTTTAAAAAAGCAATACACCAAACTCCCTTGATGCTGACCCCACTTAGAGTATAAAACTCTGATCATCAGAAAGAAAACTGTGTATTTGCTTGTTTGGTTGGTTGTTGAGCTTTGAGAGTTCTTCATATAATCTGGACAAAGTCTTGTCAGATATTTCATTTGCAAATATTTTCTCCAAATATGTAACTTGTCTGAATCCTCTTGGCAGTCATTCATAGAGCAAAAATTTTTAATTTTGATGAGATTAAGTTTATCAGTTTTCCCTTGTATTGATTTTGTTTTGAGGGCATGATAGAACTATTGGTCTAATCCTAAAATTTGGGAGATTATCTCATATTTTTTCTAAAAGCTTTATAATTTTACATTTAAGTTGATCCATTTTAACTTAATTTATGTACAGGGTGTGAAGTTTACATGGAGATTCAACTTTTTGCCTATGGATGTCCAAAAGCTCTAGAACCATTTGTCGAAAAATGCTATCTTTTCTTCACTGAATTGCATTTGCACTTCTGTTAAATATCACTTGGGCATATTTGTGTGGGTCTGTTTCTAGGTACTCTATTCTGTTCCAGTTATCTATCCCTTTGTCAATACCACCAAATCATAATTGCTGAACCTGTGTAGTAAGATTCCTCCCACTTTTTTCTTGTTTCAACTGTTTTTGCTATTACAAGTTTTTTTGCAAGTCCATACAAATTTTAGAATATTTCTCTCTCTCTCTCTCTAAACATATATATATATATAAAACTCTGCTGCTGTTCTGATGGGAATTTTATCTGCAGTGAAATCCTCTACCACTGAGCTACACCTCTAGACCTTGTTATATCCATATATCAATCTGAAGGGAACAGACATCTTTACTATGCTATCTATCTCCCAATTCAAAAACATTTATTTAGGTCATTTCTGTTTCATTATATGATGGTTTTAAGCTTACAAATCCTATAGTATATGTTATGTTAGATTTACACCTGTTTCACTTTTTTGAATGATTTTAAATCATATTGTATTTTTAATTTCTGTCCACAGTTTTACTGTTAATGTTTAGAAATAAAAACAAAATTTTAACATTGATTATGTTTCCTATGATCTTACTGAACTCACTATTTAGTTATAGCAAGTTTTGGGGGTGAGGTTGTTTGTTTTTGTTTTTTGAACTCCATGAGATATTTTATGTAGACAGTTATGTCATCAGCAAATAGAGAGAGTCTCTTGCTTTCCAGTCTGTATGCTTTTTATTACTTTTTCTTTCCCATTGCACTGGCTAACACTTGCAGTATTATATTGAATGAAGGGTGAAAGCAGACATCTTAGCCTTGTTCCTGATCTTAAGGGAAAATTATTCACTATTTAACCATTAAGTAAAATGTTAATATAATGTGCTTTGTGGATGATCTTATTTGAACAAAAGACACCGTCTTTTTCAGTCTTGTATGAGATACTGCAAAACACAATTTAGGAGCAGACAGTAGAATCTAGCTACCTCTATTAAGTTATACATTAAAGAGATCAGCAAAACTGTGAAACAGTGCTACACTTCCACTTCTTTTTTTGCAAACTATAGTAACTGTCTATAAAAACATGCTATTTTATTTTTAATGAATTAATAAATGTTTTAAATTTTATGTTTTCATTTTTGATATGGTAAATCAATAGATATATGCCAAATAAATACAAAGTCTTTGGAGTCCTCAATAATTTTTAAAAGCATGAAGTGGTCCTGAGACAAAAATGTCTGAGAACCATTTCTATAAGCTAACAGACATCTTTAAATTTTACTAGAGTTGGTGTTTAATTTCTGATAAATGTCCTGCATGTAGGAATGGCACTGGAAGACATAATTTCTATAAATATGTATGTGAGTCACAATTACAGGGACTTTTCTCATTATTCTTACTAACTTTTTCTTGAAAGTCTGTGTTGTTCTTCACTTTCAGCTAATAAAGGGCAACACAACCAAAACCAAAAATTCACTTTTAGAAACTTTATACAGAGTTATACATACTCAACCAATATTGAATGCTTGTTTTGTGCACTGGGTTTATAGTGGTAAAGAAAACAGACAGAAATCATTTGCTTTCATGAATCATGTCTTCTAATAGCAAGAAAAAAATTAATCATCAAGCAATATTGTACCAGGTACACTGTAGGACAAGTAGGCATGGAAGCTCGAGTCAGTTATGGCTTTTCTTGCTCTGGGGCTAAAAAGTTCTGCCTCTTCTGGTATTAAAGCCAGGAGTAAAGAATATTTCTACTGATTGGGTACAAATATGAAAGAGAATATGCAGATCCTCACTAAATGAAAGTGTTTTCCTTCACTTTTTCTCAATCTTTCTTCCTTCTCCCTTCGTTTTGCCTTGTGTGGAACTCTTATCAAGCTTGGGGCATTACTGTCAAGGTTTCTTCTTATAAGGAGTGAAATCTGTATTACTTCCCTAGAGCATGTTACTGACTTCTACTCTTAGGGGAGTTTTAAAAAAAGACATTCATTTACATCAGGAAGTTATCCATCAACTTTTCCTTATCCTTTGACTGTTTTAATGATGATACACGAAACAGGCCCACATTTTTTAATAAATAAAAATAGAAATCTTGTAAAGAATTTGTTTCCTGCTGACTGTGAGAAACAGAATCCTAGGTGGCATGGTGGCCTTATTTGTTTGCATAAAGTCTTGTTTTGAGATAAGGAGAGCTACTGGAAATCACTCTCATGCAAGGCTAATGTCACAGCACATGGAACCCTATAAGAATCAGCAATGTGGCAAGCCAGGGTGTGCAGAGGGCCTCTGAGCTTAATAAGCAACTGCCTTAAATTATTCTATCAAGTTTTTTTTTTTCCTTAATTTTTGTGCATCTGTTAACATAATCATCTTTTTCATTTCTGGAACAGCCTCAGGAAAAGCACATGTTGTTTCTTTCAGTGATGATCTAGTCTGGCGGGTGGGTCTTATGTTTATAACACTACTCTGCACACATCTTCACTAAGCTCTTGGATGTGCTTAATTGTGTGAGTGAGAAAATTTTAAGTGATAACAATTTGGCATAATTCATGCAATAAGGAGAATGTTGTTAGAAATTGTTCTTGACTGGTCATTTTCTTTACCTTCTATAATTAAAGCAGCCTTCCTTGTATCTTTCACATATTCCCCTTCTTTCCCATAAACGCAGAATCAATGGTGACTTTTTGCCTAGGTTTTCTCATATATTCATTTATCAGTTATGTGTAACTCAGATATTTTTCTGAATATACCTAGATGTGAAATGTATTAACATGGCTCCATGGAAATAAGGCTTGATTTTTTTTTTTGTTGATAAAGTTTTACTTCAATGACTACTATTTCTTTCTTTTTTTTTCCCCTGCGCCCTTTTCAAGGAAAGTTGGCCATTTTGTGATCGGAAGAAGCAGAAAACAAACAAACAAACAAAAATTAATCTGGCTACTTCAGATAAGGGGATCTCTGGAGGCCTTTCTGAGATGATGACATAAAACTTGAAATCTAAAAAGGGCCAGCCAGGCAGAAGAAACAGCAAGTGCAAAGGCCCTGAGATATCAAGGTGGGATGAGCTTGGTTTGTTAAAGTAATAGCAAGGATAGAAGTGTGGCTGGAGCTGAGTGGCCTAGGGAAGAGAAAAGGGATCTGGGGGAAAAAGATTTTTTTGGCCATGGTGAGAGACTGGATTTGATCTTTAAAGTGATGTGATGTCACTGGAAGGAATTTGATCCATCAGTCATCAACACCTGTGGAATCTTCCTTCAAAATACATCCTCAATAATCATTCTAAAGAATGCCTACTTACAGCTTAAGAAGATGCCACAGCTGAACTTGGGAGCCTCCAAGGACTGCCTCATCTAATCTCCCTTGTTTTCCAGAATTTCAGGGAGGGCCATGGCCAACCTCCAGCCATGGAACAGATGGGGAACAAGAACCCAGGCTTCTGGGGTCCTACCAGAGGGGACGGCCTGCACTTCACATTATTGCCACCATTCCTCCCATCATCGTCCACTTTAATCTCATTTCCAAATCCTGCATCCCTGCTCCCATCTCACCCTCCTCCTACCTCCCTTTATTCCCCATCCCCAATTCTGAATGGGCCCCCGCTGAATTGAGAAGCAAAGATGAGGGGGGATTTTGGAATGTGGGTGAAAGAAAAGTGGGGGCAGGTGAGGTGGTCTCTGCATCTCTTGTCGCTGATGCCAAAATACACTCATTAATATCAAATAATGGCTGGAGCTGATGAGGCTGCCTGATTACCTACCCCAAGATCCTAGATCCCTCTCCCTTCCACACACTTTCTTTCCACTCTATCCTCTTTCTCCATGACCCACCCTCCACTAACCCCCTACACCTTCTTCCAAGATCCTTCCTCCTGACCTGTTCCTCACATTTTCCATGACCCCTCCTTTCTCCATCTTCTCTCATCAACCGCCTGAGTCCTGTACAGACCCCTGTTTCTCCTGTCTCCCCAGTCCTCCCTCCCGCTCTTTCTTCATTCTCTCCCTACCCCCTAGCCACCCCAGAATTTCCTTCCATGTTTGATGTCTCTGGACAACCCCATTTCACTGCTCCTCCCCCAGAAAACAGCAGAGAGGAGGAAGAGATCTTGCTATTCCTCCATCGCCACGTCAGTGAGGCTAAATGGGGGCTTCCCCTTGACCATCCCTCGCCCCACCATAACTCTGTGTATTTCTGTTCCCAGCTCTTGTCAATGATTACTATTTAAAAAATGATTTGAAGTTATGTCTTCCCTGGTGGCTCAGCTGGTAAAGAATCTGCCTGCAATGCAGGAGACCTGGGTTCAATCCCTGGGTTGGGAAGATCCCCTGGAGAAGGGAACGGCTACCTGGTCCAGTATTCTGGCCTGGAGAATTTCATGGACTGTATCCACAGGGTTGCAAAGAGTCAGACATGACTGAACCACTTTCACTTTCACTTTCCACATCCCTATAGTCAGTCATTCCTGTGAAATATTTATTGAGCATTATTCTGTGTCAGTCACTAAGCATGATTCTGGATTTAAGTGTCCAATGCCGGTAACACATAGCAACCATGATTCATTTACATAGTTATTCAATTCTCTATAGCCCTTATTTTCATATCATGCTCAAAAGATACCTGGAATGTATTCAACTGTGGCCCCTGTGGTATGAGGACGGAGCTCCACCACTGTTATTGTTCTCAGTTTTAAATAATGAAAATGATATAAATTTAGATCATTGAAAATATATAATTTCAAATTTCAATTTATAATTGAAATTTTATAAATTTAAAATTTGCAAATTAAAAAAATAAATAACTGGACTTTCATTTAAAGAGTTGTAAAGCTGACAGAACTCTTTTCTCTGTCATAAACAAACTAGCAAGATAAAAATATTTTTCCTAAAATAAATTTTTCCTATATTAACACAAAACAGTGTGCCAGATGATAAAATGGTAACCCAGAGAATTTATTTAAATAGGAGTGAATTAAATTCGGGATTCTCAAACTTTTTCATTTTAGAACCCCAAACTCTTATTGAAGATCTCAGAGAGTTTTTCTTTATATCTATTAATGTTTTTTATATTAGTAATTGTTTTCATATCTGAGGAAATTTAGAAATATTTATTTAATCCAGTTCCATGGAATTCTACAGGCAAGAATTGCCATTCCCTTCTCCAGGGGATCTATCTGACCCAGGGATCCAACCAGGGTCTCCTGAATTGCAGGAAGATTCTTTACCACCTGAGCCACCAAGGAAGTCCAGTTATTTAACAATTCATTTAAAAATAAGTGCACACATTAACATACATTTTTGTGTTAATATACATAAATCTGCAAAAAATAACTGTATCTTTCAAAACAAAAATACTAGTGAGTGGTTTATTTTGCACTTTTGTAAGTCTCTTGAAGGTGGTACATAATGGAAGAACTGCTGGATTCCCAATTCTGGTGCAATGTCATATGTCATATAGCCTCTGGAATATGTCACTACAGGTTCATGAAAGAATAAGAACAAAAATGGCAAAAGTATCCTAGTTTAATTCTGAACAAAATTTTGACCTATGGACCTACTGAAAATGTCTCAAAGGACTCCTAGGAGTGCTCAACAACAGTTTAAGAACCACTGACTTAAGAGCTATTTTAGAAAACAGCTGATCCACTCAAGGTTATAAAAAATACTATATAATAGAGAATAATTTCCAAAAGAACAAATATTTTCCATAAATGTAAAAGTACAGGTATATAAGCTCCAAAACTAAGGGTATACTATTTGTAGATGACATGTTTTTCCACATATAAAACCCCAAGGAACCTATTATAAAAACTCCTAGACAGATGAAGCTATTTTAGCAAGATTGTAAGATACAAGATCAACACAAACATACATACACAAAATCACTCCTATTTCTATATACTAACAACAAACATATGGACACCAAAGGTTATATCACAGTATCATTTTTACATTTGCTTTGAAGAAAATTAAATACTTTGGTATGATATTTAAAAAAATGTACAGGTTCTGTATTATCAATATAAAATCCTGATGAAAGAAATCAAAAACCTACCTAAATAAAGACACATATTGTGTTCACAGATTTGAAGATGCTGCAGGAGTAAAGGTGTTAATTCTCCTGAAACTGATATACAGGCTTAATGCAATTCCCTTCAAAATTTGGCAGATTTTTGTAGACATAGACAATCTTATTCTGAAAAGCATATGAAAACGAAAAGGACCTATAACCACTTAAAATAAGTTTTCAAAGGAAGAATAAAGTCAAAATCATTCTATACAATGTTAAGTCAGACTCCAGAGCTCCAGTACTCAGGACCATGTGTTCCTGGGATAAGAACAGACAATGTAGGAGAATAGAGAACTTAGAAACAGTCTCACACAAAGATGTCCAAGTGATGTTGACAAAGATGAAAAATCAATTCAATGAAAGAAGCTTAACCTTTTCAACAAATGGTGCTGGAAAAATAAGATATCCATAGACAGAGAAAACCTTGACTTCAACTTCACACCTTGTGCATGGAATCATGGGTTTAAAACATAAAAACTATAAAACTTTGAGAAAATGACAAAGAAGAAAATCTTTGGAACTTAGAAACAGGCAAAGAATTCTTAGATTTGACAACAGAAGTTATGCTCACAAAAAAACCTGTACTTGAATGTTGAAACCAGCTATATTTGTAACAGCCAAAATCAGAAACAACCTAGATACCTTTCAGTGAGTAACTGGCTAAACAAACTGTGGTGCCTCCATACCATGGATTACCCCTCAACAATAAAAAAGAACCCATCACGGAAACCATAACAACCTGGTTTGATATCAATATTACACTGAATGAAAAAGCCAATCTCACTGAGTTACACAATAAATGATTCCACTCATATCATTCTTGAAATAACATACTTATAAACATGTAGAATGGATTAGTGATTGCCAAGTGTTAGAGGTAGAAAGAAGGGAGATAGATATGCTTATAAATGGCTGCATGAGCAAGGTTTCTGATGATGGAGCAGTTTTATATCCTGTTGTCACTGTGCTTGTGCTGTGTGCTTGGTCGCTCAGTCATGTCCAACTCTTTGGACACGACTGAGAGTAGCCTGTCAGGCTCCACCATCTATGGGGATTCTCCAGGCAAGAATACTAGAGTGGGTTGCCATGTGCTCCTCCAGGGGATCTTCCCAACCCATGGATGGAACCCAGGTCTCCCACATTGCAGGAGGATTCTTTACCCTCTGAGCCACCAGGGAAGCCCACCATAGTGCTTACACAAATCTAAACAAGCGATAATATAGCATAGAACTACACATACACATGGAGAAGGAAATGGCAGCCCACTCCAGTGTTCTTGCCTGGAGAATCCCAGGGATGGCGGAGCCCAATGGGCTGCCATCTGTGGGGTCGCACAGAGTCGGACACGACTGAAGCGACTTAGCAGCAGCAGCAGCACACATACACATGCATACACACACACACACACACACACACACACACACACATTCACAAATGTATGTCAAACTGATGAAATCTGAATAAGCTCTGTGGACTGTGCCAATGTTAATTCCTTGGTTTTTGATATTCTACTATACTTAAGCAATATGTTATCGTTGGAGGAAAAGGTATGGGGGACCTCCATGTACATTTTTTCTACTTCATGTGAATCTGTAATTATTTCAAAATAGAAAGTTAGAAAACAATAACGAAAACCTCAAAAGAGAGAACACATAAAGCACATCTGAAGAGAGGAAACTCAGAGTTCGTGAGTAGTTCAGTAGATGGGCCATGTTTCTACCACGCAGTCTCTATGGTTTACCCAGCAGGCCAAGACAAAGAACCACCATCAAGAGAGGAAGCATCGACATGGAGAGACTGCTGCTGCTGCTGCTAAGTCACGTCAGTCGTGTCCGACTCTGCGCGACCCCATAGACGGCCGCCCACCAGGCTCCCGCGTCCCTGGGATTCTCCAGGCAAGAACACTGGAGTGGGTTGCCATTTCCTTCTCCAATGCATGAAAGTGAAAAGTGAAAGGGAAGTCGCTCAGTCATATCCGACTCTTCGCGATCCCATGGACTGCAGCCCACCAGGCTCCTCCATCCATGGGGTTTTCCAGGCAAGAGTACTGGAGTGGGGTGCCATTGCCTTCTCCATGGAGAGACTAAGTGAGCTTATAATCAGAACATGAGCATACAACTGGTTACTTTGGTTCAGTTCCTTTGTCAACCATCTTCCTAGCCTAGTGGAGGCAATTTTCTCCAATTTCAAAAGAGCTTCAGCTAATTTTATGCTAATTTTTCAATCATATAATCATATATTCAATTTCCAGACCCAACTCTGAAGTCAGAGTAGTATTTATGTTTTTAAATCAAAACATCTGGTGTCTTTTAAGGTTCATGGTCCAAGTGGGCCATTATTATGATAAGTAAAGTTATTAAAAACTAATTAGATAAAAATGATAAAATGTTGACAACCAAATTTGAATTAATTTCAATAAAACAAATATTATTTTATAAACTACTTCCAGGCCAGTCAGCATGTATTACTACAAGCCTGGATTCTCAGACTTATAAACTACCAACTTCAGCATTATTTCCAGAAATGTAGTGTGTGCTCTTACTCTTCAGAAGTAACTGGCTGCGACATGCATCTGGAAAACAGGCATTAAAGATCTGTTTTGTCTAAAAGAGCTGACTTCTAGGAATTAAGATATTAGTTATTTCCTTCTCTTTCTACCAAAGGAGTGCAGAAATGCCAAAATGTAAGAAACTGTTCAACAAAATGATGGTGTTAGGCTCAAGAGAACAAAATTCAGTTCACCAGTTGTGTCTTCCTATTCTTTGACTGGTGGTGTGAAAATCAGCAGTCTCTTCTGCAGTTTTAATGAAGCTTTCTTTTAGCAGGAACTAACTGCTAATTGTAATCCATATCAGTTTACAAAAAAACTTCTTTAAAATGTTTTAATTCAGTGGCCTTTGAAGATTGTATGTTGATATTTACATATCAGTAGACACTTTCATACATAAGCATGAAAGTGCATTCATACACAAGCATACTGGTAAAGAAAATATGCAACCTTTAGGTATAAGTTATGAGTTTGAGAAAGGACACACCATGACTAATATTAATTGAAATAACAATAAAAATTCATTTGTGACACAACATCGTGGTCTCAGGAGTCAGAGGGTGAAGGTGCACTTGGAATCAGAATGTTTCTTCCATTAGTCTTAGCAAGTGTTTGGATTTTTGAACTTTAATGTTCTGACTTTGAATAGAATATATTTTAATTAACTTATCCCAACATTCTAATCATATAAACACTTTCAGTTCAGTTCAGTTAAGTCGCTCAGTCGTGTCTGACTCTTTGCGACCCCATGAATCACAGAATGCCAGGCCTCCTTGTCCATCACCAACTCCCAGAGTTCACTCAGGCTCACGTCCATTGAGTCAGTGATGCCATCCAGACATCTCATCCTTTGTCGTCCCCTTCTCCTCCTGCCCCCGATTCCTCAAAGCATTAGAGTCTTTTCCAATGAGTCAACTCTTTGCATGAGGTGGCCAAAGTACTGGAGTTTCAGCTTTAGCATCATTCCTTCCAAAGAAATCCCAGGGCTGATCTCCTTCAGAATGGACTGGTTGGATCTCCTTGCAGTCCAAGGGACTCGCAAGAGTCTTCTCCAACAGCACAGTTCAAAAGCATCAATTCTTCAGCACTCAGCTTTCTTCACAGTCCAACTCTCACATCCATACATGACTACTGGAAAAACCATAGTCTTGACTAGACAGACCTTTGTTGGCAAAGTAATGTGTCTGCTTTTCAACATACTATCTAGGTTGGTCATAACTTTTCTTCCAAGGAGTAAGCATCTTTTAATTTCATGGCTGTAGTCACCATCTGCAGTGATTTTGGAGCCCCCAAAAAATAAAGTCTGACACATTTTCCTCTGTTTCCCCATCTATTTCCCATGAAGTGATGGGACCAGATGCCATGATCTTCGTTTTCTGAATGTTGAGCTTTAGGCCAACTTTTTCACTCTCCTCTTTCACTTTCATCAAGAGGTTCTGTAGTTCCCCTTCACTTTCTGCCATAAGGGTGGTGTCATCTGCATATCTGAGGTTATTGATATTTCTCCCAGAAATCTTGATTCCAGCTTGTGCTTCTTCCAGTCCAGCATTTCTCAGATGTACTCTGCATAGAAGTTAAATAAGCAGGGTGACAATATGCAGCCTTGACGTACTCTTTTTCCTATTTGGAACCAGTCTGTTGTTCCATGTCCAGTTCTAACTGTTGCTTCCTGACTTGCACAAAGGTTTCTCAAGAGGCGGGTCAGGTGGTCTGGTATTCCCATCTCTTTCAGAATTTTCCACAGTTTATTGTGATCCACACAGTCAAAGGCTTTGGCATAAACACTTTGATAGAGCAATAAAGCATACTTCTCTATATTCAGTCCAGTTCAGTTCAATTGCTCAGTCATGTCCAACTCTTTGCAACTCCATGAACTGCAGCACGCCAGGCCTCCCTGTCCATCACCAACACCCAAAATTCACTCAGACTCATGTCCATCGAGTCCGTGATGCCATCCAGCCATCTCATCCTCTGTCGTCCCCTTCTCCTCCTGCCCCCAATCCTTCCCAGCATCAGAGTCTTTTCCAATGAGTCAACTCTTCGCATGAGGTGGCCAAAGTACTGGAGTTTCAGCTTTAGCATCATTCCTTCCAAAGAAATCCCAGGGTTGATCTCCTTCAGAATGGACTGGTTGGATCTCTTTGCAGTCCAAGGGACTTTCAAGAGTCTTCTCCAACACCACAGTTCAAAAGCATCAATTCTTTGGCACTCAGCCTCCTTCAGAGTCCAACTCTCACATCCATACATGACCAATGGAAAAAACCATAGCCTTGACTAGTCGGACCTTAAAAAGCCTTTTGATTAAAGTTAAAGAGGAGAGTGAAAAAGTTGGCTTAAAGCTCAACATTCAGAAAACGAAGATCATGGCATCCGGTCCCATCACTTCATGGGAAATAGATGGGGAAACAGTGGAAACAGTGGCTGGCTTTATTTTGGGGGGCTCCAAAATCACTGCAGATGATGACTGCAACCATGAAATTAAAAGACGCTTACTCTTTGGAAGAAAAGTTATGGCCAACCTAGATAGCATATTCTCTACATTCAGTTCAACCAAAAGCTGGTTGGTATAAACAGCTGACAACATACTAGGTATTGGTGTAGAGACAAAGAAATAAAAAGACCAGGCCTGTATTTTGAAATGTTTACAGTTTTTGAATTGACAATATTAAAAAAGGAACTCCTAGCCAGTGGGGGACGGAGAGTTTGCTGCTTTGCCAAAGGACCTGGACTAAGTGTCACTTCAAGTTCAGTGTCATGGCTAGCCCTAAAGAAGAAATGTCAGATAATCAGACAAATATTAGATAAAAATTATTTGGCTTTCTTTTCCCAAGACTGGAAGTTAGTTTGCATTCAGGATAAATGCACAAGGCTTAAAAACTTAAATCGAGATGATATCTCAGAAGCTTCATGCATTTTACTATCACACGTCAACAAAGTTCATGTATAACTGTCAGGTGACAAAAGCTTTACATGGTGAACTGCTGTGTGCCCAGTGCTGGTTACTTCCTTTGTCATGTCTAATACAAAACCTCTTTCACCATAAATAAAATGTAATTAGACCAAGTCTTCCCACAGTACGTGGAGGTGAGAGTAAACACACAATGAGCAAAATAAATGCAGCAGAACATGGGCTGCAAATTCCTAATGGTTGCTTGGCAATAAAATATGTGTAGACAATAATAATGACACTGTATTACCCTCAAGAGCAATGAGGCTCCTTCCAAGGGAAAATAAGTTCATTAAAGTACCAAGAAACCATCCTGGCAGTATAGATGAGACCACTTCCTCTATCATCAATCAGAGACAAGGTAGGAAGCAATGGGCCTGGTCCCTACACCTGATGCTGAGGTCCCAGGGGCAGCACTGGCTCCACAAGTGGCAGTACAGTGATGCTTTCTTTCATAATTATGACATAATCTAATGTGAAGGATTTTGGTTACCGTGATATTTGGGTTACTATGACAATAGCCTGGCACTATTTGGCTTGGTAATGCCATTGTATACTTATTTATAAGATATATGATTCATGTGTTTTATAACTTCAATAACAAAAGGTATAATGTTTTATTAAATTACACTATTTTCCTCCCTTTTGGCTAAGGTTTCTTTTTCTCATAAAGACAGAAAGAGAAAAAGGAATAAAAGTCTACTTAAAGATTGTGAGACACGTATAAACTTATTCTGAATTTAACCAGGAAACTGGAAAAGGTTCAATGGGCTTGAATCCCAGTGTTGACAATAGGAACTTGGAAGCCATCATACCCAATGTATGACTTCATACTACTTTTAATGAAGTATAACAGATTTAATTTCACTTTGATTATTTTCAGGATTTCTGATTCTCTCCAGCAAAAGGAAATTAATCAATAAAGCTGTCCAAATTAAGTCATTTTTGCTGATATTCCTTGAGCACTAAAGAACAGACTTTTTTCCTAAATCGTATAAAATGAATATAAATTGCAACAAGGAGGGAAAAATCTTTTACAAAAATCAGAATGTGTGTTTCCATAAAAATTCAATGTGACCATCAGTTCAGAGTAATTATTAGATGACTGGCTTACTATATAAGAAAACAAAATGGAACATGTTATATGGTATGCCAGTTTTACTAACAGATATAATCCATTATGCATCCTTTGTGAAAGAGATCATCTCTGTGCTTATTCCAAAGTTCTTTAGTAAGGGAATCGCTGCTCTCATAGATAAGCTAAAAAAAAAAAAAAAAAAAAAGCTTTCTTTGAAAAACCTAAGGACTCTCACACCATACATTTTTGATGAATTAGTAAGTCTTGGTAAAGCTTAAATTTACTATTGCTTAATGAATGAAGTGAAGTTGCTCAATCGTGTCCGACTCTTTGCGACCCCATAGACTGTAGCCTACCAGGCTCCTCTGTCCATGGGATTTTCCAGGCAATAGTACTGGTGTGGATTGCTGTTTCCTTCTCCAGGGGATCTTCCCAACCCAGGGCTCGAACCCGAGTCTCCCGCATTGTAGACAGACGCTTTACCGTCTGAATAGTAGGCAATTAATGAACTGATAACTAGATATTTGCTGAACTGAATATTCAAAAACATGATACAGATAGCTTGAAATGTAGACAGTCTTTTTAAAGAATAATAACTATTAATAGTTTGAAATAGTAATAAATAAATAGGAAATACCTTAAGCAGTAAGAAATATGAGATATAGGGCTAAAAGAGTATTGCTGCTGCTGCTGCTGCTGCTGCTGCTAAGTTGCTTCAGTCGTGTCCGACTCTGTGCAACCCCATAGACGGCAGCCCACCAGGCTCCACTGTCCCTGGGATTCTCCAGACAAGAACACTGGAGTGGGTTGCCATTTCCTTCTCCAATGCATGAAGGTGAAAAGTGAAAGTGAAGTCGCTTAGACGTGCCCGACTCTTAGCGACCCCATGGACTGCAGCCTACCAGGTTCCTTCGTCCGTGGGATTTTCCAGGCAAGAGTACTGGAGTGGGGTGCCATTGCCTTCTCCAAAAAGAGTATTAGAAATAGAAAATAAAATATTTGACCAAGCTTTTGGACTTACAACTGCAGTGAAAGTGAAAGTGAAGCCGCTCAGTCGTGTCCGACTCTTTGCGACCCCATGGACTGTAGCCTACTAGGCTCCTCCGTCCATGGGATTTTCCAGGCAAGAATACTGGAGTGGCCTGCCATTTCCTTCTCCAGAAGGAACTACAACTGCAGTAGATGCCATTAATTCCCTTCCTAGATCCCTGGACTTGCCAGTGCAACCCTCCCCCACCTGCTGAAAGTTTTGGCTATAATGGCACACAGCTGCTGGAAAAGACACCTTGCTGGAAGGCAAAAGAAAGGTGCAGCAGATGATGATGAGATGGTTAGATAACATTTCAACTAAATGGACATGAATCTAAGCAAACTCCAGGAGATTATGGAGGACAGAGGAGCCTGGCATGCTGCAGGGGTTGCAAAGATTTGGACATGACTTACAGCCTGAACAACAACAACCACAGCCCCCTTCTCCAGACAGGAATTGTGCTGGACCAGGCCAGAGATGCCTCTGTGGTTATGAAAGCTCCCACCTACCTGTGGGAAGAGCTTAGCCCACCTGCCAATAAATGATGCAAGTGAAGGAAATCCAATTTGTCCAAATGGAACAACTCTGAATTTCCATTCGTACTCTACAGTGCCCATAGGATCAGGCTGACCCATAGACTTCTGCTAAGAGCACATCTTTTCCTATCTTCTTCATCTACTCTATTCTATTCAGCTTTCATCACTTCCTTATTTTCTGAAAGCATATTCTCAAAAAAAAAAAAAAAAAAAACCCTTCATTTCCATAATAATCTCCAATTTGGGTTTTGATCCAGGGAAACTGACCTCAGGATAATCAGACAACTTGATATTTCAGCATAAGGAAACATGAACTCTAAAATGACTCAAGCAATTTCTGAATTCATTAACTTTGGTTCTACTGAAATTCTATCATATATATTTGCTTTCAAATTAATCAGACAGTACCATTAATGTCATTCCTAGTATTTCAAAAGAAATAATGAAAATATGCCTTCTTTAAATCCCCTCAGAACCAACAAAATCACTACATTATTTTGAATTGATATCTTGGAATTTTCATTTTTGCTCGATGCTCACACTTCTTTATATGATAACACAAGTAAACACAGAACAGGGAATACATATGGCTATATATTAAACTATTCTACATTTGAAGAGTTCTCTAAATGTGTTTCAATATTGTCAGTGTACTGAACTATGTCTCTTTTAACCATAATTTTGAAAATACTAGGGCATCTTTTGTAATTACTTGATCTGCATCAGATATTTTCATCTTTGATTTTCATTATTTCTACATTTCAGGGTAACTAAAGAGATTCTTAAGGAAATGACATCCATTAGTGTCAGTGGCCCAAAATACAGTTTAATGTAGTTGAGTCACTCAGTCATGTCCTACTCTGCAGATGGTGATTGCAGCCATGAAATTAAAAGATGCTTACTCCTTGGAAGGAAAGTTATGACCAACCTAGATAGCATATTCAAAAGCAGAGACATTACTTTGCCAACAAAAGTCTGTCTAGTCAAGGCTATGGTTTTTCCAGTGGTCATGTATGGATGTGAGAGTTGGACTGTGAAGAAAGCTGAGCACCGAAGAATTGATGCTTTTGAACTGCGGTGTTGGAGAAGACTCTCGAGAGTACCTTGGACTGCAAGGAGATCCAACCAGTCCATCCTAAAGGAGATCAGTCCTGGTTGTTCATTGGAAGGACTGAAGCTGAAACTCCAATGCTTTGGCCACCTCATGTGAAGAGTGGACTCATTGGAAAAGACCCTTATGCTGGGAGGGATTGGGGGCAGGAGGAGAAGGGGACAACAGAGGATGAGATGGCTGGATGGCATCACCTACATCAATGGACGTGAGTTTGGGTGAACTCCGGGAGTTGGTGATGGACAGGGAGGCCTGGCGTGGTGCGATTCATGGGGTTACAAAGAGTCAGACATGACTGAGCTACTGAACTGAACTGAACTGAACTGATCACCACAATAATACTACAAAGGAAGCAACAAGAAACTCTCTGTGACATAAAACAAGCCATTATTGCTCACACATTTGAGGTGGCCATTAGGTGGCTCTGCACTCATGGGGTTGGCTGGCTACAGCTACTGTAAGTAGGCCTTGACTAGGCTCAGTCACACCTGCAGTTTGGCTCGCTTACTTACCTATCTATTGATGGGGTTACTCCATATGGCGATAAACGGGTTTCTCAGGTGGCTCACTGGTAAAAAAAAAAAAATCTGCCTGACAATAAAAGAGATGAAGGAGATGTGGGTTCAATCCCTAAGTTGGGATGATCCCTTTTAGGAGGAAATGGTAGCCCACTCCAGTATTCTGGCCTGGAGAATCCCAAGGACAGAGGAGCCTGGTGGGCTACAGTCCATGGGATTGTAGTCAGACNTAAAAGAGATGAAGGAGATGTGGGTTCAATCCCTAAGTTGGGATGATCCCTTTTAGGAGGAAATGGTAGCCCACTCCAGTATTCTGGCCTGGAGAATCCCAAGGACAGAGGAGCCTGGTGGGCTACAGTCCATGGGATTGTAGTCAGACATGACTGAGCAAATGAACACAAGAGCACAACACATTCCATGTGTCTCTGATCCTCCAAAATACTAGTAAAGAATGTTCTGAAACCAATGGCCAGAGTGGAAATAAGGACATTCTTCTCCACCTCTGCTGTATCAAATCTTCTAAACTCCATTAGCCAAAGAAAACTACATCCAAGTGGGAAGACATCAAACAGCTATGTAACAAAGTCCATGGACTCAAAGAGAGGAGAGAATTTGGGCCAGTAATGTATTCTACCACAATGGGTATTTATTGAGTGGATTATACTATTCTAAAAATTTGTTGGGGTTAAAATACTTCTATCATCTTTATCAGTATATCAACCAAAAAGCAGCAGGTATATTGTGCTACCATAAAATGGAAGACCAAATGTATAGCTTTAGATTAATGCAATTAAGCTGATTTTTTCCCTTTTTTTAACCATTTGTAAGGTCAGATACATAACCATTTATAATATTAGGGTGGTTTTGATGCTTCATTTTGATAATAATGTAAAAACCAAATTTCTGAGTAACCATAACCTACTTAACTAGGCAAAATACTTTCATAATTTTTATAGAACCTACATACAAATGAGTAGTTGAGTTATTTTTACCTCCTCTTTAAAAAGTCCCCTCAAAGACTCCAATATATGTACTTAATAATAAAATTATATTTGAATTTTTAGCCATAAAACTTAAATTTTATTTTATTAATATATGTCTTTTACCTCTTTGTAAAAGAATTAGTAATTTTTCCAATGAGAAATAAGAAAATAATAATTTAAAAAGTAAATGAAATGAGTTGTAAGTATAAAATTAAGCCCAAACCAATGTAAATATTTACAACAGTAATAATAAGATGCTTGCTTCTTAGAAGAAAAGTTATGACAAACCTAGATAGCACATTAAAAAGCAGAGACATTATAGTGCCTACAAAGGTCCATCTAATCAAAGCTATGGTTTTTCCAGTAATCATTCATGTATGGATGTGAGAGCTAGACTATAAGGAAAGCTGAGCACTGAAAAAATGATGCTTTTGAACTGTGGTATTGGAGAAGACTCTTGAGAGTCCCTTGGACTGCAAGAAGATCCAACTAGTCCATTCTAAAGGAAATCAACCCTGAATATTCAGTGAAAGGACTGATGCTGAAGCTGAAACTCCAATTGTTTGGCCACCTGTTGCAAAGAGCTGACTCATTACAAAAGACCCTGATGCTGGGAAAGATTGAAGGCAGGAGGAGAAGGGGATGACAGAGGATGAGATGGTTGGGTGGCATCATTGACTCAATGGACATGAGTTTGAGCAAGCTCCAGGAGACAGCTAAGGAAAGGGAAGCCTGGCATGCTGCAGTTCATGGGGTTGCAAAGAGTCAGACATGACTGAGCAATGGAACAGCAACAACAAAAATAGTAATTAAATTGTTCTAGCTCCAAGATATTTGAAGTTCATCAAGAACCACTGGAGAAGCAAAATAGGAGGCTACCTGAAGGTACAGTATATGCCAGGAAGATTCCTTAGGTCCAACTGATTCAGGAAAACATTTACGCAATAATAAAAAGATCTTTGGGGGGTTAGAGAAGCATATAAATGTAAAAACAATATAGTATGTTCTGAGGTTGTCTGAAAAGGAAGATGAGCAAATAAGATGCTGGTGAGTTCTGTAAGTTTGGATTTAAGACACAAAAAATTAAATGAAATAGTAAAAATTTGTTTAAAATCCATTAAGAGGTTCTGAACTCCTAACTGCAACTGCAGTCCCCCAAATGGATCTGAGTGTTATTTTAAATTGTTCTCTGAGAACTATCTTTTAAAATAAGAGTAAACTAGGCATTGCATTCATATATATGGATGTGAGAGTTGGACTATAAAGAAAGCTGAGCACCGAGAATTGATGCTTTTGAACTGCGGTACTGGAGAAGACTCTTGAGAGTCCCTTGGACTGCAAGGAGATCAAACCACTCAATATTCATTGGATATTCATTGGAAGGACAGATGCTGAAGCTGAAGCTCCAATACTTTGGCCACCTGATTCAAAGAACTGACTCATTGGAAAAGACCCTGATTCTGGGAAAGATTGAAGGTAGGAGAAGAAGGGGATGACAGAGGATGAGATGGTTAGATGGTATCACCAACTCGATGGACATGAGTTTCAGCAAGCTCTGGGAGTTGGTGACTGACAGGAAAGCCTGGCACGCTGCAGTCCATGGGATCATGAAGAGTCAGACACAACTGAGTGACTGAACTAAACTGATGCATCATTATTGAAAAGAAGGAGTGTCTTGCAAAAAATTACAATTAGGAATATTTGGATGAAAAAGTTGAAGTTTTTTTTTGGGGGGATTGGCAGGGTACCTGAGGATTTGGCACAAAGTATCATTATCACATATTTATTAAGTTAGCTTGAAACTTAAAGGCACTTTTAAGAAAACAAAACAAACTACCATTTTAGTTAGTAGATTTTATATACAATGTAGTAGATTGTATATATTCAAATTCAAATATTTGACACTAATTAGATAAATAAATACAAGAAAAAACATGGATTATGTACTATCATTGTTATTATTTAATAGTAGTGTAAATGTTATCTAAAGAAGCTCAGCTGAAACAGATACTAGTCATTTCACTTAGTTGGAGAGACAGAAATGAGAGTATGGGGAGACTAAGACATCTGCACTTTTCAAAAGGTAAAAACTTGCAAATAAAAGTAAGTACTGGGAATGTAATGAAGAACATCCTGACTATCGTTAACACTGCTGTTTAATATATGTGAAATTCCCTAACAGAGAAAATCCTATGAGTTCTCATCACAAGAGAAACATTTAATTTTTCTTATTGTATAAGATGTATGGAAGCTAATTAAGTTATCTTTCTGCCATAAGGGTGGTGTCATCTGCATATCTGAGGTTATTGTAATCATTTCACAATATATGTAAGTCAAACCATTACTCTGTACACTTTAAACTCATACAGTAATACATATCAATTATACCTCAGTAATACTGGGGAAAAAATCAGAGTACCAAAGAAATGAAATCTAGGCAGAGAACACTGGAGATTTACAAATTTGCTCAAGTCTATTGCTAAGTATCTCTGCATATGCATGAGAGGAAACTAACTAGGACTGAGACAAAATCCGTGGAAAATGTCAGGCAGAAAAATTGTCAGAGAGAACACAGGACCGGGAATAAGGTTACCACTTAGAGGGGCAAATTTTCATAAGAATACAGACCTAATCAGTTCAGTTCAGTCACTCAGTCATGTCCAACTCTTTCAGATTCTGTGGACTGCAGCACGTCAGGCCTCCCTGTCCATCGCCACTCCCAGAGCTTACTCAAACTCATGTCCATATAGTTGGTGATGCCATGCAATCATCTCATCCTCTGTCATCCCCTTCTTCTCTTGTCTTCAATCTTTCCCAGCATCAGGGTCTCTTCCAATGAGTCAGTTCTACGAACCAAGTGGTTAAAATGTTGGAGCTTCAGCTTCAGCATCAGTCCTTCCAATGAATATTCAGGACTGATTTCCTTAGGATTGACTGGCTTGATCTCCTTGCAGTCCAAAGGACTCTCAAGAGTCTTCTCCAACATCACAGTTCAAAAGCATCAGTTCTTTGGTGCTCAGCTTTCTTTATGGTCCAACTCTCACATCCATACATGACTACCGGAAAAACCATGGCTTTGACTATTTGGGCTTTTGTTGGTAAACTAATGCCTGTGCTTTTTAATATAATGTCTAGGTTGGTCACAACTTTTCTTCCAAGGAGCAAGTGTCTTTTAATTTCATGGCTGCAATCACCATCTGCAGTGATTTTGGAGCACAAGAAAATAAAGTCTCTCACTGTTTCCATTGTTTCCCCATCCATTTGCCATGAAGTGATGGGACCAGATGTCATGACGTTAGTTTTTTGAATGTTGAGATTGAAGCCAGCTTTTTCACTCTCCTCTTTCACTTTCATCAAGAGGGTCTGTAGTTCTTCTTCGCTTTCTGCCATAAGGGTGGTGTCATCTGCATATCTGAGGTTATTGATATTTCTCCTGGCAATCTTGATTCCAGCTTGTGCTTCATCCAGCCCAGCATTTCACATGATGTATTCTTCATAGAAGTTAAATAAGTAGAGTGACCATATGTAACCTTGTCATACTCCTTTCCCAATTTGGAACCAGTCTGTTGTTCCATGTCCAGTTCTAGTGTTGCTTCTTTACCTGCATGCAGATTTCTCAGGAGGCAGGTCAGGTGGTCTGGTTTTCCCATCTCTTTAAGAATTTTCCACAGTTTATTTCCACAGATTAACAGAAATGTATTTGGAAACTCCCCCTAAAACTGGGCAATTAAACAAGACACTTCTGAATAACCCAAAACCAAGGAAGAATTAACAAGGAAGTTTAAGGAAATCTGACACTGAATGAAAACAAAAACACAATAAAGCAAAATTTTTGGAGTTAAAGCTGTAGTTTGATATCATTTAACACATGTGTTTAAAAGAAAAAAGTATTGAAATAAATGACCTACACACTTCTATCTTATGAAGAGTGCATAAATTAAAGTGGAAGAAGAATAAATTAAACCTAGTCAAAGTATAAAAAAGGAAATAAAAGAAGAAGATGTGTATAAGAGACAGCTCTGGGAGTTGGTGACTGACAGGAAAGCCTGGCACGCTGCAGTCCATGGGATCATGAAGAGTCAGACACAACTGAGTGACTGAACTAAACTGATGCAT
>SJYT01058474.1:296229-310232 GCA_006410635.1 Cephalophus harveyi | reverse complement strand
GGGGAAACAGTGGAAACAGTGTCAGACTTTATTTTGGGGGGCTCCAAAATCACTGCAGATGGTGGCTGCAGCCATGAAATTAAAAGACACTTACTCCTTGGAAGAAAAGTTATGAACAACCTAGACAGCATATGAAAAAGCAGAGACATTACTTTGCCGACTAAGGTCCGTCTAGTCAAGGCTATGGTTTTTCCAGTAGTCATGTATGGATGTGAGAGTTGGACTGTGAAGAAGGTTGAGCGCCGAAGAACTGATGCTTTTGAACTGTGGTGTTGGAGAAGACTCTTGAAAGTCCCTTGGACTGCAAGGAGATCCAAACAGTCCGTTCTGAAGATCAGCCCTGGGATTTCTTTGGAAGGAATGATGCTAAAGCTGAAACTCCAGTACTTTGGCCACCTCATGCGAAGAGTTGACTCATTGGAAAAGACTTTGATGCTGGGAGGGATTGGGGGCAGGAGAAGAAGGGGACGACCGAGGATGAGATGGCTGAATGGCATCACTGACTTGATGGATGTGAGTCTAAGTGAACTCCGGGAGTTGGTGTTGGACAGGGAGGCCTGGCGTGCTGCAATTCATGGGGTCACAAAGAGTCAGACACGACTGAGCGACTGAACTGAACTGAAGCAGAAGGTGCTGTATTTGGACAGAAGATATTAAGTTATTTCAGTCATGTCTGACTCTTTGCAATCCTATGGACTGTAGCTCGTGAGGTTCCTCTGTCCATGGAGATTCTCCAGGCAAGAATACTGGAGTGGGTTGCCATGCCCTCCTCCAGGGGATCTTCCTGACTCAGGGATTGAACCCAAATCTCTTATGTCTCCTGCATATGCAGGCGGATTCTTTACCTCTATCACCACCTGGGAAGCCCAATGCCCTCTACAGTTCTCAATGATTTATGTGATATTCATGCTGCTATTTATCAAGCCACCTTCCCTCACCTGTTTGACATTTGATGGCACAGGATGTCATTTCAGTTTACAAGCTCTGGCCTAATTCAGATTCTACCTGAGGCTTGATCTAATAAAATCTTTTAAAATTTTTCCTCTGGGTAAATAATGTCACCTCTCAGTTTGAGTTTCTCAAATATAAGATGAAGAGGAAAGACCAAATGGTCCTAAATCTACTAATAGGAGGGGCCTGGGAAAACCAATACCTTGACCTCACCTTCCTCCTCCCTCTACTCTTGGGCTAGGGCTCTTCTTTGCCTGAACCCAACCAGAAGTCCAAGGATGGATGAATAGTTTAGAAGAATTTAGAACCCAAAATGGCCAGGCAGCATCAAATTTATAAAAGCTCTGACTGTCTTCTGATAGAAGCAGTCCTCTCCAGAAATTTAAAATTCAGAGACCCCAGAGTTGTGTGGAGAATATGAAAAAATTCAATCAGTGGATCATTAGTCAAAACAATGAAAAAGGCCAATCTTACCTTCATCCTTGGTTTCCGAGAATCTTCTAACTACATAGTTAGAACTAAATTTCAACTTCTGGATTAAGGACTATTAGTTGCATTCTATAAAACAGTACTAAACCTCCCAGGGCATTTTTTTCCAATCTGACCCTGCAACTGTGCCTTCCCCAGACCATTACACTGTTTTGTCAAGATCATTGTTTTGGGAGCATGGGGCACAAGTAAGGCCAGGATGAATTCAATGGCCTTGAATCCAATGCCACACTTTCTTCCCTATTAAATGAGTCCCCTGGACAGAGGTAATATTGTATAGGATGCTATGGATACAGCAATCTGTAAGTCATGACCAACATGTGGGCAGAAGCCTTGAAGGCAGGAAAGGAAAAAAAGTGTGTTCCTGAATGACTCTGTCTCTTTGTGGACCAGTGCTGACTCCTCCCTGATGAGCAGGTAGCAGCCAGCTGTTCCCTTCATGAGTGGTGTAGAAACCCACTGTTGCCCTTTGCTGCATTCAGGTTGGACACTCAGATAAGTGTCTAGAAGCCAGATCAGACTTGTTGAGGGCGGTGCATGTTGAACACACACAGAACTTCCAGACTTGATGCTATGACCATTTCACAATGGACCTGTGAAACAGTTACCAGGGTGCCAGCAATAAGAAGCTGACTGATATCCAAGCTGACTGATATCCATGATGAATCGAGTTTTCTACGTAATTATTAAGATCCTTCTTCACATATTTGAAGCCCTAAAGTAAGCAGGTATGTAGATCATAAATATTTTGCAGTCAGTGCCCCATATAAGAGGTCTGTCTATAATACCTTATCTCTAGACCTCTTGCAACCAGCCTTCCAAATGTGTACATTTCAAATCCAAGACCATCCCATCAATCCATTAGCTACAGTTCATGAATCAGATACATCTACACTCAGGCCATCCTTCCATCCATGAAGTCACATGGATCACCTACAGTCTTGTCTATTCTGGGGATTCCTTTTCACCATTTTTTTTCAGAGCCAACTGTGAGAAGAGCTATAGTTCAGTAGCTGCCCCTTTCTGGCTCATGCCAATTCTAACAGTATGAAGCAGAAGAAGGTAGAATCCTATTCTGATATTTAAGCCCTGTAACTATCCTGATAATTTCTAATTTTTTTCTCAGATATATAAAAAATGAAACAGACACACGGCTTCACTCTCACACATAAGCCCATACCAGCTTTGTCCCTGAACCAGATCCTATTGTTTCAGAAACATTTCCTATCAGGCATCAAGCATTAAGAGTCAACTATAAATTAACCTTTCTACAGAAGTAGAAAAAGGCAGCAATAACATTCCTAAGATGCACACATTTTCTTAAAAATTAAACATTGTTTTAGAGCTATGTTGGTTTCCCTCCCCCATTTCCATCACAAGCAAACTTACTCTTACTGGAAAGGATAAAACTGATGTCAAGAAAAGCAAACAGTCCTCACTCATGTAAACAACCTCATCTGTAACTCATTAACTCGGCAGCTCTCAGCCTGTTAGGAAAAGTGTCTCATTTATTAGCTTCCAATCCCAAGTTCATGTTTGTCTTCCAGTTCGGGGGCATTATTGAGCAGTAAAGAAAAGAGATGTTCTATTACTGATGATGTCTCATAAATGGAGTTACCAATCTTACACCAACGATGCAGGTTTTTTAATAAATAAACTATTTTTATCTCTGTCCAATTAACTATCCCACTCTGCAATATTTATATGCCCTGCCCACTGAAAAAGTAGAAAAACACATTTACTGAGGCACCCCACTCCTCATTCTGCCATCTAAAACAAGAGAAATAGAAATTGAGATAGCAGTAGCCACTGAGGAACAGCAATGCCTCTCACAGTGAGCGATGCTATTGGTATTTGACATGATTTTACTTAGCGAGACTACTGATGTCAGATGATATTCTAACCAGGAAAATAATGATATTAAAAATTATAATAAGAAAGTTATTTCCTTTTAATTTTCCTTCAATCCTTCAAAACTATTAGGAAAAAAAAAGTCTCAGTTTGGTGATAGTCTTTAACACCTAAGGTTTTAACTCAGAGAGAGCAGGCTTCATGCTCGGAACACTTGGTGGGGAATCACATCTAGCAAGAACTTATTGTCATTATTCTGTTTTTGTTGTCTCTTTATAAAAAGTGGTACCGTCTGCTTAGTAGAAATAGTGAGGTTTCTCTTTTGATAATGTTACGTTTTAAAAGGAAGTTATTTTAAGCAAAAGTGTTAAGCAAATAATAGTGCAGATGGTACATAAATACAATGAACATTTCAAAATGGGAGTATAAAAGAAATATTGAAAACACTGCACAATTTAAAAAAAGACATAACTCTTTATGGATGCCATCCAGAAAGTAGAAATTACTCAATAATGGAAGGTGTTTGTGTCTGGGCTGTATGTGTGTGCACAGAAGAGGATCTAAGGTTCTGAATCTTCCTCTATGTCCCACTTCCACATGATGAAAATATCATATTATTGTCATCTTTCCATCGTGTTAAATTTATGTGTATATTGTATTTTATATATATATATATATTTAGTAACATTGGCTCTCATATTACCATATTTTTCAAAACTTGATATATGTGTGCATATGTGTGTGTGTGTGTGTGTGTGTGTGTGTGTGTGTGCTATTGCTTCAGTCATGTCTAACTCTTTGCAACATTTTGGACTGTAGCCCACCAGGCTCCTGTGTCCATGGGATTTTCCAAGCAGGGATACTGGAGTGGGTTGCCAAGCCCACCCCCAGAGGATCTTCCCAACTCAGGAATCAAACCTGGGTTTCTTATGTCTGCTGCGTTGGCAGATGGGTTCTTTACCACTAGCACCACTTGGGAAGCCCATATGTATGTATACATACATGTATTTTTATTTTTTACAACTGTCTTTAATCCTGAAAACTCCTCCTGGAATATCAGTTATTTCCTTCAATTAAACGTATAATATACTGTTTTATAAACACTATGTCCTTGAGCATTTTTGTTTATTTAGTCTCTGGATTGTCTTCTATTTAGAACCTAGGCTTAATAAATTCATTTTATTGAAGTAAATGTTTCTGGAGCTCTTGTTCTTCAGAAAGAATAGATGTAATTGGCATTTTGTGTATAGGAATAGAAGAGTCTTCATTAAACTTCATTAGTCTTATTCAGCTGAGCTGAGATGAAGTGTTAAAAATGTATTTTGCTGCAGTTATTTATATTTCTATCTATGCAGTCATATGCAAATTATATTATTTGCTAATTTCACATAAAAAAACTGACTTTGTAGACAGATCAAGAAGAAGGGCTTATACCTACTTAGAATAATTTATTTTTCATTTCACTACTGTCAAACATTTGTTTATAGCATTGACAACTGTAATAGATGGAAGTGGTTGTTTAAGGATCATCACTCTGCCAATTTTTCAGTTTTTGGCATTCCAGTGTGTCTCCCAATAGTTGTTAGGACCTATTTCACTGGAAATGTTCCACATAGGTCACTAAACTTCTAAGGAATCCCACATACTTCCTAAAGCACATTGTGTTCTTTTCCTTCCTTGGATTCTTGAATTGAAGCTAAAATTGCTGTGGCTTTTGAACACAAATAAATAGACAACTTCTAGAGTTGTTTTGGATTACTGAGATTAAGTTTTCACTCATTCTCATGAAAAAAGACAGATTTGCCACATGTGCATAAACCCAAAGGGATGCTGAACTAAGAAACAGATTAGTAATCACTGTAGAATAAACAGATGTACACTTTGGCAAGTTTTGAATTTTTTAAAGAACAACAACCCAAAAAATGATGGTCAAGTTTATTCCCATGCTCAAATCTTTTACTCCTTAGCTTGTAGTGCCTCTTGTAAAGTACTTTTTAAAGCATAATAAACATATTTTCATTTGTTTAGTGTCCTACAGCTGTAATACCATGGGATCTGGAATCACTGGTTCCTCATCGTATAGATATTTTTAAACAAACACTCAGCAATAAAAACAACAACAAACCATGAATTTCACACAGATTTTTTTCCATGTTGTCTCTGGATTGTATACTTTTCTTTATACACTTTTTTCACTTAAAGGGCAATTGACATAATCCAAAAGCACATCATTTAGAGAATGCTTCATGTGTAAAAGATAACTTTTAAAAATTATATTAAAAATGTAAATTTAAAATAGTCACTATCAAAAAACAAATTTCTTTAAGTCTTTTTTCTTTTACAACATCCAATGTGAACTTTGCATTTATTTGAAAATACAATGCTTCCTTATACATTTCTTGTAACTTACTTTCAGTTTTGAAATAACTTTGCAACTTAAGATTAGAAAATATTACAAGGAAAAAAAAAGAAAATATTACAAGGAACAAAGGAATGTAACTTTTGTAGTAGCTGATAAAATGCTTAGTAAGAAAGTATTTTTTATATAAAAGAGAAATTTCATAATAAAGTCAGAAGTACATAGACATTAAATATATCTGGGATCTTGATCAGGGGACTATCAAAATCTGTTCTGTCACTTTCTCCCCAAGAAGAGTCTTGCCATCAAGATAAAGATGGAGAGAAATAAAAACTCAAGACTATGTATCCCCTTATATAGAAAGACAAGTTTTCTAGAAATAAATGTAACATAATCAATCTGATATCCATTCAAGAAACTTTTGCTCTTAAATCCTACAACTAAATTAAAACCAAATTGCAAGTTGAATATTAAAATGTAAAAACACCCCAAAGGATTGTAAGTGGCTTAACCTATGTTATTGAGTTTTACAATGTCATTTTTTTACAAATATGAGAAAAAAACATTTTTTTTCAGGCTTAGGGAAAACAGAACATTTTGTTTTATGTTCTCTATGTCCTGTTGAAAAGAAGACTTATTTCAGTAGATTACAGAAACAATTATAAAGAAGTATTATTCCAATATGAATTATTAGTCCAGACATTTAAAACTGCACTTGGGAAAGAAAATCCTTAGTTCATCCTAGAAAAGAAAGGTTCAATGCATAAATATCAAAACAACTGGAAAAGAAATAGAAGTGGAGGAAAACCAAGTCTTAGAGACCAGGATATTCTGCATCCACATGCAAGTGTTAACTGTTAGGCAGCTCTTTATAATCACTGTTTTCTTGTCCTTCTCAAAAGCAAGTTTATGCATTTTCCTTTTCACTTATCCTTCTGTACATGCTGTTTCATCATATTCTAAGTAACATTCCTCTGCACTTGCCTGGTGGCTCAGATAGTAAAGACTCTGCCCACAATGCAGGAGACCTGGGTTTGATCCCTGGGTCGGGGAGATCCCCTGGAAAAGGAAATGACAACCCACTCCAGTATTCTTGCTTGGAGAATTCCATGGCCAGAGTCCACGGAGTTGCAAACAGTCAGATATGACTGAGTGACTAACATGCATAAATAAGATTCTAAAAGTTCAAAATTAGACTGTGTGCTTCCTTCCAGTTCACACTGTGGACTGAGTTCAGACACTTAGCAACCATCCCTCCCAAAATCTGATTAAAATGTTAAAAATACAAATCACAGCATCTAAAATAATGATAGCTTATTTCTATTGGGAAACTACCATGTTTCAAGCATTCTTCTGCATGCATCTCATTTAATCCTCAGCAACTCCTACTTTACAGGTGAACAAACTGAGGAACAAAGAAGTTAAGGAACTTGTGCCCAGTCACAAAATCAGTATTTAGTGGAGCCCGGGTTTGAATCCAGAAGCCATGAAGGGAGCCCCTAAGCACACTACCAATGGAAAGAACATGAAGAAAAGGAAAGAGGAAGAGGAAGAGGGAAAGGTGGAGGAAGAGGAGAAGGAGATGGGGAATCAGAGGAGGAGAAAGGGAGGAGGGGAGAGGTGAGGAGGGGAGGAGAAGGAGGGGGAGAAAGAGGAAGAAATCAATAAAGGTGATAAAAATAAATGCTCTTTTCAGGAGACTAAAAATTTCAAAGGATTTCTACAAGAAAACAGATTGATGGAGCATGCACAATCATAAGCGGAGCGGCAGGCTATGAGGCAATCACCATCAAGACGTTAAATTTCTTAAATGTCTACGATATGTCTAGATTAATTAGGGGTTCTCATCCTCCCCATAAGACAGTGCAGATACAGAATCTGTCCTCCCCTAAAGCAGGCTCCAACCAGGGAATCAGAAAAAAAAAAAAAAGTATTTATACTAGAGGGAATGCCACGCAGGTGATTGATCACACAGAGGACTATGTTGCTGCGAAGCCATGCAGGAATAGAGGGCAAAAGCAGGAAGCACGGTGGACGTGGAGTTCCTGATGGCAGACGGTCAGCTCGCCAGGTAGAAGCTTGGATAAGGCGTGTCCCGGGTAAGCGGAAGCTATTTCCAGAGACACTGCCTGAGACAGGCAAGCGGAGGGAGGGGGAGAAAGGCTTTTCATCCCCCTCCTCCATGTCCCCATCTGACACCTCTGTGTCCCATTGGTCAATCCCAGTCAGAACCATCTGAGACCCAGGAAACACAGCCTGTGAGTCAATTTTCTCGTGATAAGGAACAGAGCAAGAGCAAAAAATGATTCTGAGGGCACAGGCTCCAGAACAGCATGGATATTTCTAAATAAAATGACAGACCATCCTGGCAAGCAGTCCCAGTATGGGTATGAGGGCCAGAGATGAATAAAAACCTGACATAACCCTGGACACCTAACTTCATCCTCTCGGAGGCCTGTACTCACCTATTTATGTCCCACACACTCTAATGGGAAGCCCTTATTTAGCCCCCAACAGTCCAGGGAGAGACCATGTGTGTGAACTCACCTAACCAATTGCAGAAGAAGCACAGTAGTAGGTGCCCAAAATTATCAAGCTACTACATTCTTTATCAGTTTTAAAGGACAACTCAGAGTCAGCAAGAATCTCAGGGAAATGAACAGTATGAAAGAAAAGGACCATAATAAAAAAACAGAACACTTAACTCTGGAGAAAACAGTGATACTGAAGAAGACAAATAATTCTAAATTAATGTCAGAAGATTAGACAACACCTGCCTCCATAAAACTAAAACAAACTGCTATAAAAAAGAAGCGATCAAAGAAAAAGAAAACCTTCTTGGAAAGTAGGTCATAGACTTTTTAATAAAAATTCAAAACTGCTGAATCATAGAGAAAACATTCCTAAAGACCAAATTTGTGATAGAGAAGATAAGATTGAATACATCTTCCAAGATGAAAACATGAAAACACAAAATATGAAAAAATAACTCCAGATATACAAAATAAGGCTCAAGGAGGTAGGGAAATAATTTTTTAAATAGTCATAGAAGAAACTTCCCACTCTCAAGAAAGATACAAATTTTAGATTGAAAAGGCCCATCCAATTCTAAGCAAGAAAAAAAAAGAGAGAGAGAGAGAAAGATATACATTGAGATTTTTATTGAATTCAGTGGATAGAAAGAGAATTCTGGAAGCTTCCAGAACCAACAAACAAATGAAAATCAGACACATCAGACTTCATTTCACTTGTACTGAGAGCCTAAATAAAATGGAACAATAGCTTCCAAGCTTTGAAGGGAAATAAGAGGTATAGATATGGGTATAGGAATAAATATAAAGTTAAAAATCATAGAAGTATATACACAATAATAATAATAAGAGCAACATTTCTAAGTAAAGACAGCTAACCTGTGTGTTTGCACTTCACTGCATCTAGCATAGTCTGTGGCACAAGTAAGTTGCTCAGCCAATATTATTGGCTTTGTGTATGAAACATTGTTGAATGGAATACAGAAGGGAATGAATAAGGCCACAAAGTCTTAATGGGAAGCTATATACATAGTGACAACCTATATGAACCATTAAATCTCAGTCAATGTTATCTTCTTGAGGCATTCTTGCTTTCTGAGACTTATTTGTTTCCATTCTCACATTTGATTAACAATTTGATTAAGCAGTCAGATACAACAGGTGAAAGTAAGCATAGGGCTGGTTTATGCCTCCAAGGACTTGCCACCTGAACGCTACCAAATAGCACTGTACATCACGCCGCAGTATGGCCAGCCTCACCAGTTACAACCTTTCTATGGTAGGCAAATGTCAGAGGAACAGAGGGAAGGCTGATACCTCAAGCTCGGCTGTTGCCTTTAAATTAATTGACCTTTTCAAGCTTATTTTACACCTTGGTTGTGGAGGATCTAGGACCCAGTGAAAAGGCTGCTAGGCTTTCCTAGTTTTCTTATGACCCTGTGTTTAACCACAGTTAATTTCTATCAATTCAAGTAATTCTTCTCTTACGCCAAGAACCTAAAGATTACATATTAAAAGTATTTTGTTACATATGAAATAATATTCTTAATAAAACACAGAAAGTAGAAAGCAGAATCAAAATTGCCCATAATTCAATTATCTAGGAGAAAAATCATGGCTACTATTTTCATATGTCCTCCTCATGTTTTACTTAGAAAAATAAAATCATACTTCTTTTCACTGAATGAAATATCATTAATATACTTCCATGTCAATGAACATGCTTTTATGTCATTAGTTTTTAGTACTGCAGAGTTCTCTTATATATATATATACACATATATACTCTATCAAAAAACAAATTTCTTTAAGTCTTTTTTCTTTTACAACATCCAATGTGAACTTTGCATTTATTTGAAAATACAATGCTTCCTTATACATTTCTTGTAACTTACTTTCAGTTTTGAAATAACTTTGCAACTTAAGATTAGAAAATATTACAAGGAAAAAAAAAGAAAATATTACAAGGAACAAAGGAATGTAACTTTTGTAGTAGCTGATAAAATGCTTAGTAAGAAAGTATTTTTTATATAAAAGAGAAATTTCATAATAAAGTCAGAAGTACATAGACATTAAATATATCTGGGATCTTGATCAGGGGACTATCAAAATCTGTTCTGTCACTTTCTCCCCAAGAAGAGTCTTGCCATCAAGATAAAGATGGAGAGAAATAAAAACTCAAGACTATGTATCCCCTTATATAGAAAGACAAGTTTTCTAGAAATAAATGTAACATAATCAATCTGATATCCATTCAAGAAACTTTTGCTCTTAAATCCTACAACTAAATTAAAACCAAATTGCAAGTTGAATATTAAAATGTAAAAACACCCCAAAGGATTGTAAGTGGCTTAACCTATGTTATTGAGTTTTACAATGTCATTTTTTTACAAATATGAGAAAAAAACATTTTTTTTCAGGCTTAGGGAAAACAGAACATTTTGTTTTATGTTCTCTATGTCCTGTTGAAAAGAAGACTTATTTCAGTAGATTACAGAAACAATTATAAAGAAGTATTATTCCAATATGAATTATTAGTCCAGACATTTAAAACTGCACTTGGGAAAGAAAATCCTTAGTTCATCCTAGAAAAGAAAGGTTCAATGCATAAATATCAAAACAACTGGAAAAGAAATAGAAGTGGAGGAAAACCAAGTCTTAGAGACCAGGATATTCTGCATCCACATGCAAGTGTTAACTGTTAGGCAGCTCTTTATAATCACTGTTTTCTTGTCCTTCTCAAAAGCAAGTTTATGCATTTTCCTTTTCACTTATCCTTCTGTACATGCTGTTTCATCATATTCTAAGTAACATTCCTCTGCACTTGCCTGGTGGCTCAGATAGTAAAGACTCTGCCCACAATGCAGGAGACCTGGGTTTGATCCCTGGGTCGGGGAGATCCCCTGGAAAAGGAAATGACAACCCACTCCAGTATTCTTGCTTGGAGAATTCCATGGCCAGAGTCCACGGAGTTGCAAACAGTCAGATATGACTGAGTGACTAACATGCATAAATAAGATTCTAAAAGTTCAAAATCAGACTGTGTGCTTCCTTCCAGTTCACACTGTGGACTGAGTTCAGACACTTAGCAACCATCCCTCCCAAAATCTGATTAAAATGTTAAAAATACAAATCACAGCATCTAAAATAATGATAGCTTATTTCTATTGGGAAACTACCATGTTTCAAGCATTCTTCTGCATGCATCTCATTTAATCCTCAGCAACTCCTACTTTACAGGTGAACAAACTGAGGAACAAAGAAGTTAAGGAACTTGTGCCGAGTCACAAAATCAGTATTTAGTGGAGCCCGGGTTTGAATCCAGAAGCCATGAAGGGAGCCCCTAAGCACACTACCAGTGGAAAGAACATGAAGAAAAGGAAGGAGGAAGAGGAAGAGGGGAAGGTGGAGGAAGAGGAGAAGGAGATGGGGAATCAGAGGAGGAGAAAGGGAAGAGGGGAGAGGTGAGGAGGGGAGGAGAAGGAGGGGGAGAAAGAGGAAGAAATCAATAAAGGTGATGAAAAAAAATGCTCTTTTCAGGAGACTAAAAATTTCAAAGGATTTCTACAAGAAAACAGATTGATGGAGCATGCACAATCATAAGAGGAACGGCAGGCTATGAGGCAATCACCATCAAGATGTTAAATTTCTTAAATGTCTACGATATGTCTAGATTAATTAGGGGTTCTCATCCTCCCCATAAGACAGTGCAGATACAGAATCTGTCCTCCCCTAAAGCAGGCTCCAACCAGGGAATCAGAAAAAAAAAAAAAAGTATTTATACTAGAGGGAATGCCACGCAGGTGATTGATCACACAGAGGACTATGTTGCTGCGAAGCCATGCAGGAATAGAGGGCAAAAGCAGGAAGCAGGGTGGACGTGGAGTTCCTGATGGCAGACGGTCAGCTCGCCAGGTAGAAGCTTGGATAAGGCGTGTCCCGGGTAAGCGGAAGCTATTTCCAGAGACACTGCCTGAGACAGGCAAGCTGAGGGAGGGGGAGAAAGGCTTTTCATTCCCCTCTTCCATGTCCCCATCTGACGCCTCTGTGTCCCATTGGTCAATCCCAGCCAGAACCATCTGAGACCCAGGAAACAGCCTGTGAGTCAATCTTCTCGTGATAAGGAACAGAGCAAGAGCAAAAAATGATTCTGAGGGCACAGGCTCCAGAACAGCATGGATATTTCTAAATAAAATGACAGACCATCCTGGCAAGCAGTCCCAGTATGGGTATGAGGGCCAGAGATGAATAAAAACCTGACATAACCCTGGACACCTAACTTCATCCTCTCGGAGGCCTGTACTCACCTATTTATGTCCCACACACTCTAATGGGAAGCCCTTATTTAGCCCCCAACAGTCCAGGGAGAGACCATGTGTGTGAACTCACCTAACCAATTGCAGAAGAAGCACAGTAGTAGGTGCCCAAAATTATCAAGCTACTACATTCTTTATCAGTTTTAAAGGACAACTCAGAGTCAGCAAGAATCTCAGGGAAATGAACAGTATGAAAGAAAAGGACCATAATAAAAAAACAGAACACTTAACTCTGGAGAAAACAGTGATACTGAAGAAGACAAATAATTCTAAATTAATGTCAGAAGATTAGACAACTCCTGCCTCCATAAAACTAAAACAAACTGCTATAAAAAAGAAGCGATCAAAGAAAAAGAAAACCTTCTTGGAAAGTAGGTCATTGACTTTTTAATAAAAATTCAAAACTGCTGAATCATAGAGAAAACATTCCTAAAGACCAAATTTGTGATAGAGAAGATAAGATTGAATACATCTTCCAAGATGAAAACATGAAAACACAAAATATGAAAAAATAACTCCAGATATACAAAATAAGGCTCAAGGAGGTAGGGAAATAATTTTTTAAATAGTCATAGAAGAAACTTCCCACTCTCAAGAAAGATACAAATTTTAGATTGGAAAGGCCCATCCAATTCTAAGCAAGAAAAGAAAAGAGAGAGAGAGAGAAAGATATACATTGAGATTTTTATTGAATTCAGTGGATAGAAAGAGAATTCTGGAAGCTTCCAGAACCAACAAACAAATGAAAATCAGACACATCAGACTTCATTTCACTTGTACTGAGGGCCTAAATAAAATGGAACAATAGCTTCCAAGCTTTGAAGGGAAATAAGAGGTATAGATATGGGTATAGGAATAAATATAAAGTTAAAAATCATAGAAGTATATACACAATAATAATAATAAGAGCAACATTTCTAAGTAAAGACAGCTAACCTGTGTGTTTGCACTTCACTGCATCTAGCATAGTCTGTGGCACAAGTAAGTTGCTCAGCCAATATTATTGGCTTTGTGTATGAAACATTGTTGAATGGACTACAGAAGGGAATGAATAAGGCCACAAAGTCTTAATGGGAAGCTATATACATAGTGACAACCTATATGAACCATTAAATCTCAGTCAATGTTATCCTCTTGAGGCATTCTTGCTTTCTGAGACTTATTTGTTTCCATTCTCACATTTGATTAACAATTTGATTAAGCAGTCAGATACAACAGGTGAAAGTAAGCATAGGGCTGGTTTATGCCTCCAAGGACTTGCCACCTGAACGCTACCAAATAGCACTGTACATCACGCCGCAGTATGGCCAGCCTCACCAGTTACAACCTTTCTATGGTAGGCAAATGTCAGGGGAACAAAGGGAAGGCTGATACCTCAAGCTCGGCTGTTGCCTTTAAATTAATTGACCTTTTCAAGCTTATTTTACACCTTGGTTGTGGAGGATCTAGGACCCAGTGAAAAGGCTGCTAGGCTTTCCTAGTTTTCTTATGGCCCTGTGTTTAACC
>SJYT01058474.1:157513-294535 GCA_006410635.1 Cephalophus harveyi | reverse complement strand
TTCAATTCTATCTGAAGAATTAAATTTCACTATAATTCTTATATTAAGGCAAGTTATTAACACTTCATTGTTTTTCATGTTGTCCCATTTCTTATTCCTTTTTTGTTTCACTAAATTATATCTGGAGCAAATGATTTAAGAAAGTACACAGCTAATTTTTCTTTCTTGTTTGCTGGTTTTATCTTTCAGTGTTATTGAGATATAATGGACATATAGCAGTGTATATGTTTAAGGTATACACTATAATTATCTGACTTACATACATCAAAAAATGAGTATGTAGATAAATATTATGAGTCCAAGTCCTCCAAAGCTGTTTTTTACTTTCTCCTCACACCTAATATTTTAAGTGCAAAAGCCTAGGATTAAAATAATTTTCCTCAGAACAGATAAGCCTTTAAGCTACATAAGGCACTTAAAAGAAGTTAACTATGAAGAGCAAAAATAAAAGCATTCTGAAAGTAAAGGTGTTAAATGGTTGATTGATAAGAATATTTGAGGATGCAGAGAATCTACTTAAAGTAGAAAAAATATCCTAAAATTGAGTGGAAGACGATAAGATCAAAAGTAGAGTATGAAGATCTTAAAAGACAATACAAATGTTGCCAATTTATTAGAAATTCTTGGGAGAGGTGAAGGAAGTGATGTGAAAAGGACTTCCAGATTCTGGCACCATAATGCCCAGCATACAGTGGGAAGTTAATGTTGATTGAATGAATGGAGAAAGTTTAGCATTAACTAAATCATGAGGTTAAAAGGGTGTGCACTAGAAAAGTGGTAATGAAAACAATGAGATATTCATCAATCATAAGGGAGTTTCGGACATGATGTACTGAAAGGCAACAAACAAGTATTTGCCCAAATATCTGAATTTTTCCGTAGTAATGATGGGCTTGAAATAGTCTGCCCATTCTATCACCAAGTTTCCCTTCTAGAACAGTGTCAATGAATTGCAAAATAACTTGTTTTTAGCTGGGACTGTTTTAAGACATTTGTCTTATGAGTAGCCTATCCTAACTTTAATGGTCCTTTTTACCAGAAGTGAGGGCTTCCCTGGTGGCTCAGACAGTAAAGCGTCTGCCTGCAATGTGGGAGACCCAAGCTCGATCCCTGGGTCGGGAAGATCCCCTGGAGAAGGAAATGGCATCCCACTCCAGTACTCTTGCCTGGAAAATTCCATAGACAGAGGAGCCTGGTAAGCTGAAGTCCATGGTTTCACAAAGAGTCGCACACGACTGAGCAACTTCACTTCTTACCAGAAGTGAAGATGTTTATTAGGGTACTAAAAAGCCAATAATAAAGTCCTTTAGTTGTATTTTTTTTAAAATCAAGATTCCTGGTCTTTTGTCTGTCTGTGTTTCAGTCCCCTTGTGGGGTCTCAAGGAAGTCAGTTAACTGGAATGTGTCCTAAAGTTAACTTCCTATTACGGTGCCCAGCACATCTCAAGCCTCAGTAAATATTAATAGGACAAATACATTTATATACATTAATTGCTGAAAAGTAGTTCCATTAGACAATTTAGCCCTAGAATTTTTATAATGCTTTTTACTTCCTAGAGGCACTTCCACATGCATTTTCTGATGAGATTCGATGTGTTGTATATGGATATTACAACTGTCATTAACAGAACACAATTCAAATAGAATAACTAATAATAAAACACAGTTTCTAAAATGTTAAGACTTTCCAATATTGACTACTCTGGCAGCTTAATGATGTCATCAAGGATCCTAATTTTCTGCCCTGCTTTCCACTGTGCCAATCTAGTCATAGTTATTTTCCTTAGCTGCCAAAAATAGAACCAGAGTTGCATCCTTCCTCTTACATATCCAATTAAAAACTGTCTCTCCGGGCACTTAGTCCAGGATCCAGCACCTCCCAGAGAGTGTGAGGGCTGTAGAAACTGGGATCAGGACATCACAGCAGGTTTGAGGCCTCTTTACATCTTGCTCTCAAGTTTTAACCCCAAAGGGCTAAGGCAGGCCACAGCTACTGTATCGCATCTCTCTCCACTAATCTCTTTTGTGCTAGCTGCTCAGTTGTGTCCAACTCTTTGGGACCCCATGAATTGTAGCACACCAGGCTCCTCTGTCTATGGGATTCTCCAGGCAAGAATACTGGAGTGGGTTGCCATTTCCTCTTCCAAGGGATCTTCCCGACCCGGGAATTGAACCCAAATCTCCCACACTGCAGGCAGACTCTTTACCATCTGAGCCACCAGAAAGACCACATTCCTGTTCTGAATGCATGTTGAAGCCTGGTCTAGGCTTCTCTTCTCTGGTTTTCCCATGGTGACCTTTCCCCTTGGGATTGTGATGTGCCTCTGTAATTTCTGCCTCATCTCTCCTCAACTGAGAACCCCCCCACAGGAAGTCAGGGCTTATTCACCACTGTAGCCCCAGCTAGCACCAAATAGTGACTGGCCTTCAAGTGTATAGTAAGTCTGTGCAATAAGTCTAACCGGGCATAATTTGGGGGGAAAAAGGTCTCTCTTAAAAAGAATGAATGAAAAAGTTTCTCAAAAATCCCTGAGACTCCCCAGTGCCCCAAACTGTAACGCATGTCTATTCCTACACTAATCACAGGCTGGCAGGTGGGAATCCTCTGATTTGCATTACTAATCAGATTAGAGATCATTTCTGGACCTCTTGTGTGTGTGTGTGTGTGTAAAGGGAGGCAAGGAAAACCAAAACAAAATCAGAATACTTTCAGCTAGAGGAAAGAAGGGATGGATGCTAGGGAGACATTCAACAACATCCACTCCAGTCATTTTCTTGCTTGCTATTAATAATACGAGAATGCCAAGGCTGGACTACCATGCTCGAAATATTGTATCAAGACTCACAGAACTTTAGAACAGGCAGGACCAGAGAAATGTTGAACTTACTCCTCTTCATCACAAGTGAGGAAACTAAGGTTTCAAGGTCTCGAAAAGTTAAATGCCTTACCCTAGTTCACATGGGCAGTTAAAATAGAACTGGTAATAAGACTCAAATTATTTAATGGCTAATTATATGTCCCATTTGTGACATTCCTCTTCAAAAATAAGAATGGTGACACTCTAGATAAGAGAAGAACACTCAGTTGCTGACATCATGTCAGTAAATTAATGACAAAAAAATATATATATAGTGTTTAATGTGTGATATTATAAATAAGATAAATGATTAGAAGAGTAATTATTTTTAAACTAGGTGATTATAAAAGGATATGATCTGTTTTCATTTGTTAGTTATCAATGTACTGTGACCTTAATTTTTAGGAAAAATTTATAGGACTCCCTCTTTGCTGTAAAGAACAAAGTATATTTTCTAAGAAATGTCATGTCATTAGATCCCATCCAAATCAAGAATAAGAAAGGAAAGATTTTATGACAATCAGAACTTGAAAATGCCTGAAGGGGAAAAACATTAAGCATTTTCATTTTACAATAGCTCAGAACATTCTGTTTGGGATTATTTACATTGTTTTCCTATTTTCAAAGCCATTCTAAAATTTTTCTGTATTGTAAGAGCCATTAAAACTAATGTAAACCAAATATGAATCATGAAATTATGTCAAAGAGGTTTTGATGTATTTTTTACTATATTTTCATAGTCACAAACAGCATAACTACAGATATGATTTCCATGTATAAAATAAAACAATTATTGTGTAGAAAAAGCTCATCCTTTCCTTGATGTTTTTTGGTGCCATTTCTGATATAAAGGGATTATATGCTGCCTTCTGGACTGTGATAGCTCTGTCACCAACAACAACTGAAATTGCTTTAAAGATTAACAAAATTCTAGGAAATAATCACTAAATGTTCCAGAAACAAATGTGTGGGATGAATAAAATTAGATATTTTCAAAGAAGGAAGAACTAAGAACATCAACTATTGCTCTTAAGCCATTAACTTACATTTATTGTTATGATTTCCACACAGTGAATATTTTAATGCACAACTTTGAAATGCAAAATATCTACAGAAAATATTTTATATGACATGAAACCTGGCATAAAAATGAGGTAGCCATGCAAGAGAGCACTAGGTTCTATTACTTTGGACTTAGCTATCAAATAATAGCTTACATCCTGAGCCAGAGACATGAACATCAATTTTCCCATTATTCATCTTCTGTTTCACATTTCTGTGATGATGAGATGCAAAAACATTTAAAAGTACACATTAACCCTCTGGTAAAATACTGATAATGAAAACTCAAAGGTCAATCATTGAGTGGTACAAGTTAATTCATACTATAATTTTTGGAGGAGAAAAAGAAATCAGCTATAAATGTTTCAAGATAAACAAATCAGCAGGTATTATTATATAATTATGTAATATATAATAATTATGCAATATAATTTTAATTTATTATAATTATAATTTCAAGTATTTTTGTATTCCAAGATAACCTTAAATGTGTTTATGCTATTTTGAAATAATTTCCAAGAAATTTCTTGCTTTTAAACTTAGTAGTTATTATAATGCTGACATTTCAACTTATTACAACACTCATGATAATTTAGCAGTTAATACATCTTGATGTTTCAAATCTGCAGCAGAATTCAAGGAAGAGAAAAAGCCATTTACAAGTATAAATTAATAAGGAATATAAAAAGTTAACTATATATTTCCAGCTATTATACACCTTGCTTTTGAAAGCATTTGTGAATTGTTTTTACTGTAATTAGCTTTAACATTTGTTCAGCTTTTGCCAACAAAGGTGTTGTGTTTGGAAACTCAAATATGCTTAGAAAGTAATGTCTTTGAGCCACTTAAAGTTTAGCAATCACTTTGCTACTCTCAATTACATACCTAGCAGATCAGTTGTTTTAAGGGTCCCATTCTATAGATTAGAAGCTGAAAAGAAAAATAACCAGTCTTTATTAGTTAGAATTCCAATCTGAAAAACCAAAGGCTCAACAGTAACAATGGTGAATCACAAAATAAGCTGCAGAAAGATAATGGGGATAATATTTTTGAAACGCCTCCTGGTGCATTTTTACCTTCTTGATTTGATAGTTTCTATAGCATAGCCACTCTGCCATTACTGGCTCAAGAAAAGGGAAAGCACTTAACACAGCATTGAGAAGAAGCAGCATGTGATGTAAGGGAAATAATGCTCATCAAACCATTGGACTTTCCTCCTCTAAAAGTATCATTCCCTGCACCCACATACTTGCATCTAAGTCTTTCTTATTTCTCTTAGATTCACCTTCCAAGTTCTCATTTCATACTAACAAAAAGATTATCAAAAGACAGCACTGACTCCCTTCAAGGGAACTCCTTCCCAATCATGGTAAAACATACATCAAGGTTTTGGTTTTGTCTTCAGTCTTGTTCAGTCTTGATTTTTGCATTCTAATCCCTATCAAGACATTATAGCACTGTAGTCCAACATTACGGCATTTCTTGAAGCCAGCATTAACTCATCTTAAGTAACAAGCCAAAGTCCAAAACAAGGCTAGCTTTCCTAAAATGTTCACACAGCTCTCTATCAGATCAGTCAACTGATTAGAGGAAAACAAAAACATAGATGTGATCAAAGATAATTTCAATTTAGAGTACTGAATAGAATACAACTCTCTGGTGAAAATCTCCATGACCATTTCCATATAGGACTTTCCTAAGTTCATGGTGGGACACCTGCTTTAAATATACACAAATTTATAAAGTGAATTAAATGTTTCACTTTATGTCTCAGAAAAAATTGTCCAACCCAAAGGTAAATTAAAATTTCTATCTCAAAGCTACATACCTGACAAGTAAAGACACTGAAAAAATGTATAATACACATTATTTTCAAGTGTATACAAACACTGTGCATTAACAAAACATCAACAGGTGAAAATATTTCAGTAAAGTTGCTAAAAAATATGACCATCTACAGGAAAAAATAAAGCATCAATGAATTTTAAAAATCAAAATCATACAGAAGATATGTTTTGACTATATGGGAATTAAGCTAGACATCAACAACTAAAAATAGTAGAAAATTTTCCAATGTTTAGGAATTAAGCAATATACTTCTAAATAGCCCTTGGGTCAAAGTTGAGATCACAATGAAAATTAGAAAATATTTTAAATCTAATCTGTGAGATTCAGCAAAATTGTGCTTAAGCAGAAATTTATAGCCTTAAATGAGTACATTAGAAAAGAAAAAGACTAATGATCTAAGTTCCATGTCAAAGAGCTGGAAAAAGAAAGCAATTAAAGGTAAAATACAGGAAACAAGACTGATGAGGGCAGAAGTAAGTGAAATAAAAAGGCTTACAGCAGATCAGATCAGAAAAACCAGATGTTGGATCTTTTAAACGTGAATACAATTGATAAAAAGATAATGGCCAGGATTGAAATGGAAAAAAAGTAAGCTACTTCATAGCATATAGACATAATAAGTGTCATAATAGGAGAGATTATGAAAACTTTATACCAATAAATGTTTAAAAATACATTTATAGACAAATTCCTAAAAATAATCAACAAAAAAGATTTTTTAAAAACCCTATTTACCAAACTCACGTAAGAAATTGAAAAAATGGGTATTTCCATACCTAATAAAGAATTTTAAATGACTATTAAAACTCTTTACACAAAGACAATGCCAACCAAGACTAGAAATGTTCCACCTGTGAAATCTACCAAGTTTTTAAGAAAGAAATTACACCAATACTATGCAGACTCTTCCAGAAAATATTAAAGTAGAATATGATAGATATAATTATACAGATAATTCAAAAGGGCATTGGATAAAAAATCAATATGAGATGTGTATAAGAGACAGGAGTACTGGAGTGGGGTGCCATTGCCTTCTCTGAGATATATATATATAAATGAATATAAATAAAAACCTATGGTTGGATATTTTGGATTCTCCAATAAAGGGAAGGCATTTTGTGAAAGCAACATCTTAATAATCAACTACTAAGACTAAACATCTTTCTGATTATATCATTAAACCTTTTGCCAAATAAAAATGTTTCTGTTTCCATTATAAAGCAGCAGTTAGATATCACAGTTTTATATCTTCTAATAATCAAAATAATGCTTTATAGTAGAAAATGTAGATAAGATATGAAATATTGTTTAAAGAAAATAAAGACTACTCAAGTAAGTTTTTAAATATATTAACACTGAGTTATTGGTCTGAAAGATTCAAGATCGTTCTTTGCAAATTAATCTTTAGACTCAAATGCAATACAAATAAAATTCAAACAGGATTTTTTGTGATTATTTGATTCTCAAATGGATATACATTTAAATAGCCAAGAATATCTACAATGATGGAGAAACAAATTAGAGGACTACCCTTATTTATTTAACTGAACATCAAGACATTATTAAGATATATTAATTAAGGCAGGTTTTATTGCTGCACAAATAGGCAAATACAGACCAATGGAACAAAACACAAGTTCAGTAACAGACCCATAGATTTGGGATAGATTTGCTTTATGAAAAAGGTGGCACTGCAGAGAAGGGGATAAAGACTTCTTAAATGGAGCTGGAAGAACTAGTTATCCATACGGAAAACAATGAAACTAGGGTTTCTCCTCATAGCACAGAGAAAAATCAGTTCTAGGTAGACTGCAGATCTAAAGATGAAAGGTCATGTGGTCATGATCTTAGAGTAACGAAGACTACTTAAGTAGAACACGAAGAGCACTAACCATAAAAGAAAATTAATTAGGTAGATTACATGAAAATTTAAAACTTATTTTCAACAAAACATTTTATTAATTATGTGAATGAGTGAGCCACAAGGTAGAAAAGGTAATTGATATATAATTGACAGGGGGTTTACACTTCAAATATATAAAGAACTTCTAATCATGTGAAACAGACAAGAAAAATAGAAAAAGGCAAAAGACTGGAATAGACACTTCAGAGGAGGATATTCAAATACATAACTAATATAGTAAAGGGTCCTCAACTTCATTAATCACCAAAGAAATGCAAATTTAATAAAAAATATGTTATCATTCTACACAAAAAGAATGGGTAATCTTTTTTAAAAGATTATACCAGATGATATTGAGAATGCAGAACAGTTGCAGCTCTAATACTCTGCTGGTAAAAATCTAAACTGGTACCCTTTTGAAACACCATCTGACAATATCTAGTGAAGCTGAGTGAACAGGTGCACACCGTTTGTTACAATTCCACCTCTAGGTATATACCCAATACAAAAAGGTGCCCATGTTTGTGAGAAGACATGTACAAGAATATTCATAGTATTGGTAGTAGAATATCCACAGTAGCATTAACTGGAATAACTAATAACTGGAAACAATTTAAAGTCCCACAAGTAATAAAAATGATTTAAAAATTAAATAATTCACTATCATACCATAAAAGGATATACACTACAAAATGAAAACAACATCTACAAAGAACATGAATGACTCCACAAGCACACGGTGAGTGAAAAAAGCCAGACCTAAATATCATTAAGCTAGAAGGTAATTTTAAAAACACTGAAGACTATTCTGGTGTTAGAAGCCAGGATAATGTCACATTTGGAAGGAGGGAGGGAGTATTATTGAATGTTGACAATGCTGTATCTCTTGAATTGGGTGGGTCTGTTCACTTTGTGATTGAAACATACACATAATATAAGCATTTTTCTATATGCAGAAGTATATAATTTTTTGATGTTTCTTTTAAAAATACATTTGCAACCTTTAAATTATTTTTAAGTACCTCTTCAACAATTGTTCCAAAGCAATCATATAACCTATACTCTCTCAATGTCATCATAATTAAAAAGAAAAAAAATTACATGTTAAATGTTAATTGGGAATGATTAGAAAGGTCAATAGTGTAAAAAGAAATAAAATCCCCATGTCAAAAAAAAAGGAAAGAGAGAAAATCTCAAGTGTATTAAGTGAAGTCACTCAGTTATATCTGACTCTTCGCAACCCCAAGGACTGTAGCCTACCAGGCTTCTCTGTTCATGGGATTTTCCAGAAAAGACTACTGAAGTGGGTTGCCATTTCCTTCTCCACGGGATCTTCCCAACCCAGGGATCGAACCCGGGTCTCCCACATTGCAGGCAGATGCTTTACCATCTCAGCCACCAGGGAAGCCAAGTATATTAAGGTACTGGTAAATGAAATAGCAAACATATAATAGACTCCATTCCTGGTTAATTATGTCCAAAACACTACTCCATATCAACTTGCTAAAGAAAATGAATGTGATGCTCTCTTCACAGGCAGAGAAACTCATGCATTTTTTTTTTTTTTAAAGAATCCTTTTTGATTGACTTGGATGATTTCAATGCATTCCTCTTTCACTAAAGGAAGCAGTCATGAAGGAAAATGTGTGTAAGTAATAAAATAATGAAGAACAGTTGTACATTTTGTAAGAGGTTAAACCAATGCAAAATGAGAATGAGGTGTTTTTATAATTTTGTTACTATATAAAATGTTGTCTCCACTAATGAAAAAACAACATAAAAAATGATGGAGCATGGGAATTATTGAAAACGAAATAATCCAAAAATGAGAATTTTTAAGCATTTGCTTTTAAACAAGACTAATTCATTGTTAGTATACAATAACATATGGCATAAAATTTAATTATCAAATCAGCAAAAATAAACAGTTTCAGACACAGCCCTCATCTATAGACCCATTCCAAGCATTTGTTCTCATTTTAGAGTTTACTGCTTCCATTCCTCTTCAAGTGGGGGTGTACACACCAAATGCTTACTCTATTTTCAGGATTTTGGTCCTAAGTTGGGCAAGGCATGGGTCCCTGGAGTAGGCCATGTAAGTGGTGAAAATCAAAACAGAACTTGAATTCTTTCAAGCTGACTTATCCCACAAAAACATTTAGTGTAAAAGGAAGAAATATTTAACATGGTGTCTCACTTTGGTTTATTTTTGACATTTGAGGGGTTTTGTTTGGCTGTGTTTTTATTTCTTTTTTTTCTTCTTCTTCCTTTCTCCCTTTCTTCCTCCTTTCCACCCTTGCTTCCTTCCTTTCTTTTTGTATATATAAGGTTTAAAAAGAAAGTTCTAAAAAATGGTGCCCTACATTCACATTTTTAGTTGATTTTTCTTGGTGTTTATGTGTATGGCCAAAATCTAATCAAGAAATAAATTTCTTCCAGGTTTCCATATTTATAAGAAAGAAGAAAAAAGAATGTGATTTAGAATAAGTTTAGGTTTAATTCCTTAAATGATTCTGGCATTTTCCACTTGATGAGTCTATCGTCAATCTATTTTGCATTTCTATAACTACATATTATTACATTAAGACTTTAAAAGTCTTATGAATATGTTTTGGTTGATTGTGGCATTAAAATATACCAATGTCCATATAGTGCTTAACATTTCCCCTTAAAGCTCCTTAAATCTTAAATTTGTGTTCAACCTTCACACTCAGCCGTTCCCAGGAAGCCTGGTAAATGCAATGCTAAATTTTCACTGCCTCTTTTTTTTTCCTTTGCTTGTTTTATGTCATCTATAACTTGTTTTATTAGAACATCTTGAGCAGGATGTACTGTTAGGATACTATTAAAAAGGTGGTGGTGCTGATGGCATATAACAGGAGGAGGGGAAGGAAGAAACAAGTAGCCAGGGAAGAGATGAGAGGGAAGTGGCTGATGACAGTTAAAATTTAAGTGACAACTGGGAGGATTCAGCTAGAACGGCTCTATCCCTGACACTCGAAGCCTGGTACCTGGCACATTGCAGGTGTTCAGTAGTACAGTTAGAACTATTATCATCATTGATATTTCCCAGAGCAAAACATGGTGGAAAGACCAAGACCAAAAGCTAGCTTGACCACCTACTCTATGTATGAGAAGACAGTAGATCCTCTTGACTTTTTCCTTGATCTTCTGAGCCCCTAGTTTTATGTTTATTTGTTTTTGTATCCAGCAAGTATTAAGAGCTAGTAGAAAATCAGTAAATTAATAATCTATTATTGTTTTCTCAAAATGACTGTTTATATACACACATATGTACCTACAATGAGATGTGTGAAAAACACTGAGGCCAAAATTAACTTTCGAAGAAGAAAAAGGGCATTGAAACTTGTGTTCATTTTAATGTAACTTGTTAAACATCCACTGCTGAACAAGTTTCATATAAATATTTCCTGATTTTAAAAGTGGCTTTCCAATGGCCTAGGAGTAAAAGTTATGAGTATGGCTGCCAATTTTCACATCTGGACACTATGAAATGTAATATGGTCGTTATATTCATAATCATTTTCCCTATGGCTCAGTACAATTCCCCTATTAGCTATCATTTATTCAGAATTAGGGAAATTATACTGCCAATAATAGTGCAACTTAACCTGATTTAAAAGCACGGTGGCTTGTATATCTTAAGACTCCTTACAAATTGGCATCCATTGTAAACTTAAAACTAGTATAACTAGTCCCTTTTCAGCACCTAAGTCATATACTTTTTTTTTTTTTTTCCTAAATCAAAATGGCCAGGTTTGGCAGGGTTGGTCCAGTTCTGGTCATTATTGAGGCTATCACCTTTACGATTAACATGGATCCTGGGAATTTATGTGGCTCCAGAATACCAGGGAATGGACCTGACCCTTGGTCGTCACTACAATCCCATTTATGATTCAGTGGCATTGCTACCTTCTGGTCCTTTGCTGTAACTCCAGACGGGTCACAGTGTCCCCTTGACAGCTGTCCACAGTCACACACACTCTCACCCACTGTGGGGCTCTTTCCACTGCAGAAAACTGCTCCCCGGAATCCTCCCAACAAATCAACACAAGCACTCCCTTCAGTTAGGGAACAAATCTTCAATATCTCATAGAAACTCACCGAATCCAAACCCTCCATTCCCCGAGTCCTTTTCCTTACATCCATCCTTCCCCAAATGGTCTCCACAGCTTGTTCATTGCTTTTAAAACACAAAGTATCTTTAATTTCCCTTGGGGCAAGAAATCCAGAAACAAATGGACAAGACTCCAACTCCGTTTTAAAGGCAGTGTGCTGGGCAATGTGAGGGACAGAATGACAAAAATTACTTGCTATTCATTCAGGTTCCCATAAAAGCAAGAAAAAGCTGAAGTAAAAAGTCTCAGAGCCACATTCTTCTACAGAAATTATATGGAAGGTGGAAAAGTCGTCTTGAGTAACTGGGAAAGAAAGCAGGGCTCACAGTCAGACAGACCTGGGTTTAAGATCTGAGAAACTCTACTCCTAGGTATATAAGCAAGAAAAATGAAAACATATCCACACGAAACTTGCACACAAGTGGTTATAGTAGTGCTATTCATAGTATCCCTAAAATGGAAATAGCCAAATTTCCAGTCACTGATGAATGCATAAAATGTAGCATATCCATCCAACGGGACATAACTGAACAATAAAAGGAATGCATGTTGTATAGCAGAAACTAACATAACACTATAAAGCAATTAACCTCAAATTTTTTAAAAAAAGGAAGGAGGAAATTCTCACTTTGTATATACTCAGCTGCTCAGTTGTCTGACTGTGCGACTCCATAGACTGTAGCCCACCAGGCTCCTCTGTCCATGGGATTTCCCAGGCAAGAATACTGGAGTGGGTTGCCATTTCCTCCTCCAGGGGATCTTCCCAGCCCAGGGACAGAACCCGTATCTCCTGTGTCTCTTGCATTGGCAGGCAGATTCTTTACCATCACACAACCTGGGAAGAAACCCCAGAAATATTCACTGGTAGCATATTATGGGAAACAAACAACACTATGAATCTACTGATTGTAAGATAGCATACTGCACAAACCTAACAAAGCATTGAATTCATGTGAAACAAATAAAATATTAATTCTACTGATTGCAGGATTATCTTTGAGTTATGTGAATATGAATAAGTTTTCCATTTGTTTTATTCAAGTATAAACTAAGTCATCTGTCGAGATTGGCTCGACAAGCAGGTTTTCCGAAAGTGCGATACGGCGAGAGAATGAGAAATGAGACACAAGAATTCAGTGAAAAGCGAGGATCAGGGGACCAACACCACTCCAAGGTGAAGGTGCCGAAACTGAATCCAAGCCAGCTTTATTACACTCTCAGCCACGAATTAAAGAATATGCGAGAAGTTAAGCTATAACTCATGTGGCCTTCAGGGCCAAAGAACAAAATGATCATTAACCATTGAGTAATTAAGAAATAGTAATCAATAACAAATCAGTAACTAAGACTAATATTCTTATCTATAGATTTTCCACCAGATACGTAAAACATGTGACTCTGAGACACCAGTTGAGAAACAGTCTAGGATCAGTTTTCCGACCCCAGGATCATATCTTGTTTTCAAGATTATGAACCGTTCCTCTTGTTCCAAGAGTCTCATGCCTTATAACATCCAGTTTATCGATAATTATAAATTTCTTTTGTGGCCCTTGCCAGCGCCTGCTTTTCTTTTATACTTCCTGTCTCCTACAGTCACCCAAAACTCATGCTGTATAGGGATTTATGAATTCCAAGGATAACCATTTCAAAATTTTGTCAAAATAAAAAAAAAAAGTAAATGTCAAAAAATGTATAAAGTATTTATGCATGCTCAGTCAGTTCAGTCCAATCACTCAGTCTGACTCTTTGCAAACCGATGGACTGCAGCACGCCAGGCTTCCTCGTCCATCACCAACTCCCAAAGCTTGCTCAAACTCATGTCTGTCAAGTCGGTGATGCCATGCAACCATCTTATCCTCTGTTGTCCCCTTCTCCTACCTTCAACCTTTCCCAGCATCGGGGTCTTTCCCAATGACCCTTCAGTTCTTCGCATCAGGTGGCCAAGTTATTGGAGTTTCAGCTTCAACATCAGTCTTTCCAATGAATATTCATGACTGATTTCCTTTGAGATTGACTCGGTTGATATCCTTGCATTCCAAGGGACTTTCAAGAGTGTTCTCCAACACCACAGCTCAAAAGCATCAATTCTTTGGCACCTAGGTTTCTTTATAGTTCACCTCCCACATCCATACATGACTACTGGGAAAACCATAGCTTTGACTAGACAGACTTTTGTTGGCAAAGTAATGTCTCTGCTTTTTAATTTGCTGTCTAGGTTGGTCATAGCTTTTCTTCCAAGGAGAAAGTATCTTTTAATTTCATGACTACAATCACCATCTGCAGTGATTTTGGAGCACAAGAAAATAAAGTCTCTCACTGTTTCCATTGTTTCCTCATCTACTTGAAATGAAGTGATGGAACCAGATGCCATGATGTTAGTTTTCTGAATGTTGACCTTTAAGCCAACTTTTCACTCTCCTCTTTCACTTTCATCAAGAGGCTCTTTAGTTCTTCTTCACTTTTTACCATAAGGGTGGTGTCATCTACATATCTGAGGTTATTGGTACTTCTCCCAGAAATCTTGATTCCAGCTTGTGCTTCATCCAGCCTGGCAGTTCACATGATATACCCTGCATACAAGTTAAATAAGCAGGGTATTCATGCTATAGTACTGATAAAACTGTGAAAACATATTACTGAAAGAAGTCTGCCAAAAAGACCACATGTTGTCTGGTTGAATAATATTTATAAAAAATTTCCAAAACAGTGAAACTAACAGAGATAGGCTTTCTTAACTCTTCTTGCTATTCTTTGGAACTCGGCCTTCAGATACTTATATATCTTTCCTTTTCTCTTTTGCTTTTCACTTCTCTTCTTTTCACAGCTATTTGTAAGGCCTCCCCAGACAGCCATTTTGCTTTTTTGCAGTTCTTTTCCATGGGGATGGTCTTGATCCCTGTCTCCTGTACAATGTCACAAACCTCATTCAATAGTTCATCAGGCGCTCTATATATCAGATCTAGGCCCTTAAATCTATTTCTCACTTCCACTGTATAATCATAAGGGATTTGATTTAGGTCATACCTGAATGGTCTAGTGGTTTTCCCTACTTTCTTCAATTTCAGTCTGAATTTGGTAATAAGGAGTTCATGATCTGAGCCACAGTCAGCTCCTGGTCTTGTTTTTGTTGACTGTGTAGAGCTTCTCCATCTTTGGTTGCAAAGAATATAATCAATATGACTTCGGTGTTGACCATCTGGTGATGTCCATGTGTAGACTCTTCTCTTGTGTTGTTGGAAGAGGGTGTTTGCTATGACCAGTGCATTTTCTTGGCAAAACTCTCTTAGTCTTTGCCCTGCTTCATTCTGCATTCCAAGGCCAAATTTGCCTGTGACTCCAGGTGTTTCTTGGCTTCCTACTTTAGCATTCCAGTCCCCTATAATGAAAAGGACATCTTTTTTGGGTGTTAGTTCTAAAAGGTCTTGTACGTCTTCATAGAACCGTACAACTTCAGCTTCTTCAGCGTTACTGGTTGGATCATAGACTTGGATTACTATGATATTGAATGGCTTGCCTTGGAGACGAACAGAGATCATTCTGTCGTTTTTGAGATTGCATCCAAGTACTGTATTTTGGACTCTTTTGTTGACCATGATGGCTACTGCATTTCTTCTGAGGGATTCCTTCCCGCAGTAGTAGATATAATGGTCATCTGTGTTAAATTCACCCATTCCAGTCCATTTTAGTTTGCTGATTCCTAGAATGTTGACGTTCACCCTTGCCATCTCTTGTTTGACCACTTCCAATTTGCCTTGATTCATGGACCTGATATTCCAGGTTCCTATGCAATATTGTTCTTTACAGCATCAGACCTTGCTTCTATTACCAGTCACATCCACAGCTGGGTATTGTTTTTGCTTTGGCTCCATCCCTTCATTCTTTCTGGAGTTATTTCTCCACTGATCTTCAGTAGCATATTGGGTACCTACTGACCTGGGAAGTTCCTCTTTCAGTATCCTATCATTTTGCCTTTCATACTGTTCATGGGGTTCTCAAGGCAAGAATACTGAAGTGGTTTGCCATTTCCTTCTCCAGTGGACCACATTCTGTCAGACCTCTCCACCATGACCCACCCGTCTTGGGTTGCCCCATGGGCATGGCTTAGCTTCATTGAGTTAGACAAGGCTGTGGTCCTAGTGTGATTAGATTGACTAGTTTTCTGTGAGTATGGTTTCAGTGTGTCTGCCCTCTGATGCCCTCTTGCAACACCTACCATATTACTTGGGTTTCTCTTACCTTGGGTGTGGAGTATCTCTTCATGGCTGCTCCAGCAAAGCGCAGCCACTGCTCCTTACCTTGAAAAGGGGGTATCTCTTCACCACTGCCCTTCCTGACCTTCAACATGGGATCGCTCCTCTAGGCCCTCCTGCGCCCACGCAGCCACCGCTTCTTGGACGCGGGATTGCTCCTCCTGGCCAGAGCCCCTGGCCTCAGGCATGGGGTTGCTCCTCCCTGCCACTGCCCCTGGCCTTGGACTTGGGTAGCTCCTCTCAGCCGTTCCTGCACCGTCGCAGCCTGGCACTCTTGGCCACTGCCCCTGACCTTGGACGTGGGGTAACTCCTCTCGGCCTCCACCCTTTGGGCATGGGGTCCTCTCAGCTTCTGCCCCTGATCTCAGATGTGGGGTAGCTCCTCTTGGCCACGCTTAGTGCACTGGTTGCAGTCGCCCACTTACTCCTTGGAAGAAAAGTTATGACCAACCTAGAGAGCATATTCAAAAGCAGAGACATTACTTTGCCCACTAAGGTCTGTCTAGTCAAGGCTATGGTTTTTCCTGTGGTCATGTATGGATGTGAGAGTTGGACTGTGAAGAAGGCTGATCTGGGCTGGAAGAAACACAAGCTGGAATCAAGATTGCCGGGAGAAATATCAATAACCTCAGATTGCAGATGACACCACCCTTATGGCAGAAAGTGAAGAGGAGCTAAGAAGCCTCTTGATGAAAGTGAAAGAGGAGAGCAAAAAAGTTGGCTTAATGCTCAACATTCAGAAAACGAAGATCATGGCTTCTGGTCCCATCACTTCATGGGAAATAGATGGGGAAACAGTGGAAACAGTGTCAGACTTTATTTTTTGGGGCTCCAAAATCACTGCAGATGGTGACTTCAGCCATGAAATTAAAAGACTCTTACTCCTTGGAAGAAAAGTTATGACCAACCTAGATAGCATATTCAAAAGCAGAGACATTACTTTGCTGACTAAGGTCTGTCTAGTCAAGGCTATGGTTTTTCCTGTGGTCATGTATGGATGTGAGAGTTGGACTGTGAAGAAGGCTGAGTGCCAAGAATTGATGCTTTTGAACTGTGGTGTTGGAGAAGACTCTTGAGAGTCCCTTGGACTGCAAGGAGATCCAACCAGTCCATTCTGAATGAGATCAGCCCTGGGATTTCTTTGGAAGGAATGATGCTAAAGCTGAAGCTCCAGTACTTTGGCCACCTCATGTGAAGAGTTGACTCATTGGAAAAGACTTTGATGCTGGGAGGGATTGGGGGCAGGAAGAGAAGGGGATGACCGAGGATGAGATGGCTGGATGGTATCACTGACTCGATGGACGTGAATCTGAGTGAACTCTGGGAGTTGGTGATGGACAAGGAGGCCTGGCGTGTTGCGATTCATGGGGTCGCAAAGAGTCGGACACGACTGAGTGACTGAACTGAACTGACACTTAACATGCACATTTTAGGAGGTGTTTTTTACTTATATATTGAACTTGGCTACTGTTTTAGATGCTGTCTCGATTTGAGCATTGTGTATTCTTGATACCCTGTACAACTGTGCTTCTGAAAAATATTTATGAGCAAATTGATTTATAGCTGATCTAAAATGTACACTGACAGCTACTCTATTTCAGAGTAGGCTACAACTTTGCAATATGTTCAATTTTAAGAAGTCTTTTATAATTTCAGCTTCTCTAAGGAGCCTGTGAAACTACAGCAAAAAGAGAATATAAAGTATGTCATGATCATGGGAGGCCTTTGTGCTATGGCCTGTTCATTTGGACTTAGCCAAGCACTTACATCATGATCTCCTACTGGCTAGATTTATGACCCTGTAGTAGTTTTTCTGTCTATCTGGAAATCAGCCTCCTCTTGTATAAAAATGAAGTTTTTCAACTGAATGCCCACAAATACATGTAGAGTATATAAGCGCTAAAAAATTATAACATACATAAGAATGCTTCTAAAGTCTAAAAGAAAAAAAAAAAAAAGAAAGAAAATTCAACATACTGGCCCAATAATTTTTTTAGTTATGTTTTTCTTCCAAAAAGTAAAATGTAATACTTAACTCACATAATATGCTGACAGTTCTGCAAATATTTATCCATAAAAGCCTGTATACCTCTATGGTCCTACAGAATAAGTGGTGCCAGAGGTTATCTAGGGTTAGTTCACTGTCAAGGTAATCATCTTTGCTTGCTGAAACTTTACCTGCACTTGGGACATGGAGCAGAACCGGACTGACATGCTTTATCAGCTTGCTTGCCATTTTTAATGGATTTATCTGCTCTTGTCCACAAGATATATTACTAAGTAAAGATTATGCCCTTAGCTCTTCCCCTTATCCCCCAGATCTATTCTCCACCACATTCTTGTATTCTTCTCAGGGCTATAAATTATTTTATAAATCAAGCCCAGTCATATCACTAACTCCTTTCTCACACAAACATATATTAATTTCACTTCAGTAAGCTTGTCAGTTTTTCTTAGTGCCTAAAATCACAAACTGTTTTGGTTCAAATCCTGCCCATCCTTTAAAAAGCCCAACACAAGCAAATATATTGAGAAACATGCTTTTTATCAGCAGATTTTTAAACACACACTTAATTTTAGTATTTTTTACATTCTCTTCAAAATTATTAAAATTCTGTCTAGTATAACAAATTTTATCATGGATTTTCTTGCATTTTCTTTATTGACTTGAAAGAATTATTTTTACATTCTTTTATATTCTTGTCAGTTTGATACATTATAAATATTACCACATAGTCATTTATCTTTTAATTTTGTTCAGTGTTCTTAAACTGAAATCTTTTCATTAGATATACTAAGCCCATCTTTTTTTTAGAATGCTCCCTATCTATGTAATAAAAACTTTCCTCTTCATCTTATTTGCATTGATAATTTTACTTTTGGCATTTAAGTCCTTATTGTGTGAGATTTTTATATATAAGCATAAAGTGATATTTGTTTTTAGTTTTATATGGTGAACCCATCTTGAAGGTGAAGGTGAAGGTGAAGTCCCTCAGTCGTGTCCAACTCTTTGCAACCCCGTGGACTGTAACCTACTAGGCTTCTCCGTCCATGGCATTCTCCAGGCAGGAATACTGGAGTGGATTGCCATTTCCTTCTCCAGGGGATCTTCCTGACCCAGGGATCAAACCCGGGTCTCCCGCATTGGAGGCACATGCTTTAACCTCTGAGCCACCAGGGAAGCTATCCTCCAAATAATCCAGCTTTTCTGTAATGATTTATTAATTTTTATTCTAAAATGTCTACCAAAAATGACCAATAATGCAGTGGATTTCTTGGTACTCATCACCTAGCTTCAACAATCATCAAAATGTGATCATTTATATTCAATATATTCCACCTTCAATTACTCAGTTGTCACCACTGCCCTTTTCTCCTCCAAATCCAGGTCAAATCCCAGACCTTTGTCATTGTATCCATAAGTCAATTTTTATTAATATGTATCTATAAGAGATAATATTTTAAATCTGGTTATGGAACCTATGATAATGGTTCATTATCATATGTTACTAATGTAACTTCATACTGAGTCACTGTTTATATTTCATCAAATGTCTCACACACTTTTGGTATTTCAGTTCAGTTCAGTTCAGTTCAGTCACTCAGTCGTGTCCGACTCTTTGCGACCCCATGAATCGCAGCACGCCAGGCCTCCCTGTTCATCACCATCTCTCAGAGTTCACCCAGACTCATATCCATCGAGTCAGTGATGCCATCCAGCCATCTCATCCTCGGTCGTCCCCTTCTCCTCCTGCCCCCAATCCCTCCCAGCATCAGAGTCTTTTCCAATGAGTCAGCTCTTCGCATGAGGTGGCCAAAGTACTGGAGTTTCAGCTTTAGCATCATTCCTTCCAAAGAAATCCCAGGGTTGATCTCCTTCAGAATAGACTGGTTGGATCTCCTTGCAGTCCAAGGGACTCTCAAGAGTCTTCTCCAACACCACAGTTCAAAAGCATCAATTCTTCGGCGATCAGCCTTCTTCACAGTCCAACTCTCACATCCATACATGACCACAAGAAAAACCATATCCTTGACTAAACGGACCTTAGTCGGCAAAGTAATGTCTCTGCTTTTGAAAATGCTATCTAGGTTGGACATAACTTTTCTTCCAAGGAGTAAGCGTCTTTTAATTTCATGGCTGCAGTCACCATCAGCAGTGATTTTGGAGCCTAAAAAAATAAAGTCTGGCACTGTTTCCACTGTTTCCCCATCTATTTCCCATGAAGTGATGGGACCAGATGCCATGATCTTCGTTTTCTGAATGTTGAGCTTTAAGCCAACTTTTTCGCTCTCCTCTTTCACTTTCATCTTGTTTAAATCAAGATGAAATGAAAAAACAATCCCTACAGCTTATATTTGATTGCTATATTGCTTATAAATTAATATCTGTAACAGTTTCTGAAGTAATCAGGTGACTGACTCCATAGACATTCCTGATTATGGATTTTGATTCATGAAGCATCATTTAATATATATTCATCTGTTCCTTGTATTTCCTATAAACTGGTAGTTAAATTTAGGTGCTTCATGATGCATAGGCTGTTTTGGCAAGAATATCGGTTAACCTCTGGTGTATACTTCTATTGCATATCTCCAGCAGGCACGATATGTCTCTTTTTAAAAATCATGTTAAGTTGCTTCATTTGCTATTGTTTTCTCCCATTCAGAAGGCTGTCTTTTTACCTTGCTTATAGTTTCCTTTGTTGTGCAGAATCTTTTAATTTTAATTAGATCCCATCTGTTTATTTTTGCTTTTATTTCCAGTATTCTGGGAGGTGGATCATAGAGGATCCTGCTGTGATTTATGTCGGAAAGTGTTTTGCCTATGTTCTCCTCTAGGAGTTTTATAGTTTCTGGTCTTACATTTAGATCTTTAATCTATTTTGAGTTTATTTTTGTGTGTGGTGTTAGAAAGTGATCTAATTTCATTCTTCTACAAGTGGTTGACCAGTTTTCCCAGCACCACTTGTTAAAAGAGATTGTCTTTACTCCATTGTATATTCTTGCCTCCTTTGTCGAAGATAAGGCGTCTGTAGGTGTGTGGATTTATCTCTGGGCTTTCTATTTTGTTCCATTGATCTATATTTCTGTCTTTGTGCCAGTACCATACTGTCTTGATGACTGTGGCTTTGTAGTAGAGCCTGAAGTCAGGCAGGTTGATTCCTCCAGTTCCATTCTTCTTTCTCAAGATTGCTTTGGCTATTCGAGGTTTTTTGTTTTTCCATACAAATCTTGAAATTATTTGTTCTAGTTCTGTGAAAAATACCGCTGGTAGCTTGATAGGGATTGCATTGAATCTATAGATTGCTTTGGGTAGTATACTCATTTTCACTATATTGATTATGTACCCCAATGTTCATTGCAGCACTGTTTATAATAGCCAGGACATGGAAACAACCTAGATGTCCATCAGCAGATGAATGGATAAGAAAGCTGTGGTACATATACACAATGGAGTATTACTCAGCCATTAAAAAGAATTCATTTGAATCAGTTCTAATGAGATGGATGAAACTGGAACCTATTATACAGAGTGAAGTAAGCCAGAAAGAAAAACACCAATACAGTATACTGACACATATATATGGAATTTAGAAAGATGGCAATGATGATCCTGTATGCGAGACAGCAAAAGAGACACAGTGTATAGAACAATCTTTTGGACTCTGTGGGAGAGGGAGAGGGTGGGATGATTTGGGAGAATGGTATTGAAACATGTATACTATCGTGTAAGAACAAAGCACCAGCCTATGTTCGATACAGGATACAGGATGCTTGGGGCTGGTGCATGGGGATGATCCTGATCCAGAGAGATGATATGGGGGAGGGATGTGGGAGGGGGATTCAGGATTGGGAGCCCATATACACCTGTGGTGGATTCATGTCAATGTATGGCAAAACCAATATGGTATTGTAAAGTAAAATAAAGTAAAAATTTAAAAAATAAATAAATAAATAAAAGATAAAAAAATAAATAAAAATCATGTTAAGATCAATTACTGTGGTGAAACTTGCTCATGCATTACAGAAACCCTTATCTTGAAAATTTCCTTCATTGTATAAGTAAAAATATATTCAAAGCATAGCTCCCTCACACCTTACTCAGGATACAGGAATTCAGTTCAGTCGCTGAGTCATGCCCAACTCTTTGCGACCCCATGGACTGCAGCACAATAGGCCTCCCTGTCCATCACCAACTCCCAGAGCTTCCTCAAACTCATGTCCATTGAATCAGTGATGCCATCCAACCCCATCCTCTGTCGTCCCCTTCTCCCACCTTCAATCTTGCCTAGCCTCAGGGTCTTTGAGTCAGTTCTTCACATCAGGTGGCCAAAGTATTGGAGTTTCAGCTTCAGGATCAGTCCTTCCAATGAATATTCAAGGCTGATTTTCTTTAGGGTTGACTGGTTGGATCTCCTTGGAAGATTAGAAAGAAAGGAAAAACAGAAAGATCAGAAAGAAAGAGAAGGGAGTAAAGAGAGGGCAAACCAACAAAGGAGAAAGAATTTTAAAGATAGACTAATAACATGATCCATAGAAAGGGCTAGACACGGAAGAAAAATAAGGTAACAAAAATGACCATTAAGAATGCAAAAAAAAAAAAAAAAGAATTTGAAAAAGAATAGATATATGTATAACTGAATCACTTTGCTGTATACTTGGAACTAACACAATATTGCAAGTCAACCATACTCCAATAAAAATATTTTTTAAATAAATGAATAAAATTTAAAAGACTGCAAAGCTAACTGGAGTATCAATTATATTGATATACATTTAAATAAGATGGATAATTTCCAGGGTTGATGTCTGATACATGAATATGACAATATTGGTAGAATAGGAAAAATGCTAGCATATTCATGTGTTTTGATAGTGAAAGATCTACAATAAAAACAAGCATAATGATAGTAATAACCATCATATGAATAACATAAGAAATGACTGAAAGGTTGTTGCTGAACCATGAAAGATGCTGGGATTCTTGGCCTCTGGAGAAGAATTCAATCTGGGGTCAGAGATGAGGCTTGATCGCTTAGAGCTTTTGTGTAATAAAATTTTTATTAAAGTATAAAAGAGATAGAGAAAGCTTCTGACATAGACATCAGAAGGGGACAGAAAGAATACCCCCTTGCTAGTGTTAGCAGTGGAGTTATATGGCAACCCACTCCAGTATTCTTGCCTGGAAAATCCCATGGGTAGAGGAACCTGGTAGGCTACAGTCCATGGGGTCACAAAGAGTGGAACACAACTGAGAGACTTCACTTCACCTTTTAATTAGTTATTACAATGAATCAAAAGAATCTCTGGAGGTTGTAAAGACCTTACCAAACTCACTCCCATAATTTACATGTTAAGGTAACAGGATTAGCCAGAAGATTTTCAGGGGAGAGAAACTGTGCTCAAGCAGGATACATTGTTGTTATATAATCCTAAGGAATGTAGAGGGGAAAAAAAATGTTTGTCCTTTCTGCCTCCTTGAGAATTCCAGACCCCTATCTCCTTAGGGACCCCTAGACTTCTTAACAACCTACTAGGAATTGACTCTATCATGACAACATTGGTTACTAACTCTTTACCAGAAACTCTTCCAGGAACATTCTTTTTATTTAATTACTTAAGTCACTGATACATATGTTGTTCTACTTGATAAAAACTACACTAAATTGATATAATAGGATTTCCTTATTAAATTAAAACCAAACACAGCTACTGGTGGCTTCTAAATACTAGCTAAATGACTAAAAGAATTCATTCCAAACTACTAGCAAGGGTGGAAAAAAGTCGGAAATGACTGAACTGAACTCAACAATAGGGCACTGTGGTGACAAATATGGGATTGGGTTGTAAGGGTGCTGTTACTTACATCTTTACAAACTTCTGCATCACTTTGATTTTATGAGCATATGTTATTTTTATAATAGGTAAGTCATACTAAGAAAAATGTAATACAAGCCGTAATGGAAGTTAAAGTTTCCAAAATTAAAGTCTATAATTTGTAATCTCCAAAATATTAACTTGCTAAAAACTCGTGGGGAAAAATTGTTACATTTTAAGAGCCAGCTAATATCAGGATTCATAAGAATGTGATGAAAGATTAGTAATTATTTGACAGCTGAGAAGAATAGTTGAATAAAAAGTGATTGATCTGTGTAGAATGTCATGGACAATCAAAGTATGAATGTGGGGGGTGATGGTATGATGACAGTTTCTACTATGGCTTGTGAACTGTTTACTGATTTACCTGTTTTAGTATCAATAGCATACTTTTTTTTTTCTTCTTTATTTTGTTAATACTATCACTGAGCACTTACCATATGGGAAGGAATTTTCTAAGAATTTTAGGACAGCGTCTCTCAAAATATTTTAGGAGAAGGGCTTTTTTGTTTTTATTAGTGTTGTTAAAGTGGAATAATCATAGACTAATTCTTTTGTAAAATAAAAAACATAAATTTTGAGAAAATGAAAAATTTAAAAAGAATACAATCTAATTTTGCTATTACTACAGTCAATGAGTGAGTGAGTGAGTGAAGTCGCTCAGTCGTGTCCGACTCTTTGCGACCCCATGGACTGTAGCCTACCAGGCTTCTCCCTCCATGGGATTCTCCAGGCAAGAGTACTGGAGTGGGTTGCCATTTCCTTCTCCAGGGGATCTTCCCAACCCAGGGATCGAACCCGGGTCTCCAGCATTCCAGGCAGATGCTTTAACCTCTGAGCCACCAGGGAAGCCCAGTCAATAGTCAGAATTATTCTGTAAAATTTCTAATGCTTGCTCTAAAATTTTGTACTTGCTCAAGGCTCAGCTGTTAAGGAACCTGTCTGCCAAAGCAGGAAACACAAGAGATATAGGTTCAATTCCTGGGTCTGGAAGATCTCCTGAAGAAGGAAATGACAACCTATTCTTGCCTGGAAAATTTCATGGATAGAGGAGCCTGATGGGCTATAATCCATGGGGTTGCAAAGAGTTGGACACGACTGAGCACACACATGCAAGAACACATACACACACACACAGTTTGCAGATCAACACTAGTCAGCAGTGCATTTTATGAGTAGTACAGATCTTTTTTAAATTTTTGTAAATTCTTTTGAGTTCTCACATCATATCAATGAAGTAGGTCTACAATTATCCCTGCTCCACAATTGAGAAAACGAAGGTGAAAGGAAGTGAGGTAACCAGCAAATCCTACAGCTGGGGGTGGGGTTAGGTGTTAGGATAGGATTTCAAAGCCAGTGCATTGGGACAGCCCAGAGGGATGGGATGGGGAGGGAGGTGGAATTGGGGTTCGGGACATGGGGAGGAACACATGTACACCCATGGCTGATTCATGTCAATGTATGGCATAAACCACCACAATATTGTAACTAGCCTCCAAATAAAATAAATAAATTAATTAAACAAATAAAATAGCCTGAATTAACAGCCTTCACTTTAACCACTAGAAAATACTACTTCTACCAGAAGAAGAAACCAAGACACTTTTATTCATATTCTTATTTCTTTGATTTTGCTGTTTACCATACATAGTGTCTCATATCGTTGACTTTTTGCTTAGGACAAAATATATCAGTAAATGCTGCCCAAATAGCTTTCAAAGTTATTCTGTAGAATAGGAATCAAGTTCAGCTGTACTTCAGTGAAACACTCCCTACCTCCCGAGTTTAAGCTATTTGCATAGCTTATTTCCCATACTGATGGTTTAAAACACAAGAAAGAAAACTGGCCTGTGGCCAAGAGGCTCAGACTTATTTTATTCCATGTTTATACCAATATGTTTATTCCAATAAACATGAAGGCTTTAATTCAAACTGAAATATAATTTGAAAAGTAGAATCTCATTTCTTATTTGCATCTAGAAATTAACCAATCACACTTTTTTTTTTTAAACAAAAGCGGTTTATATTAGTGACTAAACCAACAAAACAGTGAAATTCTCATCAAAAGTATAATTGTAATTACAATTTTTTCTTAGTTATGGACATAAATAATATGTAATCCAATTTAAATTTCTGGTAAACATTGCTTGAAATGGGTATCAATTGCAAAGGACTATAATAATAGAGGTGGAAAGCCCTTGTTTCTTCAGTTATTTTTTTCTGATTTATATCCAATCCTTCCAATTCTAAGAGGTCACAAGCTGGAATACTGAAGCACATTAAATAGCATGCCAGATGATTAAAATTTACAATATTTATTAGTATCTCTCTCTCATCTAATTTGAAACAAATTTTAAATTTCAAATTAATAAATCATGCACCCATGGACAAAATGGTTGATGACCTTGCTTTTCACACAGTTGTTCAGCAAAATCTAGTATGTATGGCCCCCCATACCAGAGCAGAATAAAGATGTTTATTATTGGTAGATGTATTATGTGAAATATTACAATATATATATTATATATATGTGTGTGACTTTATATTTCAATGCTCAAAATATATTCAATTCTTCACTGTTTTGTTTTCATTTTGTCAATTCAAGTGTTTAGTACCAAATTTCTCTTTTAGTATACTTGTTCCAAAGATACATTCTGAAATTAACGTCATAATTTATAACATAAGCATTACATTCCTATCTATATTTGTTTTATCCATCAAATCAGAACAAATTTAACTGAGAACAAAATCCATATCAGAAGGTGTTAGTTTCCTGGTTTCTTTCAAAAGTTGGTCAGATAGTTTTATATTTGAGCAGACTGGATCCCTCACCAAACTCCCCACTGGAATTGACTCCTAGGCTTTCTTGGGGGCTCAGATAGTAAAGAAACTGTCTGAAATGCTAGGACACCCAATCACTGTGTAAAGATGCCTGGGAGAAGGAAATGGTGACCCACCAATATTCTTGCCCCAGGAACTCCCATGGACAGAGGAGCCTGGTGGGCTACAGTTCATGGGATCCCAAAGAGCCAGAAACAACTGAGCAAATTTGTTTCTTCTTCTTCTTCTTTTGCTTTTTTTAATCAGCACAGAGCAGCCACCAAAGAACACTTCTGCAATAGAGAGTGGGACATTTTAAATCTGAGAATATAGACTCAAAGAGTGTCACAGTTATTTTCCATTGAAACTCTAAATATGAATGAATTTTTCAGAGATTTTTCCTTCCTATTGACATGCTGCATTGTCCTATTGCAAAGTTGCTATTTTAAAATCAATATATTACTTGAAATTCTTTCTTCTTCTTAAAATATACAAAATACCAAAACTGTAATGCAATTTCCACTTGTTAAATAGACAAGTTCTTCTGTGACCACTTTAAAAGAGCATGCAGGCTTCCCTGATAGCTCAGTTGGTAAAGAATCTGCCTGCAATGAAGGAGACCCCGGTTCAATTCGTGGGTCAGGAAGATCTGCTGAAGAAGGCTACCCACTTCAGTATTCTTGGGCTTCCCTGGCAGCTCAGCTGGTAAAGAATCTCCTTGCAATGTGGGAGACCTGGGTTTGATTCCTAGGTTGGGAAGATCCCCTGGAGAAAGGAAATCTTCTGGCCTGGAGTATTCTGGCCTGGAGAATTCCATGGACTGTATAGGCCATGGAGTCACAAAGAGTTGGCCATGACTGAGCAACTTTCACTTAAAAGAGCATGCCCACATGAATGTATTTCAATAACTGTCAAATTAAAGTTAATGCACATTTAGATTCTGTTGTTAAGAGTATAGGTGTAATACTTTATCATATCTTTCTTTGGCATTATTTGTCATGTGTTGTCATTCTTTTGTCATTAAATCACGTCAGACTCTTTTGTGACCAATTGGACTGTAGGTCACCAGGCTCCTCTGTCCAAGGGATTTCCCAGGAAGAATACTGGAGTGGGTTGCCATTACTTCTCCAGGGGATCTTCTCAAACCAGGGATTGAAGCTACGTCTCCTATATTGGCAGGCATTTTCTTTACCACTGAGCCACCAGAGAAGCCAAATTCTTACCATGTTTCTATTACAGAATGTATAGTTAAAGATCTGAGGGAAGAATTGAACTCTTTGAGGATAATTTAACCCCATTTTCCTTAAAGAAAAATAACTCTTATTCCACTATATATATATATGTATCAGTTCAGTCGCTCAGTCATGTCCGACTCTGCAACCCCATGAATCGCAGCACGCCAGGCCTCCCTGTTCATCACCAACTACTGGAGCTCACTCAGACTCACGTCCTTTGAGACAGTGATGCCATCTAGCCATCTCATCCTTGGTCGTCCCCTTCTCCTCCTGCCCCCAATCACTCCCAGCATCAGAGTCTTTTCCAATGAGTCAACTCTTCGCATGAGGTCGCCAAAGTACTGGAGTTTCTGCTTTAGCATCATTCCTTCCAAAGAAATCCCAGGGCTCATCTCCTTCAGAATGGACTGGTTGGATCTCCTTGCAGTCCAAGGGACTCTCAAGAGTCTTCTCCAACACCACACTTCAAAAGCACCAATTCTTCGGCTCAGCCTTCTTCACAGTCCAACTCTCACATCCATACATAGCCTACAGGAAAAACCATAGCCTTGACTAGACGGACCTTAGTCGGCAGAGTAATGTCTCTGCTTTTGAATATACTATCTAGGTTGGTCATAACTTTTCTTCCAAGGAGTAAGCGTCTTTNACACTTCAAAAGCATCAATTCTTCGGCTCAGCCTTCTTCACAGTCCAACTCTCACATCCATACATGACCACAGGAAAAACCATAGCCTTGACTAGACGGACCTTAGTCGGCAAAGTAATGTCTCTGCTTTTGAAAATGCTATCTAGGTTGGACATAACTTTTCTTCCAAGGAATAAGAAGCTGGGCTATTTGGATTGAGATGTTAATTCACGGGCAGTCTGGCAGATTGCAGATGAGATGCCAATCTGTAAAGCAATTAGTTGCAGGAAATAACTGTTCAGAGTGTATGTGTGAAATCTCTGATGCCACTGGTGCACTGTAGTTGGCTGACTAGAGGCGCTTATGATTTCTAAAAGCTGGCTGTAAGTTTGGGTACATGCATACACAGATTGCATGCCCAAATGCTTCACTCCTTTGGAAAATGGAGCTCATAATTTATATTTCTGAACTATGTAAGTCCTTCTGCCATGATTCATCACATCTTGCTTGGTTCAAGATTCATTTGAGGGTGTCAGAGAAACATTTTCTCAATGTGCATCACAAATCAATGCTTGTAGGGGGCAATCTGACTCCCTCTGGGCCTCTTGAGTCTTGCTGGAATATTTTTCTCTCTATTTTGAGCCAACTGAAAACATCAGTTATAGCTATAGTTGTGGGATCTCCATCTACCAGATTCTCCATTTAGAAATATGATAGGTTTTAGTCTCTGCATCTTACATTAAATCATGCCATATCCTTGATATCCTTGTTCATTTTTATTTCCCAAATGTTGTTTATAAAGGCATTCCAGGACTTTAAATGGGAAATTTGATTTTAGGAAGACAAAAATGCATGGCAGTTTAATCAATGGCTTGGTTCAGGGGTGGGATTGATGCCAATGTTTAAACTACAAGCATTTTTATCTTCCTAGAATCAAATCTCCCATGTTGAAGTCCTGGACTCAGTCCTACAAGCAGAACTGAGACTATGTTGAAAGAACACAAAATCTTAAGTCAAAACATCTGGTTTTGTTTCTACCTGATAAAGCCACTCAACTCCCCTAAGCCACAGCTTTTTCATCTGTAAAGGTAGGATATCTTTCCTTCCTGTATCAGGGTTGATGTAGCATATTGTTAAAGAAAGGCAAAGCCTGATGATGGTGGTGATTTTTAGTTTTGAGACAAACCTAACTATGATTCTTCAATTATACCTCTCACAATGAGAAGGAAAAGAGTTTAGGAATACCAACTTATATTCTAGTATTTGCAGAGTTTATTTGTATATTCTGATGAGATATAGATACCTTAGCGGTTTTCTTATCATCAGTCTTTGTGCTCTGATCAATAACTCTTGTTGGTATAATTTTCCATTACTGTCATCCTTTATCTTCCTGGTTCATAAAATTGGTTATTTATTATCTGTGAGCATCCAAATGAGAGAAAGGTAGTAGAAGAAATTTGGTAACAAACTTGAGAAATATTGGCCCCACTAATCTTGAGCTACTTGACTTTCGAAACATCATTTAATCTCCCCGAGGCTCAGTTTTCTTATCTGTAAAATGGTAAGTCACAAGGTATCGATGAAATGAAATAATTACTGTAAAAGTATTTTGTAAACTATAAGATGTAATCCTTTAAATGCACATTTTACATAGATCATTCATCTTTGACCATAGTTTACTAATAGGTTAGATGGTCTTTAAAGGTCACTTGGAGCCATAATATTCCATACTCCTTTCAAAATTCAGAGACTGTCCCTATAACCACAGGATAACAGAGAAATATAGCCCTGCAGAAATGAGGGTTGGGAAGAGTATTGCTGCTTGGGGATTTGGGAGTTAGGTCACCAATTCAGCTCAGTCAGTCTAAGGGGGAGCTGAACATAGAGATCTACTGCTTCGTTAGGCCAAGGAAGCTCAGATAACCAAGTTAGGAGAAGGGTGCATTTGGTTAACTAGATGTGAATGTCCAAAATGATGATGCCACCTAAGCTGGGCAAGCTGGACCCTGTGCCCACGTAAGTTGGGGAAGTTGTTTGGCTGTGACTGTGTTCTCTAGGTCACATTGACAGGAAACCTATGAGGCTCCTGCTACTGCAGATGATTTATCACAAGGCACACTCATTTCTGAAACTCTAACCACAGGAAAATCGTCAGCCTCTCAGGTGGTTAAATGGGAGCCTGTTATATTTCTAGTATTTCTTAGTTTAAAAAATTCACAGTTTATGAGATTGTATGTGTTTATCTTTCATGGTTTTGTAGACTCTGACTGTGTGTCTTCCTAATTATCTCCATTTTGAAACAAATGGATGATACTTGTCCCTGTGGCTGCCTATCTCTTGGTACTACTCCAACTCCTTTCAATTTTTATGTACAGTGAACAGAATTAAATGGTATTTTCTATACGAATATGAGAAGGTAATATTTTCTCCTTTGTTTTAAATTCCTATCTTGATCATATGCAAATATTGGCCAGTGTTTAGTCCACAGGGATAATTTAAGTCAATGTCTTTAGTAGACAAATAAGTACAATTTATTTTCCCATATCTCAGAGCTCCAACATCCTACAAATCCATTTTGGCCTATTTTCTGCTAAATGCATTGCTCTGCAGGAATACATATGGGTATTCATTTAGTTTTATGCCCACTAAATAGGTTTTTCACATCTCCCTCAATTATCTAATAAATGTAAGGTCATCCTTACCAGAGTAGCAATTTTCCTGGAAAACAACCAGAGCATTCTGTGGGGTCTGGAGAATAATTTGAACAATTTTTTTTTTTTTTAGAAGAAAGGGGGTATCTGGGTGGTCTAGGGCCCTGGACCATGGGAATCAGGGGAGTGGTTTCCCTTCAAGACTCAACATTTCTCTGGAGATGCTGGGGCCATTTATCTTAGATACAAAGTCCTAAGTAATCCCTCAGAAAGCAAATCAGTTGTGTTAATCAGTTTCATTTGTTCTAAATACTTGAAAATTATTTTTAGTCAACATCTGTGATATCATTGCTCCTCAGAGCTCCAGTTTAATATAACTGTGGTCTAACTGCACATAGGTTATGAAGGCCCAATCTAAACCTTTAACCTCTAAGTTATAATGACAGAGACATAACACAGTGTTGTCCTCTCCCTTTCTGTCTCTATTAATGGCACTTCAATTAAGGTGTCCTTTTTTTTTTTTTTTTTTGAGAGTACATTCCAAAGAGAAACTCTCAAGCTGGTGTCTAAATTTAGCCCGCATGATCAATACTGACATCTAAATTAACTCCCTCTTTCCAAGTGTCAACAGCTTCCAAGTCAGTATTTCCTGCTCCACCAACTTCCATCAAACCTCCAAAGCCTTCTCTGAAACCGGATTAGATGATTCCCTAAAGAAAGAGCCCACGCTGACAAGAACAAGTCTGTTTAATGAGGCAGGCTTAACGGGACAGCAGTCCCTCGGCACCTGCAAGGGCTGATACCCTTTGCCAAGGCCTTCGTGGTTTCCTAAAGGCTGATCTCAGCCATCCAGTACCATTTTGAACTACAATCCCCCAAGTGTCATTCTTGCCATGGTGAAGAGAAGAAGGAGTTTTCTCATTCCAGAATTTTCTCTTCTGCAATTTCAAATTCCAGAAGAACTTTTTTTTTTGCTCTATAATTCATGAAATACTGAATGGGAATGTATGCAATTAATCGAGCCCAGATGATCCATATATAATCCACTTACCCACTTGACAAACTACCTATCATCCTTCAGCTCCCCATCCTGTACAGAATGTATACTTGGAAGATTAAAAATTCATTTCATTTCCATTTTCATCGCAGTCAGTTCAGTTCAGTTTAGTCGCTCAGTCATGTCTGACTCTTTGTGACCCCATGAATCGCAGCACGCCAGGCCTCCCTGTCCATCACCAACTCCCGGAGTTCACTCAGACTCACGTCCATCGAGTCAGTGATGCCATCCAGCCATCTCATCCTCTGTCGTCTCTTTCTCCTCCTGCCCCCAATCCCTCCCAGCATCAGAGTCTTTTCCAATGAGTCAACTCTTTGCATCAGGTGGCCAAAGTACTGGAGTTTCAGCTTAAACATCAGTCCTTCCAAAGAAATCCCAGGGCTGATCTCCTTCAGAATGGACTGGTTGGATCTCCTTGCAGTTCAAGGGACTCTCAAGAGTCTTCTCCAACACCACAGTTCAAAGCATCAATTCTTCGGTGCTCAGCTTTCTTCACAGTCCAACTCTCACATCCATACCTGACTACTGGAAAAACCATAGCCTTGACTAGATGGCCCTTTGTTGGCAAAGTAATGTCTCTGCTTTTGAATATGCTATCTAGGTTGGTCATAACTTTCCTTCCAAGGAGTAAGCGTCTTTTAATTTCATAGTTGCAGTCACCATCTATAGTGATTTTGGAGCCCCCAAAATAAAGTCTGACACTGTTTCCACATCTATTTCCCATGAAGTGATGGAACCGGATGCCATGATCTTCGTTTTCTGAATGTTGAGCTTTAAGCCAACTTTTTCGCTCTCCTCTTTCACTTTCATCAAGAGGCTTTTTAGTTCCTCTTCATTTTCTGCCATAAGGGTGGTGTCATCTGCATATCTGAGGTGATTGATATTTCTCCCAGCAATCTTGATTCCAGCTTGTGCTTCTTCCAGCCCAGTGTTTCTCATGATGTACTCTGCACGTAAGTTAAATAAGCAGGGTGACAATATACAGTCTTGACGTACTCCTTTTCCTATTTGGAACCAGTCTGTTGTTCCATGTCCAGTTCTAACTATTGCTTCCTGACCTGCATATAGGTTTCTCAAGAGGCAGGTCACGTGGTCTGGTATTCTCATCTCTTTCATAATTTTCCACAGTTTATTGTGATCCACATAGTCAAAGGCTTTGGCATAGTCAATAAAGCAGAAATAGATGTTTTTCTGGAACTCTCTTGCTTTTTCGATGATCCAGCAGATGTTGGCAATTTGACCTCTGGTTCCTCTGCTTTTTCTAAAACCAGCTTGGAACATCTGGAAATTCATTTCATTTCCATTTTCATCGCAGTCAAGAAGAACATAATTAGAAAGTTGGCTCTACAATGAATTCTGTAACAAAAATAAATAAAAAACAAAGAATGCCAACAAAATTATATGATGTTGTTGTTCTGTAACTAAGTCATGTCCACCTCTTTGCGTACCATGCACTGCAGCACCCCAGGCTTCCCTGTCTTTCACTCTCTCCCAGAGTTGGCTCAAATTCATGTCCATTGAGTTGGTGATTCTATCTAACCATCTTATCCTCTGTCACCTGCTTCTCCTCTTGCTCTCAATCTTTCCCAGCATCAGGCTCTTTTCCAATTAGTTGGCTCTTCGATTCAGGTGGTCAAAATATTGGAGCTACAGCTTCAGCATCAGTCCTTCCAATGAATATTCAGGGTTGATTTCCTTTAAGGTTGATTGGTTTGATCTCCATGAAGTCCAAGGGACTCTCTAGAGTCTATCCTTGCACCACAATTCAAGAGCATCAACTGTTCAACACTCAGCCTTCTTTATGGTCCAACTTTCACATCCATACATGACTACTGGGAAAACCATAGCTTTGACTGTATGGACCTTTGCTGGCAAAGTGATGTGTCTGCTTTTTAATAGGCTGTCTAGGTTTGTCATAACTTTCTTTCCAAAGAGCAAAAGTCTTAATTTCATGGCCACAGTTACCATCCACAGTGATTTTGGAGCCCAAGGAAAGAAAATCTGTCATCATTTCCACTTCTTTCCCTGCTATCTGCCATGAAGTGATGGGAACCATATGTCATGATCTTAGTTTTTTGAATGCTGAATTTTAAGCCAGGTTTTTCACTCTCTTTTTTCACCTTCATCAAGAGGCTTTTTAGTTCCTCTTCATTTCCTGCCATTAGAGTGGTATCATCTGCATATCTGAAGTTGTTGATATTTCTCTCAGCAATCTTGATTCCAGCTTGTGATTCATCCAGCCCAGCATTTCACATGATGTACTCTGCATATAAGTTAAATAAGCCAGGTGGCTTTGTACTCCTTTCCCAATTTTGAACCAGACCGTTGTTCCATGTCTGGTTCTAACTGTTGCTTCTTGACTTGCATGCAGGTTTTTTAGGAGACAGGTAAGGTGGTCTGGTACTTCCATCTCAAAAATTCAATTAGGAATAACTTTCCTGTTATCCAGTTTGTTGAGATGACCATGAACAAAGAGCAGAGGAGAACTCCCAGGTCTGGATTTCGGAGGCCTGGGCTCGGGTTTCAGCTAAGCAGCCACGAGGCCCTGGGAACACTCACCTTATAGTACCTCAGTTCCTCATTTGTAAAGTAAACGTACACCATTCTCTCTCATGGACTTTTTCTCCTAAATTGAGATCACAAATGAGAAAGTACTTCTCATAAGAAAGAAATTACTATCATTGCTGCCAAGAGATTCAGAATTTGAATACTCATCCCTACTCTGGGCCTGCTAGGATTTCTACCACATCACCACAAGTAACATGTCTCTCCAGACAATTAGGTGTGACCCCAGGATAATTAAACTGAAAAAAACCTGGATGGCAGTGCTGTGACCTGGCTTTGCTTAGGGCTCAGTGATATCACCGGTGCTCAAGATGAATCTTTAGCACAGAATGTGAGGACTCAGCACTGATTGGAAAAGAAGGGGAGCAGAGAAGGTAATTTTGCACATTATAATAAATAATATATAATAACTATATAAGCATAAGCATTAACAAGGACTACCTTGAATAAAAGGGACCAAGAAATAATTATAAAATATATTTTTGTTCCCTGTGCTAAATTGATAGACTTAAATCTAAAAGTGCTAGCGGTTACTGAACATGATATTTTGGGTGGGGCTCTGCCTACAGGAAGCAGGGGAAACGAGTTGATTGGGAGAGTCTGGAGCAGAAGAAGCAAACACTGAAGTGCTGTGGGGTCTACCCTGCCAGGAAGTCCTCCTGGACATGTGGAAGGTGATGGTGAGTTCTCTCTTCAGTGTGATCTTTGTCTGGTGACCTTGCTAAGCCTCAGTGACTTCCTCTGAAAGGAGAGTAATGTTTGCTTCAGAGAATGGTTGTGAGGATTGATCAAGAGATAGGTATAAAAGGTCTATGACACTCAATAAGTGGAACTATAATTATATTCGGATTTCTTCAGTCCCACTTTGCCTAAATAGGAAGTCACCAATCATTATGGTGAAAATTTCCATTTAGTCTGTTTATAATATAAATATGTAGTATTTTTAAAATGTATCACTGGTCATTGTGTGTATGTTCCTATAAATCCCTAGGAATGGTACAGGAATATCCTTTAGAACAATAGATAGTATCATGTCTCATACAGGTAAGAACTCTTTAAAGTTGGCTTTGATATGGCAAGAACATTTTATAAAAACCACAAACACACTGAAAAGAATAATGGGAAGTGAATGATGGCTACCACTTATTATCAAGAATATGTCAGGTCCTTACTAGACATATAGGTGCCCCCAAATTAATCAGTCTGGTTCTAAAGCCTGAATATGTCTATCGATAAAGGCTTTGCCTTTCCCATGAACTCTATGCAGGATTGAGGACAGAAAGGAAGAGAATGGATTCAGTGACTGAGGACAACTTGGAAAAGCCCTGAGAAGATGTTCTCCTTAGATTGTTATATGCCAGAGAAATAATGCATTTGTAAGTCTGACCATTAGATCTATTTGTTAGAGTCAATAGACAGCAGACTAGCTTTCAGAAGCTAATACAACCATTCCTTAACTTACCTATTCCTAAATTCTGGTCACACCTGAGGCTCTGTATGCCTTACCCCATACCAGGAGCAGGCCCAGACCAGACTCAGCCACTGGAAAGCCCAGGCTGAAGGTAGAGGGCCAGGCTCACCTGTTTGACCTCGGCCTGGAGGTGCCGCAGTTGGAGGCACTGCTCAAGTCGCTTGTGGGTCTGCTCTGCGTTGAGCTCCAACTCATGCTGTTTCTCATGGAGAAACTCTAATAGCTCTTGTACCTGGGCTGCCAGATCAATGTCTTTTTCACAGATTAACTCAATCCCTGATTAAAACAAAATGTAAACAATTAAAAACCAGGTAGTAAGGTAAAGACTGCATTTCCTTCAACATGCATATGAAAGCTGGAATTCGGAAAGACGACACCAGTACCCTCCCAACCTCTGCATATCACTCTGTGAAAAGGGATAAATCACCATAATGGGCCTTTGAGATGCTCAAAGCATACCATCTCTATTGGATTAACTGATCCTTTGCCAGGGAACAACTCTTTAACAGATGATCAGCTCCTTACTAATTGGAGTCAAAGAGGTGGTTTACTGGAGTCCATCTCCAGATAAGACCGCATACAGCAGTCCTTACTGGGTGGTTTGCCAACACCCAGAATATTCACAACCAATTGTTTGGATTACACTGGGAAATACAAAACATAGCCCAAAAGACGCTGTCTCAGGAACTTCTGCCAAAGGCACACTCTCTTTCAGCCGGTCAGATGCAATTCATGATTAGAAGCTAAATGCATTCTGAAGAGAATAGTTGGCCAGTGGTAATTTTATTAGTGATCTACTTAGGTTCCCTGAAAAAGCACTCTTAGAAATACCTGCTAGCTCTATTGTTTATCAAATACAGGCAAACAAGCCTGATAACTATACCCCAGCAGTATCACAGGGGTACTGAATACTTGGCCTTCCCAGGTGGTTCAGCAGTAAAGAATCCACTTGCCAATACAAGAGACATGGGTTCAGTCCCTGGGTGGGGAAGATCCCCTGGAGAAGGAAATGGCAATCCACTCCAGTATTCTTGCCTGGAGAATCCCATGGAAAGAGGAGCCTGGTGGGCTACAGTCCATGGGGTCATAAAGAGTCAGACATGACAGAAGCAACTTAGCACACACTGAGTACTTATCCATTTAGAAAAATCATCACACTACAACTGTGCCCACAGGAGAGTTTGCTCATCCTTCTACTGATTCAAAGCATTAGTAAGCCCCACCAGTCACCAACGAGGGCTCCCAAAGTTTATTAATAAACTGCCAACCACCTGACTTTGATGGGAGACGAATCAACAGCCATCAGGCAGAAGCTGTGGCTCCACTCCTTGTGTAAAACCCCAGACCTCCCTGTCTTATTTTTTTTGGAGTACCTCTCCCAGCACACAGGCATGCGTGTACATGCATGCACGCGTGTGTGCACACACGCGCGCGCGCGCACACACACACACTTTCTCTCTTCTCCAAACCAGAGCTCCTATTCACACATTATCACCAACAGGCCTAAAGTAGCCTTTCTCCAGCAGATTTCTGCTTCAGCAAGGGTCACTAAGGAACTCTAAGATGGAGCAAAGGCACTGCCTAGTTATCAAGGTCCTTCTGTCCTCTAGTGACTTGACTGTGATTCCTTACTTGCTGTGATAGAGCACACGGAAGGTGTGAAGCCTGTCCCAAATCAGAATCCTGATCTTGGCAAGTTACCTAAGCTTTCAGAAACTTCACTTTCCTTACATGTACAATGGGATTTTACATACCCACCTATCTCAGGAGCTGGTTGGGAGGATTCAATGAGATAATATATAATATATATATATAAGTATCTAATATATGATGACAATAAACAGGCTTTGCTCCTCAGTCCCACGGCTTTCCTCGTTCCTGACTCAAACTTTCAACTTTCTATCTTCTGACATTCATGTCTTCTTGGCTCCTATCTCCAACTTCATGCAAGTTGTATTATTTCTTGATTCTTACTGTCCAGCTATTTCTGATTCAGCCCTGCTCAGATCCTTGGCTTTGGGAAAATCCTAACTCTGGATTGCTTGCCTGCTTCTGATCCCTGACTCCACCTGGCTCCTCAGATTCTTAATTTTGTCCAGATCCTTTCCCTGAGCCCATATCCTGGAATCTATGACCTGGTGCAGTTGTGGTCCTGATCCTGACAAACAGAATCCCAACTAACCATGAGGTTCAGGGTGCCAAAGTATAGTTACTTCCATGGAGATCACACTCAGAGCAGCCCCAAAATCTCAGTGTACAGCCACATAAAAAAAAAATTGCCCTTTTGAGACTCCCCCCTCACTCTGACTGACACCATCAGAAATTCATCACTGCCACCAACAACACAGTGGCCTGATGCAGTGGGAGTGTATAAGGAAAGTCTATACGTGTGAAGGGAAATTCATTTCTAGAGCCAAAAATAGTGTTTTTATATAAGACAATATGGGAGAGTGGGAGATTTTTTTCTGGTGTTACATGTAGTAATTTCAGCATCTTTCCATGTTTATTATTTCTGTTGGTTTCATAATTCTAAGTTTCAGGTCCTGAAAAGCTGTATCTGTGGGAGACAGAGAACGGAATGGCTTGTTCTTTTGGCAGTCAGCTCCCTCCACTTACTATTTTCAATTACCAAGAGGATGTGGTAGAGCATTACTTTGACTGAAATAAAAAAAAGATAAAGAAAAATTTCTACCTTTGCATTGCTAGGCATCATGGGATGACCCTTGATCTCCACATTTACTTCCTAAAAATGTAATATAAGATCCACCTGCAGAAGTAGATCCTTGCTTCCAGCCACAATGCAGACTTTTTTTCCATTTCATTTTCATTCTGCATGCATCTCTAGTGTTTAGTATGCTGGGCTTGAGCTAAGTGTCTTTCTATGGGAAGCTCATGGCTCACACCTGCCACATCACATGCAAACGGGCTATCTAAGCCTGGTACCTTATCAACGGGGCCAGCCACCTGCTTAGAACACCATCCAGAACCTGCCTGCCCTGAGACTCCAGTCCTTCATTTTCATTAATTTCACTTGATTTTTTTAAATGCGATGAACAGGAAATAAAATGGGTGAAGACAATGCCTATTGCATTTCTACACTCAACAACTCATCACATGAATGAAGTGAGTGGGAGGAACATGCAGAGTAACTCCAGCAATACCTAGAAGAACAGAAACTCATGCCTCTTTCCTGGTGCCCACACACACACTGACATGAGTCCCAGCTAATACCCATCAACTGGTAAGCAGCATCAATCAATAGCAAATAGTATTTTCATGTATTGACATTACTGCTTTCAATCTAATCTGAGGCCTAACTGTCTTCCTTAGGGGCTCTCCAGAGATGGAATAAGATGTGTTTGTCTTTTCCATCAAGTAATGAAATATATTCATACTGAAATAGTTTGTCAGCCTCTCCAGAGAAAGCTGTATTGAAATTTCTTTCTGATGTACCTCCACAATGTCCTGCAAATATCCTTGTGTCAGAACACTTCCATTGAGGTCAGTTCCTTACTAACTTGTCTGTGTTCTCACAGTAACGTAGGTTCCCTGGGGCCAGGGCCATTTCTGTTTCATGTATCTCAGCTTCTTAGGACCTAGCACAGTGCTTGACACGTAATACTCCCAAAATACCTGTTTAGTGAACACAGGGGCCTCTTTAAGGAAGAGCACGGGTGACCTGAGAGCTCTGGGGACAGAGTTAGGTTGGAATGCAGGCTCTCCAGCCTATTAACAGTGAGTCTCTGGGTTCCAAATCCCCTCTGAGCCCGCGTAAGATGGGAATCTGAACACTGAGTCCTCAGGATTGTTATGAGGACTAAGAGAGATAAGGTAGATACAGGGCCTGGCATTTAGTAGGCTCAAAAAATACCCATGTCTCCACTTTTTCCTTTCCCTTGGGGGAAATTATATTCTGTGTTGATTACTGACGGGACTATTGAATGACTTATATAAAATGTAAATAGAAAATCTTACCATCAGATGCTTATGAGCTTGTTCAAAGTATATCATTAGAAATGATGATTTGGATGTACTAGACTAGTGGTCTCAACCTTGGCCCACATAAGATTCATCTGGGGAACTTCAAAAGTCACCATGTCCTGGCCACAGCCCAGACCAACAACATCAAAAACCTCTGTGGGTAGGAACCAGGCAACAGGAATTTCCACCTTAAAGTTCTCAGGGTGATTCCAACATGCAATGAAGATTGGGATACACTGGATAAGATGGAACAATGGTCAGCAATCCGGGAACAGAGCCATTGCTTAGGCTACACTCAGTTACCAGAACGTTCAGCATAGCAATTACTTAGGGCTCGAGGCCACAGTTAGTAATAAAATGTTATTTTTGTTTTCCTTTGCTGCCAGATTGAGAGTATCACTTTAATTTCCTCATGGAGAGAAGTGGCTGTGGTCTAGGGTAGAGTTAGGTATTTCTGGCTATGCTGCCCATACTTGTAACATGTTTTTCAACTGTTTGTATGTTCTTTAAATATCTGTGTCTGCCTCAGAGAACATTTTCTGTTCTCTTTTCTCCTCCCCCCACTCCTCTTTCTGTGTCACTACCTCAATTAACACCCAGTTCAGAAATTACAAAGTCCTTTAATCAGGTTTTTAGATTAGTATTTTCAACCCTGGCTATATATTAGAATCACCTGGGATGTTTAAAAAATCTGGGCCCACTCCAGACCAATTAAATAAGAATCCCTGAGGAGTGGGATCCAGACACTGGTATTTTTAAGAAGCTCTCCAGGTGATTCCAAAATATGCAGTCAGGCTGAGAACCATTGTTTTACATCAGCTTCTCTTCGCTTCCTCTCAGAGCCACATTCCTTCACCCCAGAGTAGCTTATATTTTGGAAGAACACAGGCCTTTTCTTTCCTTTTACAACATAAAGTACAATTATTTTTATGTATATCGGTTTCTCCCAGACTGATGTTCACTTGATTAATTCAGCAAATGTCAATATAGAGAATTTGCTATGAGCGAGACATAACCACTCTGCTGGATGCTGGAAATGTGTAAGAGAAGGAAGGAAATGACCCACCCTCATGCTGCTGGAGAAGCTACAGGAACACAAATAACCCCAATAGAATTCAGTGTGAGCTATAGTATCAGTACAATGTACAGTAGTTATCAAGCTTTACTGAACTCATATCAGGCTCATGTTTCACCCACTGCATGCTCACAGTGACTCCATATGGTTAGGACTCCTATAATTGCTGTTTTTTAGAGGAAGGTGAGGCTTGGAGAGATTGGATAACATGCTCAGGGAACTCATGCAGTGGGAGATATGATGCAGATTCCAATCCAGAAGTCTCTGTCTCTCCTGGCTGCACGATTAACCCCTATGTTCAAAGAGACGAGTGATCCTCACAACTTACTTTAAGAATTAATCTAAGCGCTGGGACTGGGTTCTTCCCAAGTACAGTAAATTTTAAGCACCATTGCCACACACTCCAAAGAGTTTTCACTTAAAGACCTTGCATAAAGAGAGAACTCGATGCTTTGATTAATCCACGAAAGGAACATATGCACAAGATACACAGCTCTTGTCTTATTTCTAAAGTCACATGTAACAGTTGCATGGTCAGATAACATTAGGGAGATGAGCTGGGGCATAACCAGTGGGGGCAGTGAGGCTAAATCATGGCAAGTGAGAACTGAAGGGAAGTTTAAGAAAGAAGGCTCACCTTCCACACTAGACAGAAGAAACAACTAAGGTCTACAGAGAAAGAACAGTGAATTCCAAAGTCAGACTGCTTGTTGGTGGTGCAGCTGGACCTTGAATTCTGCCAGTGTGTTTGACCCAGCACGACTCTTTCCAGAGTTGAGGCCCAATAGATAACCCTAAATAATGTGCAGGTAAAGAAAATGTTCCTATTTTGCCAACTACTTTTAAGGCTGATGCTGATTTAAGCAGAGACTTTTGCTTTGGTTAGGGCTCTTAGCAAATCAGGCAGATATAGTAGAACCTGGCTGAATGTTACAAAGTTCACACCTAAACGTAAGTGTAAGGAAATTCCCTACTTCCATTTATTCCTATAAAAATCAAAGCACAAGCCCTTAATTAATTCAGCTTGGAAGGATACATAGCAACCAAATTCTTCATTTTTCCAATTGTTCTTTTTCTGAGACAGCAGTTTTTTTTTTTACCTCTAGTTCAAATATAATTCATTAGACATACAAGGCAAATGCCCAACCCATTTGCTCCCTGAGTCCTGTGTCTCTGAAGTTCTGCATTCTTCAGCCACCCAGGTTCTTGGCAAGGCCCATTCTCAGTCCACCTTCAACTTCCACTCCCAGTCCCAGCTCCAGTGTGATGCTGCCCTCCCTCCAAGCCAGAGAAGAGACAGACACCTCCTCTGCACGACAGGCACATGGTAACAGAGGAAGCTCCCCTGAGAGCCCTGGAACCGCTCCCCTGGAGGTCTCGTGGGCTATGCCAGACTGAACAGCTAGCTGAGGAGGAGCAGGAACAGCCGTCCCAGCAGAGAGGGCTGAAAGGGCCAACCAAGGCTTTTTGACAAAGCTCATTTCTAGAACAGGATATGTGGGGGTGGGCAGCCCATCTGCCTGGGGTGTTTCCACCCACTCAGCCCTCATGGTTAAGGGCGCCGCCAAGCACAGTCAGTCTACAGGGACTGCTAGCTCCTGGCAGTCTTTCTGTTACCAAGGATATCTGGCTCTTGGACAGAGGTGCACTTGCCCAGGATCATACCAGCACCTTGCTCCTAAGTGCCGCAAGTTTTCAGGCACCTGCAAGACACGTCAGTACTGAGGGATGAAGGGATAAGCGAACCTGCAGAGTTTCTCTGCACAGCCTCCTTCCTAGGTACTGTGTCTGCATTCTCTCATGTTTCCCTATCTTAGCTGGATAGCCAGCTATCTTGAGGATCATGAGGACAAGCTATAGGGTGAAACCTTGAGTCCAGACAAGGTTCTCCATAAGTTTTCCCCTTCCATAATAAGGCCTTGAAAGGGTACAGCTGTGGCCAAGAATACTGCTTCTCAAACTTTAATGGGCACATAATTTACCTGAAGATAAAATGAGATTCAGAGTCCTAAGTCTGGGATTCTGTCTTCCCAGTCAGCTCTTGAGCGATGCTGGTGCTGCTGGCTCAGGGCCCACACTTAGAGCAGGTCCTAGATCAGCAGTCCTAGATTAGTGCATCAGAATCACCTGGAGGGCTTACTGTTGGGCCGCATGCCTGAGACATTATGACGTGGCAGGTTCTGGGGATAGGCACCTGAATTTGCATTTCTAACAAGTACTCAGGTAATGCTGATGCTGCTGATCTGGGGACCACAATTGGAAGTTGCTGTCTTAAGGTACACCAGAGATATCGGCTGCTGTGATTTAACCTTCACGATAAAAAGCAGTGATTCTCAGCCCTGGCCGCACGGTGGCATCATCTGAGAAGGTTTTGCCAAGGCCCAAGTCCCATTCAGAGTTGCTAAATCAGAGTATCTGGGTATTGTCATTTTTAAAATAATCCCCAGATATACCACAAAGTGAATAAGGGCTCCTCCTGGAGCTGTGTGGAGCGTGATCTGCACCCTGAAAACAGTGTCTCACAGACAGCTGCAGCCTGTTCACGACACAAATGAACACTCAAGGGAAGATAATGCTGATTCAAGTAAACAGAATTTACTAGATTATCTCTCCTCCTGTTATGAGTGAAGTTCCTTTGAATGGTGGTATGTCCTCTTTCAAGTCATTAAAAGAAGCACAGTACCCTAAAGTCAAGTTTGATTGCTAAGGTCTGTCTGACAATCTCATGATTCTAAATCAACAGAGACATGGACCAACCATGTTTCAGAGAGTTGATGGCCTGAGCTCCTGCCTGCCTCTTCCTGGAGGACCTGGGGTGGTGGGGGTGAGGAAACCTGGGCTCTGGCAGTCCACTAGTTTTAGGCCCAGACCGATAACTTCTTCCTTCTGGACTAGGGAACCATATGGCTCTCTCCAGCTCTGAGTTCAAAAGGCTGTTCTGGAAAGTGGCAGCTGAAACTTAAGAGTCCATGCATTTGTTGGATAAACAACAAATAAATTCTAAATACAAAAAGAAGTCTAGTCTGAGCAACAGCCATGTGTTTTTTGAGAAGTTATAAAATTATATGACCTTGCCATAAATTTTGTCAGTACTTCTTACAGTCACACACAGACCAGTAATAAGAAAAATGAGGACTCTGGGAGGGCTTCCCTGATGCCTCAGTTGGTAAAGAATCTGCCTGCAATGCGGGAGACCTGGGTTTGATCCCCGGGTTGGGAAGATCCCTGGAGAAGGGCACAACAACCCACTCCAGTATCTTGTCTGGACAACTCTGTGGACAGAGGAGCCTGGTGGGCTACAGTCCATGGGATTGCAAAGAGTTGGACACGACTGAGTAAGTAACACTGAGAGGCATGGACCGGAGATGAGGAGTCAGCCCTGAGGGTGAAGGACAGGCTAGGAGAGTATGTGCACGGGGTAGGGGTGGAACAGCAATATCTACACATCTGAATACAAGTCACAAGGATGGCTAATGGCATTTGGAGCCCATCTGGTTTATTTCTCTAGAGCACCATGTTTGTGAATCTGTGCTAATTTCCATCATTGGTTTTTCCCATTCTCCCCACAGCACCATGGAGAAGGCAATGGCAACCCACTCCAGTACTCTTGCCAGGAAAACCCCAGGGATGGAGAAGCCTGGTAGGCTGCAGTCCGTGGGGTAGTGAAGAGTCGGACATGACTGAGTGACTTCACTTTCACTTTTCACTTTCATGAACTGGGGAAGGAAACGGCAACCCACTCCAGTGTTCTTGCCTGGAGAATCCCAGGTATGGGAGTGCCTGGTGGGCTGCCGTCTATGGGGTTGCACAGAGTCGGACACAACTGAAGCGACTTAGCAGCAGCAGCAGCCACAGCACCAGAAGGTCCTATTTCTGTCTTTATGATAGCTAACTGGGCAACCTCAAACAAACAATTTCAGCTCTCATGCTTCAGTTTCTTTCTATTTTTTTTTTTTTTATGGTACAAAACTCTGTTTCTTGTACCTGTGGGATGAGAATGAATCAGTGGAGTGGAAATGCCCCTTGGAATTAAGCTGATTGGTGTTCTTGTTTTCATCATCTCCCTGCTGGATGCATAAGCACAGGACAGGTTTCCTACCTGAGGCCTGGACCTCCATGATGTACTGGTGCAGATCCTGGCCCTGCTGGATGACCTCAAAGGTCATGTTGTTCATGGCTAGCTTCCGCTCTGTGTGGCGCTGCAGCCGCTGTTCTGCCAGTGTTAGATCCTCCGTGTTGAAGTCATTCATCTGCCGAAGCAAATCCTCATTCCAAGCGTCGAGCTCTGCTGTCACCTGTAAGGGAACCACCGTCAGTGCAGTTTCACTGGTTCACAAGAGACAGCTCTGTAGAAGCTCACTGATTCTGAGCCTTATTAACTAACCTAAGTCAGATCTGACTCTGTTTTGCATCTCTTTCCTGACCCCTAGACTACGTTTAAGCAATGATGCCAGGCACCCATGTATGCATGCCTTTAATAGGGTTCTCCCTGTGTTTCAACGTCTACAACAGCTACTTCGCTGTACACCTGGAACCAGCTATGCTCCAATATAAAATTAAAATGTTAAAAAAATTGTTCTCCCTGTGTTTTAGTGTCTACAGCAGCAGCAAATACTTAAATGATGGATTATGGTTTAGAAAGGTTTTGCATACTCCATCTCACTCCACCCACAATAACCTGAGACATAGGCAGGGTGGAAATCTCTAGGTTCGTCTCACAGAGAAAGCAGCTGATGCTCATTCACACAGATGGAATGGTTTGCCTGGAGTTTACCCCACTCATGAGGGACACGACTGGAGGACATAACTCAGTTTCTCTCCTTACTGCAAACACTTAGTCCACCATACCATAATTGTTGTTCTAAAGATCTCATCATTGGAGAAGGCCTTAGAAATTAAGTACTGAGTCTAACTTCAAGAAACAAACAGAAGGCTGGAGAAGCCCAGGGAATGACCGAAGGTCACATAATTGTTTAGAGCTGGTGTACACCAAACCCAAGGATCCTGATCTGGTTCCCGTGTTCTGGGTACAGGATTCTATTACTCACAAAGGGTGATGCCTGGTAATAGTGACTAATCAAGGTGTAAATGTATAGCTTACCACTAGAAATCCAAGAAGATTACACTCTATTGAAAGGCACACATGATTCTAATGAAGACTGAGGCATGGAATGAAGGGAAACTGCCCTAATATGGATTTGCTAATTGGTTATTGCTCTACAGTTTCAGTCATGTGACGTGCCCTCATTTACTCTCAAATAAGTGCCTGCACACGGATACTGAATCCTACAATTCCTTATGATCGCTGCAATCAAACACACAGGAACAACTCAGAAGTACTTAACTGGATAATAATTCCACATGATACATAAATCAAACAAAACCTTTTCCGAAACGGGTTTCAGGTGTATCTCATGAAGTCCCTGGGAAGGCAATGGCACAGGTAGTGTCACTCTCTTTTCTGGGAAGAGGTGATGGAAGCCTCACCCCAGATCACACAGTGCAGTTTGGTCCAGGCACCCTAAGCACACAGCCCAGAGACCAGCTTAGTGATTTTCATCATGCCGGGAGTCATCTCAGCTGACACGTGGCAAAACCTTCCCAGTTACCAAACACTGCTATCCAGGAACATCAGGAGACAAAGAGAAGGAAAGACCAGTCTGGTGCAGCCTGTTCACAATGGGAGATGGTGCTGTACCATGCTGTGCCAGGGCCACACAGACCCAGATGGGAAAGGCAAGCAGTTTCTCATGGGAGGCACAGGATTCTCATTCTCTAATAGTAAGACTTTCCTCCATTGAAAGTGCAATTACTCTCTTTGAAGCAGAAATAGGGCAACTAAAACTATTACCTTCACAAGTCAGACGGAGAAAGACAAATATCATATGATATTACTTATATATGGAATCTTAAAAAGAAAGGTACAAATGAACTTATCCACAAAACAGAAATAGAGCTACAGACGTAGAAAACAAACTCACAGTTACCAGGGGCTAAGTGGGGGGCAGAATACATTGGAAGACTGAGATTGACACAGACACACTACTATGTATAAAATAGATAACTAATAAGAACCTGCTGTACAGCACAGAGAACTCTACTCAATACTCTGTAACGGCCTATATGGGAAACAAATCTAAAAAAGAATGGATATTTGTATAACTGATTCACTCTGCTGTACATCTGAGCTAATACAACCTTGTAAATCAACTATAGTACAATAAATTTTTTTAAAAAAACCCTTCACTGTCATGGGTTCTCACCTTATTGCCCCTACCTCTTTGCAGGTCAACTAAGGGATCCACTGAGTTCAGCCCAAAACCTGGTATCGATTTATTGTGGGGAGTTCTTGGTGATTTGGGAATCAGCAGGTTGGCAGGCACACAGGTTTTTGTTATATCCTATCTTTGAAAAGCACTTCATTCTCTAACTAGAGAAGGGAGTTAAAATGAGAAAACCAAGAGAGAGAACTCATAATTGTGGGCTTCCTGGATGGCTCAGTTGGTAAAGAACCCTGCCTGCAATGCAGGAGACCCATGTCCAATCCCCGGGTGGGGAAGATCCCCTGGAGAAGGATAATGGCAACCCACTCCAGTATTCTTGCCTGGAGAATCCCATCCTCCTACCAGAGGAGCCTGGTAGGCTACAGTCCATGGGGTTGCAAAGAGTCAGACACGACTTAGCAATTAAACCACCACCAACTTATAATTTATAAGAGATAATTTATAGAATGAATAGGACTTTGTAGGCTAGGCCTATAAATGTTTTTCCTTCTTGTATTTAAAAAAAATTGAAGTAAAATTTGCATACAATAAGATACAAAAATATTCAGTTCTATGAGTTTTGACAATTTTAGATACCAGTGTAACCAAACACCAAACACAAAATACAGGACCTTTCCACCATCCTAGGGACTCACCCCTTCCAGTCAGTTCCGGCCCACTGCCTTCAGGTACTACTTTCTGATTTCTATCATCACAGATTCTTAGATTCCGTATAAATGAAATCATACAACGTGGACTCTCATGTCTGGCTTCTTGTGGTCAACACACTGTATTTAAGATTCAGCTGTGCTGTATCCGTTCATTCCTTGCTGCTGCTGAGTACTGTTCCACGGTGTGGAGATACTGTGATTTGTTTACCAGTCCTCAAGTTGATGAACTCCTAGGTTGTTTTCAGTATTTCGCTATCATGAAGAAGGCTGATGTGAAAGACTTGCACAAGTCTTCTGTGGACACAGGTTTTCATTTCTCCTGAGAGTCACTTAGGAGTGTGATTGTAGGGTCATAGGATAAGTGTATGCTTAACATTCCCAAGAGGAATTTCACATTCCCTGTGAAAGTTCTAGTTGCTCACCATCATTTGGTATTATCAGTCTATTTAATTTTAGCCATGCTAGTGGGTGTGAAGTGATATCTTATGACTTTAGGTTGTATTTTCCTGATGACTCATCATGGTGAGCACATTTTCGTGTGCTTATTGACTGCTGGAATCTACTTTTAGAAAGTGTCACGTTTTTTTCTCATTTTTCAGGACCTAGGTTATCTTTTGATTATTTGCTGGAGTTCTTAATACATGCTGGATATAAGTCATTTATCAGATAATATATGGGAAAGAGCCCAAACAAAATTTTTAGTCCATTTCCTTGCCTACAAACTTAAGGGAAATAAGACAAGCATGAAAGAAAAAGTCTTTTTCTTTACATTTCTTTTTCTTAACATTTTAGCTTTTGCTTTGTTTTCATGAAACTGAGTCAATGAAGAAGCTGTTTGCTGCAGGAAGACCCTAGAGAGGTCCTGAGACATGTGTCTGGAGTGGAAAGGCAAGTGCCAAGAGTCCTGATCAGAGCAGAGCAATGATGAGGTGCTTTAGCTGCAAGAATAAGGCTCAGAGGTCTGGTATCTTGAGAATCTGAATCCAAACCAAATGTGAAATATACCCAGGATTCTATATCTGGTGTTTCTATATTCCTTCCTTCCCCTTCTCTACCTACACTACCCAACCCCATTAAGCTGAGGGGGCCCACGTCTGAAATGAAGCCTGAAGAAAGACAATTTCAAGCAGCTACTCAATGCAACAGTCTGACTTCCAAGCTTTGCTCCTTGGGTCTACACATTCTTTACAATCTCTGTGGCTGACCCTTCCCAACCTCCAAGAACTGAAGCCCAGAGCCTTGAAATAGTCTGATTTATGTATTTCAAATGATGACTGGAGTTTAATTATTTTCTTTCATGAGTATTTTGTTTTCTCAAGGAATATTCTGTTACTGACTTCCCCCTCTCCACCTTCTTTCTAGGGCACAAGGCGGGCACAGAGCAGGGGTTCATTTTTAAGGGAAAAAAATTTGTTTTCAAACCTGAAGTTCACTTTACTGGTAATGAACAAACCTAGCATTCTAGCCCCATCTCATGCTCCCCTGTTATGTGAACTAGGCATGTGGCCTACTCTCTGGTGTGAAAAGTTGCTCTGCCCTCTCCAGCCACCTTCTCTGGTCCAGCAGCCCTGAGACATCCATGTTCCTCCCCCCAGTCTGCTCAAGTCCTCACCACCCTTCAAAGTCAACTCTGGCATGGAGTTTCATGACAACCCCCAGAACCTGATGTTTTTCTCTGGCTTATCTCATTACACAGGACAAGGGTTAATTTGCTAGTACAGAAACAAAACCATGAAAAGAAAAACCTGTCTGGTGGACTAACCCGGTGATCTAACTCCATTTGGAAAGGAAACTTAGAAGAATTTGTTCTGGGCAGAAACTAGGGCCTGAACCAAATGAGTGAAAGATGGAACATAAAGTACCCCACAGGACATTCAGCTTTCAATCAACCTATTTTTCTTTCTCCTTCCACTCAATTAGCTCCATCTCCGCTCCTGGCTCACTCAAGTTCCCCTCTCGGCTCCGATGGCCACTCTCTGCCTCACTCTTCTGAATTAATTGAAGTGTTAGGATATGATGACCTCTTTGAGAGATACATTGGCAGTGTTTTCTATTCTAACAGTTATCTATTCCAGAGTCACAGCCATAAGGGAAATCAGAGAAAAGAGCTAAACGGGAATTTAGATAGGATAAGAGGCAGTGGGAAATGGGAAGGCACTTCAAAAAGAAGCCCAAAGCTTTCCTGCCAGATGAGATTCACTGAATCCAGTACTCTGCAGCCCAAAACGGGCTCTAGGGACTTCGTTTAGCAGTGGCCTTGGGCTCTGTTCTCAGAAAGCCCTCTTCTTTGGCTCCTCTCATTTTTTTGGGTCCTTCCCAGTAGTTATGGGTAGAGGATACTTTCTCCCCTCACCCCCAAGTGTCTTAAAGAAGATATTTTACCCTGAACTGTGTATTCATTATGGGATAGACAGTATTTACTACCAGCTTCCCAGGTTGTACTAGTGGTAAAGAATCTACCTGCCAATGCAGGAGATGCCTGAGACAAGGCATCTTTCCCTGGGTGGGAAAGATCCCCTTGGAGGAGGGCATGGCAACCCACTCCAGTATTCTTGTCTGGAGAATCCCCATGGACAGAGGAGCCTGGTGGGCTACGGTCCGTAGGATTGTAAAGAGCTGGACACAACTGAAGTGACTTACCATGCAGTGTGTTAAGCATTTGATTCTCTTTTATTTCATCCTCATAGCAACTCCTCACAGCAACATGAGAAAACCAGGGCACAGAGAAGTCGCATCATTTGCCTCAGGGTCTCAGAGCTGGCAGTGGTGGAACTGAGCACTCAGCTCCAAGGCCAAGGGCTCTTAACCACGGTGTCATATCCACAGAGCTGGTCCCAGAACCAGCTTCAGGGGGTACTTTTTAAAATTTTTTTCACTTTAGAGAAGTGCCCGTTCAGCCTTTCCTCTGTTTTCTTCTCTTAAAAAACCCTCACAAACTCATTGTAACTACATTTTCTCCACTTCACATGAACCTTTAAATTAATCATGTGCTTTGAACAGATCAATAAACTGTATGTTTGTGGCTTTATATAATGCCAGAAATAACTTATCCTTTCAAAAAACACACAACCTTCCCCTAGTAAGATATTTCTGTTGAAGAGTTTGGTAAATTTTAAAAATTGATTCTGAGTACTTATATACTTAAAAATATAGTTTATATATTTAAAGTATACGGAGTACTTATACTCAACATAAAGGTCATATTAATCTAACTGGAATTCTTTGGTCCCTCAGAAGCCTTTGGGGTTTCCCTATGGCTCAGACAGTAATGAATCTGTCTGCAATGCAGGGGACCTGGGTTTGATCCCTGGGTTGGGAAGATTCTCTGGAGAAGGGCATGGCAACCCACTCCAGTTTTCTAGCCTGGTGGGCTGCAGTCTATGAGTTGGACAGGACTGAGCAACTAACACTTTCACTTTTATTTTCAGGAGCCTTTGCCATGAACAGGAGAAACATCTGCAATCTGGCATTGGGGTGTGAACACTGGAACAAAAGTTGTGGCAAAGAGAAGTGTAACCTGCCCTCTGCATGGGCACATTCTCTTTATGGCAAGAGCAAATGCCTGTGTCTCTCACAGCAGTTACATGAACACTCAGGGATCACCTAACAGAACTGGGTAATAAATTCAGAGAGAATAAGATGGGATGTTTGCTTAAAATGTGGATGCAAATACATATACGTGTGTGTGTGTGTGTGTATATATATATATATCAAATTTATATATATTATTTAGGCAGTTTATTAATAATAACAATGCTAATTACAATGTATTACAGTGTTAAGTGCTAGGTACTTGAATTCTATGTGTTAACTCATTAAATCCTTAATAACTCTATGGACTGGGAATTATTATTCTCATACCTATTTCTCAGATGAGGAAACCAAGGGAGTAACTTGCATAAAATCATACAGTTAGTAAAGCTGGTGAGACAGGTTTCAAACCCAGGCCCTGTAACTCATACTGCATACTCAATGACTATACTACACTGCCATTCAGCAAAGAGTGACACTGTGTGTGTGTGTGTGTGTGTATCAGCACTACATATGTTATGCACGTTAAGGTCCAATCCCATTCCAACTAATAATGAGGAGGAAGGGTCTAAGGCATTACACTGTGGTAAGATGCTCTGAAATACATGAGCTGTCAATGCAAATGAGCATCTTTTTGTTCTATAATGTCATTATTTATATTAAAATGAGAAAACTGAAGGCTAAATATTCTTCACTGACCTACAAGTGCTGGCTGGTAGGAGAAGAGATATTGCAGCTAAATAGAATTTCATTGCTTTGGGAAGGGCTATTTCGTCTACAATGGGTATGTATATTTACATGTTCTTTGGGCTGCAAAGAGATCCAATCAGTCAATCCTAAAGGAAATCAGCCCTGAACATTCATTGGAAGGGCTGATGCTGAAGCTGAAGCTCCAATACTTAGACCACCTGATATGAAGACCCGATTCACTGGAAAAGACCCTGATGCTGGGAAAGACTGAAGGCAAAAGGAGAAGGGGGCCTCAGAGGATGAGACGGTTAGATAGCATCACTGACTCAATGGACATGAATCTGAGCAAAGTCTGGGAGATAGTGAAGGACAGGGGAGCCTGGTATGCTGCAGTCCATGGGATCGCAGAGTCAGACATGACTTAGCAACTGAACAACAACATATTTATGTGTATTACCACTGTGAAACTAAACTAAATTACCATAGCCATTTGTTCTTCTTGTAGTCTAGTATTAGGTTCTTTTCTGTTAATCAATTAAAATGATAAGATTAGTGAATTCTAATACAGATTATTTTAAAAATATATCATGGAATTTCACTCTGTTTTAGAAATATATAGAATCTGTCCAGAGTTAAAATGTTTATGTATGTAGCTATAAGGAAACCTTTGAGGATACCAAAAGAAGCAGTATGGAAAAGCAGGACTTAGCAATAAAGAAATCCATGCAGCTATTTTTTGTTTGTGAAAAAAATGTAAGAACATATCATAACACTCTAACTGATGAGTTCCAATGTTTGGTTACCTAATTTCTATTCCAGCTGGATAATTTAGGTACTGGAACACAATTTTTATGATCAAGTTCTTTTTTCATCATCATCATGATTAAAATTGAGATCTTTTAAAATCATGACTGATACTGAGGGGATCTAGAGTCTTTATTTTGCCCATATCTTTGCCTCTTAATCAGTTTGAGACTCATAGAAATCTATTGTTTTCCAAAAAATATCTCCCCTCTGTTGAAGAGCTCGCATGATATATATTGTTCACACATTCTAGAACTTATCAATGCTTGAGTGTCAGAACGGATTTTCTCCCGCAAAGGCTAAACACCCCATGCTGGAGTTTACATTATTTCCTTCTACTGAGTTCCCTGCATCTTTACTAGAAAGGAGAAGTGGGCAGCATTTGAACCTTCATAATGTCACCTGACTTCAGGTCCACAGCCCCTTACCCACCCCATTACAGAATGATCTGAAAGCTTCCATTAGGGATCTTTGATAATTTAACAAAACAGGTGACATTCTAGAATACTAAAGCTATGTAAGTAATCCTTTTTTTTTTTTTTTTAATGGAAGATGTGAGGGGCAACTGCCAATGATTCTGAAATCAATTTGACAAAAGTCTAGAAGAAACTATCAAATAAATATTTTGCGAGGATTTTGGTTTACTTTATTGCACTTATTCTGTATTTCCTTTGCAAAAGATCTGGAGTACATTTAGAAAAGGCTATAGGGATCCCAAGGGAACCTACAAAGATTGATCCCAAACAAATCTTATTTTTTTTCTTGATATAGTTACTATGTTGGTGGGTTTGAGGCACATCACAACCAGGAGAACAGCAAGGCTTCGCAGAGTCTAACACTGTCTATGGAGGAAAGGGCTATGAAATTGGACTAGAAGATGATGTGGTCCTTTAAGGAATGACTGTGCAGGCTGATGGCTCTGTGTCACTGAAGGAAAACGTCCAGTGAAGCACCACAGAACCCTGCCTGACCTGGCCAATATTTCAAATTGTTGAAACACTGATAGCAACAATAAATTATTTTGATAGGCTGAAGAACTGCTCCAGAAAAAAGAGAATAAAATTTGAGAGGAAAAATACATAAAACTCTTTCATTTAAATTTTTTAAAAAGTCAGTGTACTAGAAACATGTACCCAGAAAAAACAGCCAGGGGCTTTTAAGGGAGCAGAAGCGTCAACAGGACAGGTGATGAAGTCATAGAAATGTCTCTTGGGTTGAGCGTATAGAACACCAGCGTCTTGGACACACAACTCCCCCAGGGTTGGTGGGGCTGGGGGTATAAGCCACCGTGGATAATTAGAATCCGGCCACCAGGGGGCAATGAGGCAATAATGTGGACCCAGGAGGTGGGGAGAACATTGCGGCTATATCCCACAGAAAAGGGCTTATAGGGAAGAGAAGCAGTTATCGAAGTTTTAGAGTCAGAGGGGACTGCAGAAATAACTTTCACAATCTCAACACTTTCTGGATAAAGGAAAAGAGGCCTATGACGAACATTTTCAAATATTTTTAAAGCTTCCAAAAAGAGGGATCAAATTTTTTCTGTTTCTCCAGAGAGCAAAAGCAAGAGAAAAGGGCAGAAGGAGATCTTGGTTCAACACAATAATGAGATTCTGAGTTCCCTCCTCTCCTGAACTCTGCTTCTGGGCTCTGGAGATATTCTGTTAGAGGCTGCATGGCATTCTTCAGAGATGCCAAACCCTGGCTATCAATTTTTACCTGTCCTCCAGGTATCATCTTACTGGGAAACCTTCCACAGGCAGCCTGAAAAGCTAAGCATTCCTGCCTGTGTTCTCATCGATCTGTAAGCCTGTCTGTGTCATAAATTATCACTATGGGATGGTTTTGTTTCTGTGGTTCTTCCGAACTAGCCCCCTGATAGCAGGGACAGTTTCATCCTCAGTGCCCAAAATAATTTTTGAGACATAGTAGGTGCTCACTAAATGTTTATCAAGTTGAATTTCTGTTAGGTGAAAGATTGACTGAACAATCTCACTCAAACATAAAACATAAAAGGCCTCTGCATACAACCAATCACAGAGTTGATACTACCAGTGAATAACAATCAGCCTTCTCTGATCTAGGAAGAATTTTCCTCCTTGAAGGCCATTTTTCTCTAGCCTCAGCCTGGCCCCAGCCTATCCCAACATGAACCCCATGGATTTAGAGCTGCTATTCCATTCCTTACTCTGATTAATTGTGCAGATTAATTTTCAGGTATTGAAAAAACTCTGATTGTAATTAAAGAGTCAGAAATTTAAAAGAAAGATTATATAACTGTGGCCCATTTTTCATAAAGTCCTTTGTATAGGTTTATCTTTCTTGGCGTCATTCCTAGTACTCTCCAGGTATGGGTATGCTCATCCCGGGGGTGCCCAAGATTGCCCACTGATAACAAATGAAAAATTATAAGTATATAAATAAGCATATGTATGTACACATATATTATACGCACACATATCTGATCAAACTACTAAAAAAAAAAAGATACAACATTTCCCTAGACTTTCATAGTATACTGATCCCAGACTCTCACTTGTACCACATGGTAGATGGTGTGTTGGGAGGGCTCCTCAGGGGACACAGGAAGTACCTCAATACAGATGGACTTTCTGGCTCATCTGTTCAGCTACTTTTAGCATATTTCAGATTATTGCTCTTTTCATGTGCCCAGTTAAAGGGACTTATCTATTATCTAGTTTTAACTAAACTACCCTTCACAAAAGACATGTGGCTTAACAAGGTTCCTCAAAGAAACTACAGTTTGAAGATAATACTGACCATGAAAGCTCAAGAGAACTCTGAGCTCTTTGGCAGCCACGAGACGGGGCAAAGAAACAATGACAACCTAATCAGATCTGTCAAGAAGCCAGAACCAAAAAATAATTGAAAATTATCAAGAATACTATTTGAAATACAGAACTGCAGCTTCCAATGAAAAAGTCATGCTTCGTTCACCCTAAGGGCACAGTGAATTTTGAGGTTATTAGTGACAGTAGAATACATACATAATTTATAAGCCAATATAGATGCATATGTAGAGAGCTGAAAGTTCAAAAATAGTTTATTGAGTGTGTATAATCAAAGGAGTTTGGGGACCACTGACCTGTTCCTGTTTCTAAAAATATTTTATTTCTTTCTGATCATTCTAATTAATTGTATAAAAGATGAAATGCATGGAAGCATCAAAAAGAAGAAATTTTCCATATTCTTACCATCACAAGAGAAAGATTATTTGCATTTGGTGAAGTGTCTTTTCTATTACAACTATTTCTTATAATATATCTTTCACAGAAGGAGGCTGAACTTACAAGGAAAAAACTTAATAAAACATCTGTGGGTCGCTGCTTCTGGTCTCCAGGGATGTGAAGAAGGCGTATCAGGAATGCAGTCTTGGTTTTTTAACTTTTGCCTAATACGTTTGGGATAAGTGTCACTCTTAGCTGGGTACCTCAACCCCATTCCAGGTACTCTGGGAGCCATACAATTAAGTAAAAGAAAACTAGTGCAGCAACTCATGTTATCTTAATTTTAAAATTAATTAGTCCATGCTAGCCATCAGTGACATGGTTAAGGAGTCTTAAGGACTCCCCAGAAGTCAGGGGCAGGCCTGCACTGGTCTTCAGTAATTCCCTAGGAATTCTGAGTATGCCCATCAAATGCCTTCCTTTCGGGAAGGAAACCATAGCTGTAGGTCCTGCAGTGACAGCCTCTGCCCTGGCTTATATCAGCTCCACACATTTCTCATTACAGAAACCACCCTCAGTTTCACACTCTGAATCTTCTCTAGAAGCTTGCCTTTTATCCCCACAGTGAAACACTAGATGGCATTTGAAATAATCTCATCACCCTCAAATATAACTCTGACAATCTGACTTAAAGCAGAAATTTTCCATAGCTTTGGCAGGATTTTCATTCCTATCTAAGATGAAAAGCAACATTTCCCCAAGTTTTGGGCCACACCTGAAATGGGGAACCAGACCTCTGCTAAAACCTGGGTGCAGAACCAAATTCTTATTCCCCTCATTTGACTTATTCACTATTTTCATCTCCCTCATTTTATTAGACCCTTTACTGCTTCCTTACTTCAGCTTCGCTGCATACCAAGCTGTCCAAGTTGTCAGGGTGGGAGGGGAAACTTTTATACAACACAAAGGCTGAGAAATGCAAATCTTACAATTTAAATATCAAGCTCTTCTACTGCAACATTTAAATAGGATCAAATTTTATGCTATTTGATCTATAGTCAACTTTATTTAAAAAAAAAAAAAGCAGCATATTTTTTTTTTCTGTAGGCTTTGGATTGTCCCAGAATCACTGCCCACAAACATCCTAATGGTACCCCCAGCTGATGTCCAAGTGGCGAAGTGAAGCTAATTGACCCATTGTGGAACTAAACCAGCAACCCAGACCTCAAAACCACAGCCATCTCACCAAATAAAGCTTAAACACCCAAACCCTTAGGTTATTTCCTTCCCCTTAAGCATTTTTTGATGTGGACTTGGAAAGCTCAGGTGGTAAAGAATCCGCCTGCAATGCGGGAGACCTGGGTTCGATCCCTGGGTTGGGAAGATCCCCTGGAGAAGGGAAAGGCTACCCACTCCAGTATTCTGGCCTGGAGAATTCCATGGACTGTACAGTCTACAGGGTCGCAGAGAGTCAGACACGACTGAGCGACTTTCACTCACTCACTCACTGGAATGATAGGAAAGTAAATAAAGAACACAACAGCCAAATTCCCATACCTGCTAAAGTAATTTCCTCAGGGACGTATTCACTCTCAGTGGGTGAAATGGAGTCAAGGAAGGATGGTGGGAGTGTCTGTGGCCAACACTACTACAACCAGACATCACCTCTGTTTATTTCTCACTCTCAATTATCACTCTTTCTTTTAATACCTTGGTCACCCCACGTTCACGCCTTTCCACACACCAATATCTCTAATTTTCCATTGGCATTTTCATTGTTCTTTCAATATATGTTCAAATACCTTTTGCAACCTGAAATCACTGAGTACCAATTCAAAATAGATTATAAATGAAAAGTATAAATAAATTCACTTGAAGTTATGGAATGAGTTGGAAGGATAATCAAGATCTAGATTTAAAGACTTATCTCTTCCTTTATTTCAGAAATTGTCCAGAGAGCACCTTTTAGAACATGGCATCTTTAAGTAAAATCTTGCAGTGGTTTCTAGGAAGTTAGGGTAGAGGTGAAGGAGAGAAAGGTCAAAAGAGAGTCAGAGATAGGAAGGACTGCTCTAGGGATTGAAGAAGAGGGCACCTGTTGCCAAAACAGCTTTCTGGCCTGTAAGGGGTTGAGAATGACATTGAGACTGGAATATTGGAGCATTCAACATTTGAAAGCCATCCCTGATGGCTCAGATGGTAAAGAATCTGCCTGAATGTGGGAGACACAAGTTCAATCTCTGTGTCCGGAAGATTTCCTAGAGGAGGGAATGCCAGCCCACTCTAGTATTCATGCCTGGAGAATTCCTTAGACAGAGGAGAGGATCCTGTGAGCTACAGTCCCATGGGGTTGCAAAAAGTCGGACACAACTGCACGACTAACACTTTAACACTTACGTTCAAAACAATAATAATTTTCCTTCCCAAACCAGTTCCACAGAAGTTTCCATAGATATTGTTGGGAAGATCAATCCCAGACCCCTAGAACCCTCAACTTGGAGGAGATGGCGGGAATGCAAAGTAAAGTTTTAATTAATGGTAGACAGAGAATTGGTTTTCCTTCACAACACACCAGCAAGGAACAAAGAGAAGACATAGTTTTTAACCATTTGCCATCCCTTAAAAGGATAATACGCCATAGGTGTTGAATGTTTTTCACACCTCAGAAACCCTACTGATCTGGCTTTAGTTACTGGCTTAAAGCAGAAAATAATAAAAGGTTGGTATTAGGTGGGGCAGACATTATTAGTAGGCATCAAAAGAGGACATAAATATATCAGAACACCAGATTCTGACCTTCCCAGGATGAGCTGAGGCATTGATGAGATGAACCAGCAAATGACCTTTGCACACGCTTAGTTTCTTAATAAGCAGAAAGCAAACGAAGGATTGGGTCTTCCTTCCTCCAACTTCCTGGCTGCTGTGTGAGTCCATCCAACCCCTAACCTACAGTCACCAGCTGAGGAGACCACCTAATCTTAATACCTTCCTACTCAAGAAGCTATAGAATTTAGCAAGTCTACCTCAGTCACCAAATGACCAACTCCATGGTCTTCCAGGAATCAAAGTGCCAAGCAAGAGTCCAGTGCAAACCAACAAACCCTTCCTAGTGGACTAATCCCAGAGACTGAGGAGAGGGCCTCTGCTTGGCAGTGGGTGAAAGGGACCGGAAGGAGTCTAACACGGTGAACCTGAATTTGCTGATCTCTAAAAATGTATTGTGATACATAATCCTGTCCAGTCCCCGCAGTCTAGCTCTGGGGCAGTACCCTTGGCCAGGAAGCAGCCTGCCCTCCACCTGCCCAGGCCTCCTCCCCACATCTACCTCAATGGTGTACTGCTCAAAGATGCGCAGCTGCAGGAAGATGTCCAGCTTGATTTTGCGTTCGTGGAACAGCTCCTCCATTTGCACCTGGGCGTCATCCAGCTGCTGCAGCACCGACTCTATGTGGCTGATGGAGCTACTATGGGGCGTCTTGTTGTTGGACACAGCCGAGTCCCTGTGGCACAGTGGGAGAGAGAAAGGAGGGGGCTTGCCATATTAAAAGTGACAGTGGAGAGGGAGCCTTCCTTGTCTCGGCAAGGGGGATGGGAATCAACAGAGTCACTCAAGCAATAGATGTTTATCAGACTCCTATTGTGAGCCTGGCACAGTCTGCCTAATAGGTGAACCAAACATACATGTACCCTCTTTGGGGTTCACAGCACTGTAGCTCCAAGATTAGCTGCTGTCCTATTCCTCAGACAGAATTGTGGCAGGAATCAAATGAAATAGCACATGCAAAGGGGCTCTATAAATATCAATGAAATGGAATGGTTCCAAACATATATATAGTCTAATATACACATATTTCAATATACACACATAAATACACATATCACGATACATAAAGGTAGACAAATTAAAAGTATATGGAAAAAATCCTTCCTAGTTTTAACTCACAGGATCATGGTTAAAGTAAAATGAGATCATGGTTGCAAAAACTATTCATCCCCTTTATAATTCTATGCCAAAGTTATGGCTGGTGTTATTTAATAGGCTTCAAGCTGTACTTAGGAAAGCTTGAAGCCTGGCTCAAATCCCTGCTCTGACATACATGGGCTGGTGACCTTGGGAAATCTCCTCCCTGAGGCTCAGTTGCCTCCTGTAAAGTGGATTTAATAATCCCCACCCTGCTTATGGCATGGTTTGCTGTTAAATAAGATGGCATGTATGACTGCACTCTGTGACCAGGAATGTGCTGTATGAATGACTGTTAATTCTGGAAGAGGTGTCAGGTTCTTACTGGGCACAGGTCCAGTTGGGGAAAGTAGAACCTAAGGCACAAGAGGCTGAGCAACCAACAAAGGCTTCAAAGATGATAAGCTCTGATTTGAGTGTTAGAAGAAAAGGATGAACCAAGTAGATGGGAAGGGTGGGCTTTCTGAGCAGAGAAGGTCGGTACAAAGGCAGTAAGGGGAGATGACACATCACAGAGGGAAAAAAAGAGATAAACATTGATCAAGATGAACATTGATCTGCTGAGACAAGCGAGGTGGTCACACCCCCAAAGAGACCGTTACAATAGAAAACTGGAATTCAATTAGTTTAGATTTTATAGGCCCTTGAGTGAGTAAGCTAGAGCCCCTAGACTTGAAAGAAACAGACACATTCATTATCTCATGACATCTTGGTTTCTGATACAATCTAAGAAGTCAGAGGGGAAAGTCCTTAGTTTTGAATGCTCTCATCAGCAGCTTTTCTGAAGACCAGGTCCTTTAGGCCTGTGTCTGACTCAGAAGCAATGGTATCCGAGCGCACACTGTTATTGGAGGGAGCACAAGGCCAAGAGCCTCCCCTCCTGTCATCTAGAGAACTTACAGTCCCTCTCTTCTCACCTTGGCCTACTTGGACATGAAAGCCCACCATGCACAGCGTCCCCCAACCATGAAAAGAACTCAAGAGGAGTACTGAGCACTACACGTGGTGCATTTGCTGAGAACAGTACTATGGAGAGGATGGGACTACTATTTCTGATGGCTCCCCTCAGTCTCTCTCTATCACTCAGCTTCCAGGAGGAAAAAGATGATTTCTGGCCCCTTTGTATAGCACCTCTGTCACTGTCATATACACTAGAATCAAAGACATAATGTAAAAGCACCTTAGGTGCTTCAGTGTGAAGAGTCATGAGGCCTAGGGAAGATGTGTGTACTGGTGTGTGTGAGGCATCTTGCCAATGTCTACTAGGGATTGTTTACTTTTTTTCTTTGACTGGCCTTGATATCAAGGAAGGGAGCCTAGATGAGTGTCAGACTAGTGGAGGAAGGAGCAGTCACCAGTGGTTCTTATCACATGTCTGTGGTCCGTCAAGTGGGCCTTAGAAAGCATCACTACGAACAAAGCTAGTGGAGGTGATGGAATCCCAGTTGAGCTGTTTCAAATCCTGAAAGATGATGCTGTGAAAGTGCTGCACTCAATCTGCCAGCAAATTTGGAAAACTCAGCAGTGGCCACAGGACTGGAAAAGGTCTGTTTTCATTCCAATTCCAAAGAAAGGCAATGCAAAAGAATGCTCCAATTACCGCACAATTGCACTCATCTCACATGCTAGTAAAGTAATGCTCAAAATCCTCCAAGCCAGGCTTCAGCAATACGTGAACCGTGAACTCCCTGATGTTCAAGCTGGCTTTAGAAAAGGCAGAGGAACCAGAGATCAAATTGCCAACATCCGCTGGATCATGGAAAAAGCAAGAGAGTTCCAGAAAAACATCTACTTCTGCTTTATTGACTATGCCAAAGCCTTTGACTGTGTGGATCACAATAAACTGTGGAAAATTCTGAAAGAGATGGGAATACCAGACCACCTAACCTGCCTCTTGAGAAATCTGTATGCAGGTCAGGAAGCAACAGTTAGGACTGGACATGGAACAACAGACTGGTTCCAAATAGGAAAAGGAGTGCGTCAAGGCTGTATATTGTCACCCTGCTTATTTAACTTATATGCAGAGTACATCATGAGAAAGGCTGGACTGGAAGAAACACAAGCTGGAATCAAGATTGCCGGGAGAAATATCAATAACCTCAGATATGCAGATGACACCACCCTTATGGCAGAAAGTGAAGAGGAGCTAAAAGGCCTCTTGATGAAAGTGAAAGAGGAGAGTGAAAAAGTTGGCTTAAAGCTCAACATTCAGAAAACGAAGATCATGGCATCTGGTCCCATCACTTCATGGGAAATAGATGGGGAAACAGTGGAAACAGTGCCAGACTTTATTTTTTTGGGCTCCAAAATCACTGCTGATGGTGACTGCAGCCATGAAATTAGAAGACGCTTACTCCTTGGAAGAAAAGTTATGTCCAACCTAGATAGCATTTTCAAAAGCAGAGACATTACTTTGCCGACTAAGGTCCGTCTAGTCAAGGCTATGGTTTTTCCTGTGGTCATGTATGGATGTGAGAGTTGGACTGTGAAGAAGGCTGATCGCCGAAGAATTGATGCTTTTGAACTGTGGTGTTGGAGAAGACTCTTGAGAGTCCCTTGGACTGCGAGGAGATCCAACCAGTCCATTCTGAAAGAGATCAACCCTGGGATTTCTTTGGAAGGAATGATGCTAAAGCTGAAACTCCAGTACTTTGGCCACCTCATGCGAAGAGCTGACTCATTGGAAAAGACTCTGATGCTGGGAGGGATTGGGGGCAGGAGGAGAAGGGGACGACCGAGGATGAGATGGCTGGATGGCATCACTGACTTGATGGATGTGAGTCTGGGTGAACTCCGAGAGATGGTGATGAACAGGGAGGCCTGGCGTGCTGCGATTCATGGGGTCGCAAAGAGTCGGACACGACTGAGCGACTGAACTGAACTAAACTGGTAGGACAGGCATCAGCCATATCATTGTCTCCACCAACACGAGCAGCCTTCAGCCCTCAGGCATGGTGCAAGGTGGGCAGGGCATCTGCCACAGACTCAGTCCCACCGAGAGGCCAGCCAAGCTTGTGGAAAGCGTTTGGAAAGAAGACACAAAAGCCATTATATAATTCTAGAGTTGACAAGCTCCTAGAGTGAACTCTAAATCACACAGATGAAATAGCTGAGGCCCACAGAGGTTAAGTAACTGCTCATTATTTGGAATTTTCCTCAGAAACAAATAACAGTGGAGTTTCCTAGGTAGGCAGGCAAAACTGTCATGTATTATACATTCATGAAGATGAACCAGGGGAAGAAAGGAAAGAGGCTGTCTTGTTAGCATGCAACAGGAGGACTCAGAACACGGCGTGTGAATGTTCGGAATAGAAATGATCCATCCAACAGAAAAACATGCCACGGCTATCTTAAGGTAAGTTCTTATTGTTTATTTAATTGGACAACTGGTTTGAGGGTGGGGGGTGGGAGGAAGCCCTCTCCAACTGAAGTAATTCCCTCTGGCCTCAGGGTTGTCCTGGGTCTTGTTGACAAGATTATTACTATCTGGAGCTGGCAGAGGTCCCAGCACTCAGTGATTTGGGGATAGGAACAAGTCCCCGCAGGCAGACATCATTAGTGCCATCAAATTCTATTTACATATCACCTGGGCACATGGCAGGTTGCTGAGGGCTTGCTCAAGGCCTCATGACACTGTATCTGAGGAGCTGATGCCCTTGACAGGGACAGGAAACTAGATATTGATGCAAATGGAAAGGAGGCAATGGGGTGGATTACTAAAAATGAATATAAGGTGTCAGACAGGATTTTCTAAGATTCATTCTTAGCTATATTTGTTTAGGGCAATAGAGGAGTTTTATTTTCTGGGTACCAAGGAATGGTAGAAAGGTCTTATGTGGGTAAGCGGAGAGCAGAGTAGGACACATTGCACACTCCCTACGTTCGCATGAGGCCAAAGGCAGTCATTTGGGGTCACAAATTACTGACCCCAGTAATTCAGAATTAGCCCAAGACCGGATGCCAAATAACACTATGTTCCATAATGGCTATTTCTTCGCATGATCAAATATGCCATCATTCTTAATGAAGACACTGTTTATTTTCTATTGAATATTGCTAAATTTTTATTGTATTTATATTACTAATTGATCACTGAATAACATCTCCAATGATATACATAATTCTTTGAAACATAAGAGCTTTTCCACTGACTATTTCATTCTAAATGCAAGTTGGGTATGGTTCAGGCATTTTTATATCTGACAGATGGAGAAACTGAAGCTCACACAAGACCACAAAGCTGGCTGCAGCTGAGCCAAGACCAGGACATGATGACTTATCTCGTGTCTAGTCCAAGGCATTTCCCACCGGAAAGCACCGCCCATGCTGACCTGGCCTCGCTGGGCTCCCCCAGGGAGGGAGGCGCTGACCTGAGTTGCTGGATAAGGTCTTCGCCCTCCTTGATGACATTAAGTGTGGCATCCAGAGTGGCGGTCTGCTGCTGCTGGAACTGCTTTATCAGTTCCTGGACCGCATCCACAGAGTCTGCACAGACATCCTCCAGCATCTCCTTCTGAAGGTCTTCCATCCATGTCCATAGCTGTAGGGGACAGAGAGAGCAGAGTCTACTCAGGGCACATGGGAGTGGAGGGCTGGGGTTAAGGGCAAGAGTGTGGAACTCAGGTCATCCAACCTACTCTCAACTACTCAGTTCAATATCAGACTGTCCTTCTAATCAGCACCCTACAGGTCAGTTTGCATCTCTGTATTTATATTCACTATCCATCTCTGCTAAGTTTACTCCATTAGTACAGGCATTCCCTAAGGACAGGAATTACCCTCTGCTTTACTTTCTAGAGGTTCTGGAAAACTGGTCTTAGAGCAGGAAGCTAACTCATTTTTGAGAGAGTGGGAAGAACAGGAAACCGATGATGGACAAATTCTATTTCATCTCTCACAGAGGACTCTGCACACTTCCTGCAGATAGCTAGAGGCTGATTCCCAGAAATGTATCATGATTTTACAAATACACAAGAAAGAATGGGATATTCACGAAGAACCGAGTGAAGATTAATTAAGAAAATATGTGCTAAACTATTTTTTTCTTCTCAGGACTGTTTTGGTGGTTAGAAAGTCGACTGCTAAAGAGGTATAGCTTATCTTAATTTCAGTATAAGACATTTCCCTCATGATATTCAAGATGAGGAAACGCAGTCAGGATGATATTACTGGTCAGACAACTTTAAAAGAGCTAAGTGTAGTGATTTGAATGGAATAAGTACTGGAAATGATGAGGAGTAGAATTGCATTACTGAATTAATGTATTGATAGCTCTTCCTCATGGTGAAAACAGGTGGCCTTCCATAATGCTCCACTTCTAAGTGCTCTCAGTGAGCACTTTCATGAATGGTGCAGGGAAGGACATGTCTGATGTTTGCTTAGAAACAAGGGATCTTCCCCCGGTTAGCAGAAAAGATAAGTTCATGACTCTACCAGGAGAAAAGCCAGTGGAGAGAAAAAATTGATAGAAGGAGCCAGAAGATGCAGATTGTGACTGCTGTTCTTCCCATAACCTGTGGTGGCTTTGAGTATATCACCTTTGCTCATCAGACTTCACGTGTAACACAGGCTGAGGAGAGCATAAAATAAAATAGTTAACTTACAGTTCTAACATTCTGTAAGTTTTCCATGTCAAAAACATGGGTAAATGTCCATCTTAAGAATATTATTTCATCTTGCTGGTTCTCAGTATTGTAAATCATGGTGTGGCCTTTGTAACAAGGGGTTAGAAAAGAGACAATAAAAAGAGACAAAAATAATCTTCAGACTTTTAACAAACCCTGGAGGTAAAAATAAAGGGGGGTGTTTTTTTTGGACAGGTAAGAACTTCTCTGAGCTTCAGTTTCCTAATCTACAAAATGGAAAAAAAAAAGATTTGACCTGCTCACTTCAAAGATTATGAAAAATAAATTATTTAATTATCAATGCTTTAAATAAACAGCATTATTAATAAGCCTACTGCAAATTATTATTCAGTGTTCCTGTCATTTGGCAGCTTGTGTCTGGTTTAGTTCAATTTACTTATTTATTTTTTACAAATAAGCTTTCTGTTGTAAAACACAAGCTTTCTAGACTATTTAAGCTGAGGCACATTTTCCTACAGGTATGAATGTATCTATTTCAAATCAGTATGAAATTAGAAAGCTCAGGATATTGGTCACTATAACTTAAAGTTACTTCAGACTTTCTGGCTGCTGTTTTTCCTGGAGCAAAACCATTTTCCAACTGTGCTGAAGTCCTTGGGTATGAGACAATGGAATCTCTGAAAAACTGCTATATAGAGAGGCAATATAGCATAGCAGTTAAGTACTTCTAAATCAACAATAATTAAAAATTAAACAATAAAGGAAGGAAGAAAGAAAGGAAGGGAGGGAGAGAGAGAGAAAGAAGAAAAAAGAAAGATAAGAAGAAAGAACCCCCAGTTCTACCACATATTAACTCTATAACCTCGGGTAAGTAATACCCTCTTTACACCTCAATTTTCCTTGTCAGTAAAATGAGAATAGTAATAGTTGTTATCCCTACAGAGTTGTAAAGATTATTAATAAATTGATATATATGTGTGTGTGATGTCTTTATGTTTACACACACAAACAAATGAGAAACATGTGTGTGTGTGTGTGTATATATACACACACACACACTACATTTATATAAATTTAATATATAAATATATATATGATATAATAAGCATATCAGTTAGAAACTGTACCTGGCATATAGTAAGTGCTAGATATTATTATATTTATGCAAGCCACCTCCAGTTCCCACTAGAAGATGGAGGAAAAGTTTGAAGTACTCCATTTTAAAATTGGTAAAAGATCGATACTGGATTTGATTTTTCAATATGCTAACATGAGTTGGGCCCCTCTTCTCTGTTTTTTGCAACTTTGTTCTGGGATACCTAAGGAAAACCTAGAGATTGAAAAGTCCAGAAATTTCCTTTTTAAAAAGGTAAGAAAAGACAAGACTATGTGAAGAGAGAGAGATTAAAATCGTGGATAGGAAACAAGGTCACTTAAAATTCTGAAAGAGGTGGGAATACCAGACCACGTGACCTGCCTCTTGAGAAACCTATATGCAGGTCAGGAAGCAACAGTTAGAACTGGACATGGAACAACAGACTGGTTCCAAATAGGAAAAGGAGTACGTCAAGGCTGTATCTTGTCACCCTGCTTATTTAACTTCTATGCAGAGTACATCATGAGAAACACGGGGCTGGAAGAAGCATAAGGTGGAATCAAGATTGCTGGGAGAAATATCAATCACCTCAGATATGCAGATGACACCACCCTTATGGCAGAAAGTGAAGAGGAACTAAAAAGCCTCTTGATGAAAGTGAAAGAGGAGAGTGAAAAAGTTGGCTTAAAGCTCAACATTCATAAAACTAAGATAATGGCATCTGGTCCCATCACTTCATGGGAAATAGATGGGGAAATAGTGGAAACAGTGTCAGACTTTATTTGATGCTGGGAGGGATTGGGGGCAGGAGGAGAAGGGGACGACCGAGGATGAGATGGCTGGATGGCATCACCGACTCGATGGGCATGAGTCTGCGTGAACTCCGGGAGTTGGTGATGGACAGGGAGGCCTGGCGTGCTGCGATTCATGGGGTCACAAAGAGTTGGACACGACTGAGCGACTGAATTGAACTGAAGAAAAACAAATTTAGTGTGTCCAGATAGAAAAGGCACTGGATGGAAGACTGCTCAGGATGAGGCTGGTATTCCTATTACAAGAATGAGAGAGCTCAGAAGCTTATAGATATCTTAAGGAATTTATTTTATTCAAGATAATTTTGTTCTCAGTACCATCCTTAAGCTATTTTAATGGCTTCATAGCTTGGAGTTTCTTTTTTTTCTCCTCTTCAGTAAAAAACTTGAACACTTCTGGTGTAGGTCTAGGGAACAAAATCAGCATTATTCCTGAGGAAATCCACCATGACTCATGACACTCCCTCCACCTGGTAGCCATGTAGCTAAATTGTAGGGACCAGTCAAAGATCAAACTTGCCAAAGACGAGATGTCAGTGTAACAACAAAAAGACTAGAGAAAGATTAGGTATGTTGGAGGAAACACACCGACCTCGGGAGTCAATATCATTTTAATAAAAATGTGTCCTACTCCTGTATATTCTCTGATTAATGAGTTGAAGTTGATTTTTCACATTCAGTTCAGTTCAGTCACTCAGTCATGTCCGACTCTTTGCGACCCCATGAATTGCAGCACGCCAGGCCTCCCTGTCCATCACCGACTCCCGGAGTTCACTCAGACTCACGTCCATCGAGTCCGTGATGCCATCCAGCCATCTCATCCTCGGTCGTCCCCTTCTCCTCCTGCCCCCAATTCCTCCCAGCATCAGAGTCTTTTCCAATGAGTCAACTCTTCGCATGAGGTGGCCAAAGTACTGAAGTTTCAGCTTCAGCATCATTCCTTCCAAAGAACACCCAGGATTGATCTCCTCACATTATCAGGTCATATATTCTACTTTATTATAAAGAAAATCTTGTCTAAGGTAGTTTAAAACCTACCACTAAGGAAAATCAACTAAGAAATCAATGATGTACAACATAGATGCCACTCAGCCCAGTGGTCAGCAGCCTGGTAAGGAAAGGAAAGGGCTGGTCTACCTTCAAGAGGATAAAATGTCAAGCAAAATTGCTATGGAATTTGACTCAGAGATAGGGAAGCACCAGAGACAAAGGGTTAGTGATAACATTTCTTCATTTTTCCTTCTGTAAAAACAACACCAAAACAAAACCCAGAGGGAAAGAAGTTCTTGAATGAAATTGGTATATACTGGGGATAATTCTCGATCTTGCCCTTGTCCTAGCTCTTTGATCATGGGAAAACTACTTCAAGTACTTCATACTTAAAGTACATGTGCATGAGTGTGTGTGTGCAGGTGGGTTCTCCAGAAGCTGAGGTAAAGAAGAGAGTTGTAATAAAAATGCCTCTCTAAATTGAAAAAAACTGCAGTCACATGTTTGACACCAAGACACTCAAAGTCCAGAGAGTTTAGCAACACTTTGAAGATAATTGTACTACCAAGTTAAGATATTATTTAGTATCTGGAAGGCTTGAGTAGAGAACCACAGGAAATCATGCACAGTCGTCCCCTGGTGTCAGCAAGCTTCAATTGCAGGCTCATAATTCTGAAGAAGCACCTCTGAGGGATAAACATTAATATCAGCGTGACTAACCTATGAGTAAGGGCCCATATTCCGTTCCTTAGGCTGTAAGTTTCTTACTATCTGAATTTCCTGTAGGTTTCCTTCTGTCTATGTGTCCATCTGACTTATTCTTGAAGAGCATGACTAGACTGCTTTGAAAATAATCCAAATCAGAGAGTCACTTCTATTATTAATTTATTCATTATCAGGGAGCCAATGAAACTGAGTCAGAATGATCTTGCAGTTCAAGTTATCACAAGCCATTGCAAGAATGAGGTGAAATCATGGAGTGAGTGAGGCAGCTTAGGAGCAGCCACCACATGTTTCTTCCTGCTGTCTCCATTTCCATTTCTCTCCCCTAGGATAATCCTCCTAGCCCTCTGGTTATCTACAGTCTAAAATATTAATTAGCACTGTGCCTCTGCCATCAACCCACCTGCTCCCGAGGAAAAAAAAATCTCCTGTTTCAGCCATTTCCAGACCCTCTGTTCTTGATCAAACACACCTGTGCAAGGACCATTATTTCAGGGTTCTGCTCTCTGCTTGGCAATAATTATCTGGGCCCTGCTTCCCAGGTGGGAGCCTGGTGGGCTACCATTCATGGGTTTGCAAAGAGTCAGACACAACTGAACATGCATGCATGTGATATGTACACTTATGTCTCTTTTTGTGTTCTCTCAGAGAACATATGTAATTATGGCCCCAAACACCTATATCCAAAAGAATGAACTGATTTGAGACTCTCTGAATTTTGGTAGAGGGGGAGTTAAGGCAGCCTTTCAATGAGCTACATAAAGTTTGCTCTAAGACTGAAACCAGTGAGTTCAGGAAGGGCCAGTGCGTGGACCCCATTCTGCTTAGATAGAGGGGCAGCCTGAGAAAAGGGCCACTGAAAAGGGCAGGAAGGGAGGGACAGGAAGGAAGAAACTAGGAGGTCTGTAGAAATGATGAAGCTTATGGATGGAGGTTAAGGAAAGAGGTAATTTTACTCTGTTGCTTTCTCCTGTTGATTGGCTGTACCGTTTGCACAATTCTGGGAGCCATTGCGCTGATATAACTGATTGACTCCTGGAGATGCAAGAGGAACACCGATTCCATGGGATGAATCACCCCCCACCCTTCATTTTGAAGGCATCATTTTCCTTTGGCATTGACTACCGATTTTTTATCTCTTAAGTAAATACCATACCAGCCTAACAACTGACATAGAAAAAGAAGTTGTTTTGTTCTTAAGGCCAATAATCCCTTTTGAAAACTGATTTAGTTTTGGTTCTCTAGTGGGCAGATAAAGGAATATGTGTGTATGTGTGTATCTATGGCATTTGTGGTATACGTACCTATTTGAGCAGGAAATAGCATGAAAGAATGATTTCACAGGGTTATAAACAATTGGAAAAGGCATTTAATTAAACATTTAACAAAGAGCTGAGGTTGATTATCTTGGACACATTCCTCAGTTAATTTGACTCTCATATTATGACTACAAAAATATCTAAAAACAGTTATTTTGAAAACCCAGCAATTGCAGCATTTCCATGGAAACACAGCAAAGAGAGAGGAGTCTGCCTGAACAATCTCTGTGGAGCAGATGACACTTGCCACAAATGCCTTTTTTTCCCCTGGACAAAGAAAATGAGGACTTGAGTAAATACTTCTCCCTACATTCTCCCTGAGGTTTCCAGGCCAGCAAAAAAAGCTGGCCTCTTGTCCCCAGACAAAAGGAAGATATTTGAAAGTTCAGCACAATTTCTATTAATAGCTGAGGTTCTAGATGCATAAGAAAGTTCCAAGCACATGTTTGTTACCTCTCTTTATTATGTAGCTCTTCTCTCAAAGTAGAGATGGAAAGTTTTGTTTTTATAAAATAACATTTATTGGGATTGTTCCTCACTTTCAATTGAAAATAGTAAAGAAAACTTATAAAACAAAATATTCAAAGGAAAATTAAATCATTCATAACATTCTTACTTCTTTGTATACTTCCTTCTAGTCTTTATTCTAAGTGTGTGATCAAAATTGTGGTCATGATGGATATACAGCATTTTATATATTATACCACAAGCTCTTTCTCATGCCATTAATGATCTTTGACAGTGTGATTTATAACTGTATAATATTTTACTCTATAGATTCATTATGATTTAATGAATCACTTAACATGGAATATTTAGATGGTTTCTAATTATTCAAGGTTATTAATAACAGTGCAATTAAATAATTAGAAGCCTTTAACCCTCCAGATGCCTTTAGTCACGAAGAATTCCCAAAGCCGGCAAACAGAATCAAGCAGACTCTTGAATCTGCAGAAGAAACGAGCCTGGGGGACAACTTCTTCATATCTTCCTTCTGTTTCCCCTCTGATCCTAATTAAAGTGCATCTTTGGCACAGCTGAGTAGAAAATTATTCTTCCATTCACTCTATTTACTGTAAGAGAGAAAACATCCACAGCAACTCAAAATTCCCTCAGAGACTGTGGACTAGTAAACTTGGCTACTAACCTTGCCATGAGTAAAAATCAGAACTTCGCCTACAGAGTAAAGAGGATGGAGTCAAGAGTTAATTGACCAGGATCAGGCAGGATCCACACTTAGCAAGGTCTGAGAGGTGGTATATCTTGAGAGGCATTAAACAGAATAGGGAAAGAGCAAACCACAGGTATTCCTTCATTAGCCCATTCAAGAATCCTCACTTCTGACTACCCAATAATCCATTTCTGCCTACTATACAGGCTGTAGAGGAAAGCTCCCACAGGCAACTCAGATGCCCCACCTGCCTTTCTTTGTTTACACTGTCCATAGAGTTCAAATCAAAGAACTGGAATAGATGAATGATGCAACTGAATGGGCTTTCCCCCACCTTTTTATTTTTTCTATTTTCTTTTTTTAGGAAAAGTGACTAGCTTCTCATTGTCAAGTAAGCCTGTTTAATATTTATTCAGCGTCACTAAGTATCAGACCAAGCAGTAGAAATATTAGAATCTATGTTTACACATCTAAACCCACATGTGTACTCTACATATGAGCACCCCCAATTTAACGAGGAAGAGTCAATAATCTCAGTGAGATCCCAGCATTGATGATAAGGTACACACACAGTGCTCCTATCCCATCTGGGTGGGAACCTGGAAGCCCCAGGGAAGAATTTCAAGGAAAAAATGATGCCTGTGAATTGAGTCCTCAAGTTCTTTACAACCGACTTTAGAAATGATCTAAGGATAAATTTGGGAGGGAGTTTTCTACTAGGAAAAAGAGGGTATTAAAATTGTACGACTCAAATTTGTAATAGTCACCATCATAATTATCACAAAATAACAGAGACTAAGTAATTCCTCCAAAGACTCACAGCCATGGCCCAGTGAAGATCCTGATCTGGAAATCTGGCATCTAAGATCTTGCGGTACCCAACATGTGTGTGTATAACACATATGCATAAGTGTGTACTTACATACACATGGCGTATTCTCTACTCTGTATAAAAGGGGCCTCAGACAGACTAGTTTGGGGATAGGAGGTAACTGAGAGGAAACAGGCAGATAAAAAGTCCTACAGGATGCCCCCCATGAGGAGCCCTGCTATGATAGCTGCTCAAAATGATACTTTTTTTTCCCTCCTGGAAAAAGTTAGAATGTATATGATCTGAGAGTTGTAGATCTCTTGAACAGAAAAGGCCTCACCAATCACACACCCCTTTGCATCCAGGTAGGACTGCTCCTAATTTCTCTCATATTTTGGGGTCCCAAAGAAAGAGACTATGCTACTTGCCGACAGCCTCAAATAAATTCCTGGGTTTAGAAAACTCTTCCAAGTCTGTTTCCTGATCTTTATATGAAAGGCCAATGAGAAACAGCAGGGGCTTTGGAGTCAGAAAGATCTGGGTTCAATCCTTACATTTACCACATCCTCACTACAAGATCTTGGGCAAGTTATTAATTTCTCTGATATATAAAATTAGAATTAAAAATGACAATTCTCATTGCTATTGACTAGACAGAAATAGGCACATAGTTGGGGAAATCCATTTTCATTCCCTCTCCCTTTCTTCACCTGTCCCAGGATCACCCCACTTCCTTTGGTGCTATTTCATATGAATGTGGTTGTATAAACTGAGCGATGCTGGGAAAACAAGTCTCAGATTCAAACAGGACCAAACTTAGCAAGGTTTGAGAGCTATCTTGGAAAACAGTGGTTGATAACTGCATCCCTGACTATTCTTTTACTTTTTTCATCGAAGAGCTACCTGCCTCTGTCTTGGGGTTTGGAAAGGTAAAAAGATGAGTAAGGAGAAGGAAGAAGAGCAGAGGAGACACGAGAGGGAGAGAGGAGGACAGAGTGCGTGGTAGCAGGTAAGAACACGAGCACAGAATTTAGGAAGACAGGTCAAGACCCTGCTGCACTGGGCAGCTCTGAAACCTCAGACAGGTTCTTTTCTGGGCCTTAGCGTCCTCATTTGAAAATATGTTTAATAAAGTCTGGATCATAAGATTCTCACGAGGATTACATGAGATGCTGTATGTGTCTAGCAAGTAGTCAATACTCAATTAGAAAAATATACTACCTAATATACACTGAATGCTTGCAATAGACCAAATCTTAGGCTAGATAAATCACATATGTCACACCAGGCTTAATTACTATTATTAATTATGATTATCGACATCAAATAAAGAAGAAGAGGAGAAAAAAAAATCTTGAATTCACATTAGAACCATAAAGGGCCTTAGGGACATTGAGTCTAACTGCGCAATTTTATAAATGAGGCATCCTAAGGCCAGAGACTCCGTGATTAGCACAAACACACAGGGTTTTATAGCAGCAGGCTCTGGACTAGAATCCCACCCTCCTAGCTCCACGTCCAGAAGGCTGGAGGTGCAGCTAGAGGTTTCCTGGCAGCTTCAGTTACCTTTTCGGGAGCGGCACTTCCCTGGAAACCAACCTGGTTCACACCTCCTTTGGCAGCCTACAGCCCCACAGTCCTCACAAGGAACGTGGCTCTCGTTCATTCATGCTCCTTTCTCGCACCCACAGGCTCATAATTAAAAGAGAATACACATGCCTTTGGTTTCTGAAACCTTATTAAGAACCGAGTGAGCCACAGCAAGCAGACAACCAGGCAGGAAAACTTGGATTAAAGCTAATCCCCCCCACACCCGCCTTGCTTTACAGACGCTCATCAGAGGGTGGTTGTAGGTCCCATGGAGAAGAAGCAGAGCCAGCTTCACAGGGCTCCCCAGCCCTTCATCTGCCTGGGGAATCTCAGTTTAGAAAACATCTTTTCATGTTTAACTCTGACAGACACTGCAACGATCTGCATTCATTCCCACAAAGAGTCAGAAAAGCCTGTGAAGGAGGAACAACCAGGCTTCTTAAGGCATTTCAAATATCAAAAATCAACTTAATTAAGTAAGGTTAATTTTTCTTCCTGAGCAGCAATCCAACTTTAATTAATACTTCATTAAAATTAGTTCCTGGGGGAATATAAGCATGTATACACCTAATGAGTTCATCTGTCAAGGGTGTTATTACAGAAGATGTTAAATGTGTCTCCTTGCTGGCCACTTAGACTGCCCCGCGTTAATCAGAGCCAAAAAGCAACCGTAGGTCTGCAGCTCTCCTGCTCTCTATGGGCTCTTTGATCCTGCCAACAATGTAACATGATCCGTCCTCCTCTCTCCTGTGTCCACTCTGAATGATTCAGGGGCCAGATTTAAGCCCAGCCTCCTGCATGGACGGCACCCCGGTTTCCCTCCCTTCACTGGCTTTTGCTCCACAATGAGAAAGGTTAGGACACTCTCACTTTATTAGCACACTGTGGCAGACTTCATTAGATGCTTTAACCCTCAGTTTAAAAAAAATAAAATAAAAACATTGAGCAGATTTGCAAACTCTGTATATTCCCTGCTGGTAGCAAAAATGATTTAAGTTCTGCAGGACTCTGATTTCTGATGGGAAACATCAACCAAGAGAAACTGGGTGTTGCGTGGGAAAGGAATCTCTGATCCTCTTATTATTGCCTCTTAAGGTGACTATTTCTATACTAGGAATTCCCAAATTTCTCCAGTTGCAGACTGAATGCTCTAATAGACCCCCCAAACCATCTGCCTCCCCAGCCCTCTCCTCATTAGAAATAACGAGGAAATTTTGCCCCATATTGGTTGGGACCGCAGGGTAAGTTATCAGGAGCAAGTTGTTAATATCACCAACCTCAGGAGGCTAGTAACTTCCAGACCACCCAGGACACCAGGCAGACCTCAGGGAGCTAGGAAATCAACCTGACTGTTGCCAGAAAAAAGCAGCCCAAGCCCAGTGCCCCTCCTTGCTAACTTCCCATACCTCTTTGGTGTGAGTATGGAAGGAGACAGACATGTCCAGCAGAAGCTTCCGCTGCTCCACCCTGCGCACGAAGTCTTGGATGCGCACCTCCAGGTGTCTAGCTGCCTTGTAGATCTCCTCCGGGTCACATTCCCCTGTCTGAGCCAGCTGCTCTGCCGCTTCTAGGAGCTTGTCCGCATTGGTATATGTATTCTGCCAGCAATGACAGTGAGGAAAAGTCAACTTGCAGTCACGAATGGAGCTTCACGTCTTCCCCCAGCCCACCAGGGCTGCCCAGAGCTGGAGCACAGTGCGTGGGCACTGAGCCCAGAGCTCCCTAATCTGGAAGAGCTGAGCGCCCAGCTCACCCACCACCTCTCAGCAAGCCAGCAGCCTGCCTGGCAGCTCAGACAAGCGGGTACTAGCTCGGTGCCTCCTCTCTCCCTGGGATTTCTCCCAGGTGGGGTGTCCTGGAAAGAAGTGAGCAGACATGCTAGAATCTCCATTCCTCAGCCTCGCCCGGACCCTCCACCCTTAGGAAGATCCATCACTGCCCTCACCTCTCAGGCTGTAACTGCCAGAGTTGGAAATACCTCATCCACAAAGATCAGCTGGGTTTCTATATGAGAACACCAGAGAAATAATAACTGGGAAACTTGCATGACTTTTCCCCCAAGTCCCTTGTAACTACTGGTGTTTATCTTTTGGAACAGAGCTATCACTTTGGAGGGGAAAGGGTCAGAACTCAGGGAACTGACAGAAGGAAGCAGCCACAGCCAGAGCGAGGAGATGCAGGCAATTCCCTATGTGCCCAGCAAAGGCTTAAATCTTGCGGGAAGGTTGGGGAGGTGTCTGGTGATTTTGTTTATCTTAGGCTACTGCATGCACGCACACATGCACACACTCATCCTCACACACACACTCTCCTCCAAACCCCTGTCTATGTTCTCCAGAGCATTTTGAAAAGCAACCAACTTATAATTATTGCTCATCAGGATGGAGTCACTGCCTCTGCAATACATGTATGTCAGTTAGTACATATATGCCATGGATACAATTTTTCCTGGGTAGGCTTCCTGTAAAAGAGAGTTCCAGACAGACCCTGAATTAGAGCTGGTGGCTCATATGTACATTATATTTCTCAACACCCTTATAATGACACAAAGCCCAACAAAGTGATGAACAAGTGAACTGGTGATATGAAACTGGCAGCAGAAACAGTCAGGATCAAGTGCAAAGTGAGTGGAGAAGTGGAACGGATTTTGTAGCAATGACTGCGTGTGGTGCTTTACTGTCCCTATATCTGAGTGGTCTCCGGTCCCCGGAGAGTTCTTTAGACTCACCTGAAGACCTGGGTGTTAAAGGTTGAACACCTTGTGTCTCCTCTAAATTTGCATGTTGAAGCCCTCAGCCCCAGGACCTCAGAATGGGGCCCTTATTTGGAGACAGAGTAACGGCAGAGGTAATTAATTAAAATCAAGTCATAGTGAAGTAGAAGGATTCCTAATTCAATATGACTGCTGTCTTTACAAACATAACACCATGTAAAGAGACAGACACACACTCAGGGAGAACACTGTGTGGAGCTGAGTGTGGGAATCAAGGAATGTGTCTACAAGCCAAGGAATGCCAAAGAGTGCAAACCAGCAAACCCCTGGAAAGTAAGAGTGAGGCATGAAACAGAGTCTTCACCATATGCCTCAGAAAAAACAATCCTGCTGACACTTTGCTCTTGGATTTCTAGCCTCCAGAGCTGTGAGACAATACCTTTCTGTTGTTGAAGCCACCCAGTGTGTGGCATCTGTCATCGCGGCTCTAGCACACTGTTACAGGGAGGTGGGGCTTCCCAGATGCCATGAGCCAGCTTCCGGATGGAAGAATGAGCAGGCTTTCGGCATACACTTGTCATGGCCTCAAGGGATGCCCAGAGAGGCTTCAGTGGATCCTTAAGGAATGCTGTCTGACAAGCAACTGCCCAAGTCACTCTCCCCAAGCGGGTGAGGTGGAGCTGAGGCTTAGGTGGGGAAGAAAAGGAAGAAAAATCCTTCGGCCCTACTTGGGGGATTCATGAAAAACATGATACTTGTGAGAGGAAAGAGGCTGTGCCACTAAGTTAAGTAAGGGGATACTGATTCTGGAAAGCAAATGAAGGAAGCATGAAGAGTCCTGATGGAAAAGTGGGAGAGGTGGAAAGTGACAGGCAGGAGGAGACCTCTGGGGCTGTGGGCCAGGTTAAGGAAGCCTGAATTGTGGGGGTGGCCCACAATTTCTAGTAAATACACCATGAGCTGATGGGAGAGAGATTTTTCAAGAATTCTCCAAATCGTCCATTTTAAACTTTAGGGAATCTCAAGAAAGCCCAAAGAAACCCCCAAGTTGTGTCTTTGTAGTTTCTAGCTAATAAATAAAAATTTATGGTACAGCCAAAGCAAGCTTGCTTTCCAGTTAAGTTTGGGACCAATAAGAGGTAAATAAGAACTACTTTTGCCTGGAAAAATCCCATGGACGGAGGAGCCTGGTAGGCTGTAGTCCCTGGGGTCGCTAAGAGTCGGACACGACTGAGCAACTCCCCTTTCACATTTCACTTCCATGCATTGGAGAAGGAAATGGCAACCCACTCCAGTGTTCTTGCCTGGAGAATCCCAGGGATGGGGGAGCCTGGGGGGCTGTTGTCTACGGGGTCGCACAGAGTCAGACACGACTGAAGCGACTTAGCAGCAGCAGCAGCAAGAAACAAAAGTGAAGTGCCAACTGCATGTAAGGTGAACAGCTTGTCCTGGTTTGCCCAGGATTTTTCCGGTTTTAGCATTAAAAGTCCTGTGTCCTGAAACACCTGTCAGTCCTGAGCAAATCAGGATGGCTGGTCACCCTAACACCGTTCAAGACTATACATGTCTCAGGAGTACAGATTGATATATATGTTGCTTCAAAGGAGAATAAAATCATCCTTAAGGGAAAAAAATATGACAACACATTAAATGGGACAAGCAACACAAAAATAATTAGGAGTTAATGTTTCTTGACATGATATAGGTGCTAAGAAGAAAATGAGTAAGAACCAAGAACAATAACAGCCAATAATGACTGAATAGTTTTCACATGCCAAGGACCCTGCTAAAGGTTCACAGGCATATTCATTCATTTAATCTTCACAATGACCCTAGGAAGTTGATACAGTCATCAGCCCCACTTTACAGATGAAGAAACTCAGGTTAAAAGTATTTCTGGCTAAGGTCATATGTTTCAAAGGTGGTAGAACCAGGATGAAAATTTTGTTGTCCAGCTTCAGAACTCAAGCTCTAAATCATTACACTACCAAATCAGCTGAAGAGGGGCCTTGCACGCCATGTAGAGAAGTATGACTAGCGTATAGTGTCTAGAAACATTACACCGCCTCCATGCCGGTGAAGGCAGAAGCCCGAGGATGGGCAGAGAAGTGGGGGAGTTTCTCATGGGTGGTCTGTCTCTCTTTGCACTCTGTCAATCTCATAACACAGTTGCTCTCATGCTCAAGTAAAGATGTGCTTCCCTGGGTACCTCCCTCGTGGTCCGTGTACCCCTTAAAGATAGGTCCCATGTGTCACTCATTGTGGGTTCTTCATGCCAGACACAATGGCCTGTAGACAATAGGCACTTACTAGATGTCTACTGAATGAACAAGACTCAGAGCTTGAATGAGCATGTCAAGTCTGGGTAAGTTGAGCTAACCTCACTAAAATTGGAGAGTAGAAGGAAATCGTATTTATAAGGCTGGGAAGGGCTAGATAATAGATTTTACAGTGAGAGGGACAGGAGAGCTAGTGGAAGGGCAACAGAGTCAGCACTGAAAGCAGGGCTCCCTTCTTTACCTGTTTCCCAGCCCTCCTCCCCATCATGACTAGAAAGAGCCTCCAAAATTCAGACCCAGTCATAGCTCTCTTCCACGTAAAACTGTCCAATGGCTTTCCACTGCCTCTGGGGTAAAACGCCTCAGGGCGCCGTGCAACACCCTTCCTCATCTGACACTTGTTTTTTCCCTTCAGCCTAAATTCCCCTAAAACAGCCTGTGAAATAAATTGCTTATACTTCTGGAAACTCATAGCACTGAATCTTCCCCTGTGCTTCTGCCTGGGTTGTCCTTCCCCTACTTTTTTTTCCATGACCAACTCTTACTCACCCTGTAAGACCCAGCCCAGGTGTCACTTCCTCCGGGAAGTCCACCCTGAGATCCACTTCCCTCCCAAGGTTGGCTTATATGAGCTCCTCTGAGCTCTCAGAGTGATCTGTGCCAAACCTCTCCTTGGTTCCTGCCATATTCTAATGCCAGTGTTTGCCTTTCTCATCCACTTAGACACAGGTAGTCTTTCACTTCTTTCCCTTGGTGCCCCAAGTAAGTGCTCTATAAAAATTTAATGAAGGAATTAATAAACTAAAGAATACATCAATCCCCACCAATCCTAATGTTCAATCCTTGACCCCCATCAACTACTTGGTACAAGACCTTATATGCTAGAATTTACGTTCAATGTTTAATCTCATTTGGTTTATCCTATTTCCTGGCAGAATCGTAAAATAAGAATGTGCTTATAAAATATCAATTAAAGTGTTAATAGAGCAATTCACTGATACCTGTCATTGCCCCAACTGGGCAATCCTTGTCCCACTGGGACAAGGATCACAGCTGGCTTCTGCTCACCTTCTGACCAAGCCAACAAGAGTGTCGACCCCAGGGCCAGAATCCAACTCACTATGAGTGCACTTCCTAGGCACTCTTTGGCTCCTCAGTCTCCTATCCTCTGCCTTGGGTTTGATCCCTTGATGACATTTCCTAACTGGCATTGCAAAAATAGGCTATGAGTAGGGGGACATCAATTCCTCAGCCCCTGGGGCTTTTAGGCAGGGCCTGTGGTAACTGGAGCCCTGGGCCAGAGATTTAGGCCATATGGATGGCTGCGTTTCCTGTTCTTCCCTTCCTCCATGCCTGTGTCCACCAGGTAAAAGGTTCTAGATAATTCAGCCCTTATGTTGATGGGCATAAATCTCATCTTCACCTCATTGTACTTTGTAGATACTGCTTTTTGTTTTACAAACTGAAGGTTTGTGGCAACCCTGTGTTAAGCAAGTCTATCAGCATTGTTTTTCCAACAACATCAGCTCACTTCATGTCTCTATGTCACATTTTGGTAATACGTGCAATATTTTAAATTCTTTCATTATCATTATCTTAGTTGATTTTTGATCACTGATCTTTGATGTTACTACTAGGACTTACTTGAAGGCTCAGATGATGGCTAGCATTTTCTAGCAATAAAGCATTTTTTAATATCATGGAGGGCATTTATTCATTTACATTGAAGGTCTCTTTATATCTGATCATTTCTACAGCTGTGCATACACAAATAACTCAAACATGAATCCTCCAGAAAGTTAGGTTCATATTTGACTTTAAAAACACATCTCTAAAAGTCCCAAATTGAATCTTCCAGGATTTAGGTTCATATTTGACTCTATAAACACGTCTCTGACAGTACCATCAACTCCCCAAGTCAACATATCCTTCTGGAACCTTGAGCCCCTACTGGATCTCATTTACTTTTCTCGATCACACTGAGCTGATAACAGAAACCAGGGGTGTGTTTTCCCTGCATAATGTACCTATGTCCTAGATTTCAGTTTCCAAGTGTCCTGAAGAAAGCTTCTGATAGAAGCAACAACTAGGCAGGGTGTTCCAGCACTCTGTATTGGAACTCAGGTGATCACACATGTCACCATCACAGTGAGGACAGGGGCTGGGACTAACCCAAATCTTCCTGGGACATCCTAAGTCTGTAAGAATCTCCCAAAGTTCAGCCTGCAGCTGGGCAAGTCTCTCCTGATGAAGAATACCCAGAGTGCTGTAACTCTCCCGAGGGACAGGATACAGCTCTAGACTTAAATCAGGAAGCCTATCAGTATGATGCACGAGACTCCCCAGGACGGCCATGGAGTTGAGATTTCCACACATGTTGATGACCCTGAGCTGGGAGCGGTGGCTCAGGGCAGGCAGAATGGCCGTGAGGTGGCAGTCCATGATCCCATACAGGTTTAAGTCCAGTTCTTCCAGAGAGCCTGCAACTTTCTCCAGCAGAACTTGGAGGAGCTCAGGACTAAAGCTGGTCAGGATAACACTACTCAGATTTCAGGCCCTTTAGCTGATAGATGTTCAGGCACTGGAACAGATGGGTCAAGTCAGATCCTGTAGACAGGCAGTTGGTTATTGAGAGGTTGTCCAAGGGGGGTCTTCAGGCATCTGAGTATCTGGCTCAGATGGCCTTCCAAGAAAGATGGAGATTCCATTAGGAGATACTGGAGGTACTGCAGCCTGAGGATCTGAGAAGTAAATTGTAGAAGATTCTGATTGTCCTGCTCCTCAACAGCAGAGACATGAATGGGGCAGAGAAGGAGTTTCTGAACATTGCTCATCTTGCCCAGCTGATCCTCAGCTGGCCTGAGTGGACAGCTTCTGAGTGAAACTCAAATCCACCTCCTGTACACAGTCTAGCTTCACCAAACTGAGAAATCTCTTAATATCTTCCATAGATACTGAAATAATCTTTATCTTCTTACAGCATAGGTGTATAGAGCCTTTTCTCTGTCCCACCCACATGAAGAGGTAAATGGGGAATTAACCCAGGCCATTTTCTTGAGACAAAGTTCTCTGACTACCTCCAAGGGAGCCAAGGGATGCTTTGTCCTTGGCATGTCCTCAGCCACCAGTGCCATCCGTAAGCTTGAGTCCATGTCTCCAGACCACATCCTCCAGAAGTCCAGCCAGCACTCCGCAAGTCCAGCACCTGAAATGTGTACCTCCTGGGGTGAACCTTCTGGGCCAGCAGGATATCAAGGCCATCCAGCATTGCTTGTAAGGTTCCTTTGTGAGGCTGCTGCATCAGGCCCCCCAGAGGCAGGTGGGCACAGGGCCAGGCTTGCACCATGGCCTTCAGGGAGAAGGCAACCATGAATAAGGGTGGGTAGAGCTCAGTAGGCAGATACTCCAAAGAGGAGATGGCTGAGGCTTCGTCTCTCATCAGGCTCCCTGCTGCTAAGTTCACAAACCTCAGTGGGTTGTGAACACTCATCCTGACTCTTGTCTGAATGGAATCCAGCTCTGATCTGTTTGGAGGGCTGCTCAGACCTCAGACTTGGTGGAGAACACAGGCAGTGACTTCAGTGTGAGAAGCTTCTGCATCTCTTCTTTGATGATTGATGCTTTTATAGAACTTTTCTAACCACATCTGCCCTCCTTCCAACCACTAACTTCCAATCAGAGGGCACTTCCTGATAAGATTCCACAGAGTCCCTCAGGTTAACCCTGACTGTGTTACTGTCAACCTCCACATGAATTGATTGAGTCAGACCTTCATTAATAAAAGAGAAAGAACAAGGCAGTGGGGGTGGGGGGGTGGTGGCATCAAGGACTTATTCATTGATTTACCTCACAAAACTGGATTGAGTTTTGCTAATATGGACAGTTGTATCCCTGGATGTGAGAAAGGGAAAGGATTATGGGATTCTGACATTACACAAAAAGCTAAGTCAAAAACAATGTCTTCAACATATCACTTTTGGGAGATCTTTGGCAAAATCAAAGTTGTTAAATGTCCCAGAATTAAAACAGCTTCATAAAGGCAGTGGTATCATTTCCAAAGGAAACAAAATAAACTCCTATTTCTTTCAAGTTGTCACTTAGGTGCTATATGAGGAAGATAGCAGATTATGAGTGTATTCAGAAAGTTAAGGGATGTGAAATTGGAGATGTGGTTGGGACTCCAAATTCAAGTTCTGACTTCTTTAAAGGACTTCTAGTCAAAATCCTAATGAGAATTAAGTGGGGGTGCTGGGCAGTGTGGTGGTGGCCATTCCTAAAGGGACCCTGTGAATGACTCAAACAGCATCATATATGTTGTTTTTTTGTTTGCTTTTCTCTTGGGAAAGAGGGACATTAAAGACTTTCTTTGGGTGATATTTAGAAATTAAATAGGAGAGGCTAAGAGGAGACAGTTTCATCTTTGAGGGTGTTTTCTCCTAGAATATTGTGATCAGGACAGCAAATTGACTTGAAAAGACTAAATCTGAGAATGTGAGCAAAGGGAGACATGACCAGCTCTGCACAGGAGGACATTTTCATGTCTGGGAGTCAATGATGGTGGTCACTGTGGGCTCTTTGGGAACTTGGAGCAGGGGGTGAAATAAATGTGGATCAGTCCGACCTAACCTTGTTCTCAACATGGCCACTGCTACCAGTAAATATTGTCTTTTAGGTGCTTCACACAGGGGATGAGCTGAGATGGCAACTGACCCCAGGCCTATTCTAGGGACATCACCACATGGTTAACACCGAAATCAGACTGATTATATTATTTGCAGCTGAAGACAGAGAAGCTCTATTCAGTCAGCAAAAACAAGAACGGGAGCTGACTGTAGCTCAGATCATGAACCCCTTGTTGCAAAATTCAGACTTAAATTGAAGAAAGTAGGGAAAACCATTAGGCCATTTGGGTATGACCTAAATCAAATACCTTATGTTTATACAGTGGAAGTGACAAACAGATTCAAGGGATTAGATCTGGTAGACAGAGAGCCTTCAACTATGGATGGAGATTCATGACATTGTACAGGAGGTAGTGATCAAGACCATCCCAAGAAAAGGAAATGCAAACAGGCAAAATGCTTGTCTGAGGAGGCCTTACAAAATTGCTGAGAAAAGACGAGAAGTGAAAGGCAAAGGAGAAAAAAAGAAAGATATACTCATTTAAATGCAGAGTTCCAAAGAACAGTAAGGAGAGATAAGAAAGTCTTTTTAAGTGAACAATGCAAAGAAATAGAGGAAAACAACAGAATAGGAAAGACTAGAGATCTGTTCAGGAAAATTAGAACTACCAAGGGAACATTTCATGTAAAGATGGGCACAATAAAGAACAGAAATGGTATGGACCTAACAGAAGCAGAAGATATTAAGAAGAGGTGGCAAGAATACAAAGAAGAACTATACAAAAAAGATCTTAATGACACAGATAACCACAATGGTGTGGTCACTCACCTATAACCAGACATCCTGGAGTGTGAAGTCAAGTGGGCTTTAGGAAGCATCACTACAAACAAAGCTAATGGAAGTGATGGAATTCCAGCTGAGTTTTTTCAAATTCTAAAAGATGATGCTGTGAAAGTGCTGCACTCAATAAGCCAGCAAATTTGGAAAACTCAACAGTGGCCACAAGACTGGGAAAGGTCAGTTTTCATTCCAATCCCAAAGAAGGGCAATGCCAAAGAATGTCCAAACACCACACAATTGCACTCATTTCATATGCTAGCAAGGTCATGCTCAAAATTCTCCAAGCTAGGCTTCAACAGTACATGAACCAAGAACTTCCAGATGTTCAAGCTGGATTCAGAAAAGGTAGAGGAACCAGAGATCAAATTGCCAGCATCTGCTGGATCATAGAAAAAGCAAGAGAATTCCAGAAAAACATCTGCTTCATTGACTATGCTAAAGCCTTTGACTGTGTGGATCACAACAAACTGTGGAAAATTCTTCAAGAGATTGGAATACCAGACCACCTTATCTGCCTCCTGAGAAACTTGTATGCAGGTTAAGAAGCAACAGTTAGAACTGAACATGGAACATACTGTTTCAAAATTGGGAAAGGAGTGCATCAAAGCTGTATATTGTCACCCTGTTTATTTAACTTACATACAGAGTACATCATGTGAAATGCCAGGCTGGATGAAGTATAAGCTGGAATCAAGATTGCCAGGAGAAATATCAATAACTTTAGATATGCAGATGACACCACCCTAATGGCAGATAGTGAAGAGGAACTGAAGAGCCTCTTGATGAAGGTGAAAGAGGAGAGTGAGAAAGCTAGCTTAAAACTCAACATTCAAAAACTAAGATCATGGCATCCAGTCCCATCACTTCATGGCAAATAGATGGGGAAAAAATGGAAACAGTAACAGATTTTATTTTCTTGGGCTCCCAAATCACTGCAGATGGTGACTGCAACCATGAAATTAAAAGGCACTTGCTCCTTGGAAGAAAAGTCTAGATTTGTCTGACAAATCTAGACAGCATATTAAAAAGCAGACACATTACTTTGCCAACAAAGGTCCAAACAATCAAAGCTCTGGTTTGTCCAGTAGTCATGGATGTGAGAGTGGACCGTGAAGAAGGGTGAGCATTGAAGAATTGATGCTTCTGAACTGTGGTGTTGGAGAAGACTCTCGAGAGTCCCTTGAACTGCAAGGAGGTCAAACCAGTCAATCCTAAAAGAAATCAACCCTGAATATTTACTGGAAGGACTGATGCTGAAGCTGAAGCTCCAGTACTTTGTTCACCTGATGCCAAGAGCCGACTCACCGAAAAAAGTCCTGATGCAGGCAAAGATTGAAGGCAGGAAGAGAAGTGGGTGGTAGAGGATGAGATAGCATCACCGACTTAATGGATATGAATTTGAGCAAACTCCGGGAGACAGTGAAGGACAAGGAAGCCTGGCGTACTGCAGTCCATGGGGTTGCAAACAGTAGGCCAGGACTGAACAACAATATTCTATGGACTCTGGGAGCTGAACCATAATCCCTCACATTGTTATTCTCACAAAATTTTAAATTCTTTCATTATCATTATCTTTGTTGATTTCTGACCAGTGATCTTTGATGTTGCTACTATAACTTGCTGAAAGCTCAGATGATGGTTAGTATTTTTTTTAGCATTAAAGCACTTTTTAAAAAGGCATATACACTGTTTTTCTAGACATCATGCTATGGGACACTTAACAGACAAAACTTTTACATGCACTGGGAAACCAAGATTCACGTGGCTCGCTCTATTTTGGTGTTCGGTTTATTGCAGTGGTCTGAAAGTGAACCCACAACAGCTTTGAGGTATGCCTTCCTTCCATTCCCCCTGCTGCAGCCTGGGCTCATGACTTTTTGCCTTTCCTCAGGGAGGAAATAGAGCATTGCAGGATAACTTGTCTCTAAAAACATTGGCCTCCTAGCAATATAGCTGTGGTTTTAGCCTCCTTAGGCTGAAGCAGAAGGACGAGAGATAGGCTTTTTAAAGACAGAGTGTGAAAGAGGCAGTGAGTGAAAACACTTCTGGAGTTAAGAGATGACTTCCTTGATAACATGAAGTTAGCATGTTGGGCCCTGTGCTCTGGGGATGAGGACGGATGAGGATGGATAAGGCCAAAGTTCCTCTTATAATTCAAAAGTGGTAGTGTGGACCAGAGGATGTAACAACCAGAGGGCCAGTATAGAACTCTCCCCTCCTGACGATTATTTTTCCAGGCTTGGAAATGGACATTTACCTTATCTCCTAGTGTAGCTAGTCATAAGTTTAAGGATAAGTAGTGATCCAAAAGTTCCTTTGTAAGACTCTTATTTAGCACTGGGAGTGTATATTCCATGTAAATGGGAGTTAGATTCCCAGGACAAAATAGAGAAAATCAGTTGAGCACATAGCATTTTTTTTTTTTTTTTTCTGGGCTATGCTGCATGGCATGTGGGATTTTAGTTACTTCATCAGGGATTAAATCTGAGCCCCCTGCAGTGGAAGACCAGAGTCTTTACCACTGGACCACAAAGGAAGACTCCACAGCATATTTAAAATATAGTACTAGCTTCTCAGGTGGCTCAGTGGTAAAGAATCCACCCGTCCATACAGGAGATACAGGAGACCCGGATTTGATCCCTGGGTTGGGAAGACCTGCTGGAGGAGGAAATGGCAACCCATTCCAGTATTCTTGCCTGAAAACAAATCCCATGGACAGATGAACTTGGGGGTTACAGTCCATGGGATCTCAAAGAGGCAGACATGACTGCGTATGCAAGCTCACTGATACAGCACATCAGTACAGTCAAAATGTATAGCTAGGGTGATACAGGAAAATGCTTTTCAGTTTTCATTCCAGGGTATCAGGCACATATTTCCCCATCATCTATTGGCTCTTGAAAAGGAAGAAGGGATGGACTCTGATGATAGCAAAGTGGCCTTTGGTGGGAAGCAATAGGATGGAAAGGAGGAAACCACTTGGTACCAGTGATGGGTTAACCTACCACATTACGTCTGCTGGAAGGACACCTGCCTACGTATCCTGAATAAAGGAATAAACAGTAGTTGTCTCCATTAGGACAATTTGTGTGTCCAAACAAGGAGTAACTAATGACTACTCTTAATCAGATGCTCCTTCAATTGGAGACTGTCTATACAAATCTGCTACAAGTCTACTAATTGGGACTGATACCAAAAATAACTATTGCACTTGCCAATACTTCCCAACACAAATAGTGTGGGAGCTGAGAGTATCTCTGGGAACCTAAACACTGGCTTTATTACATTTACATATACAATCATCACCCTGTCCCATTCTCATACACATCTCTACTTGCTGGAAAGCATTTTCCTCTGCACATCTAAAATGTTTCAACACCTCTTCCTATTAACAATAAGTGGTGTATTTTCAGAACTCCACATTTTTAAAGTCAAGTTTTATTTCCTATAGTCTAACTTTTATGTGTTTAAGAACACCTAGACTGAGTAATTCTGAGAAAAGAATAGCAGTTGTTCTTTGCCAGGATGTTGTCCTTTACTGATTTTCTCTTTCCTTCTTATCCTCAGTAACCCTCTTCATTTACAGGCTATGCTTTAACCTTGATGTATTTCTTTCAGTCACAGGCCAGAAGCTGAGTATCTAGGTATTCTCAGGCAAAACAGCAGAAGAGATAACCAGAATTAACTATTAGCATATTACCTATTTAATATAATGATAAAAAGCAATGCTTTGTTTCTGGACCAAAAGCCAGGGTCAATCCTAGAGGCTGCCAATACTGGTTACAAAATATGATCTGTCAGAAAACATCAGGACCAGCTTGTAAGAAAGGACCAACCAGATTCCCGAAAATGCGGCCACCCCAGGGGACTGAGACACAAAGCAAGGAAGGACTTTCTCCTTGACTCTTTCCACCTATGCCTCCAGGGCAGAGACAGCAGTAGATAGCAGAGACTGGGCCAGGCCTGATGCTCAGACTGAACAAAAGAAGATGGTATATACAGAAAGGGGCCTAGAGGCCAGAGGCTGGCCTAGAGCTGCAGGCTGGGGCTAAAAGAAGAGTGAGAAGAGCCCTAGGGAGCTGAGCAATTAGAAGATCAAAACCAGGAGAGTGCCATGCAGACACAAAGCTCTGAAGACTGCAGAGGGAAGCATTTAATCCCTTTCCCACTAAGCAAGTCCCAGATGCAGCCAGCTGGCAACTATATTGCTGCTGGGAAGCAACCCACCACCCCAGCACTATGGGAATTTGATAACACAGTCTCCACCCTGGCTACCCTTCCCCTCCTTCCTCCTCATCACTCAGCTCAAACGGGCAAAATAATGGAGGGGAACATGTAACCACAAAAGAAGAATGAGGACAAAAATGTTTTAGAAGTGAAGAAGGCAGACCTAAGTGTTCAGATATGAATTTTTGGATTACCCAGTAGCCTGGCCCTATAGAAGTTCATTCTCACATGGAATTCTTGAAGCCAAAAAAATAGCGGTTGGTGAGACAGGATTTCCATGGAACAGAGATAAGTAAGGCCACATGCTGCAGGGTTTGGCAATTCAAGAGATTGGGGAGGCGGGGAGATGTACCCAAAATGCTGTTCTCTCTCAAAAGAGTAAATTTGCACTGTTGCTGTTTTTCCTGTTTTCCATTTTCTATGTTTGGCTGTTGGTGGGAGGCAGTGGGCAGAAAGAGGGAGAAGGCAGGCCTTTGGAGAAAGACAGTCGGTTTGAAAATACTGCTGAAAACCTTGGGGCTTGTGGACTTACTTTCTCTTCTGTTCTATCCTGAAAAGGGCAGACAGAAGAAGATGTGGCTGACCCAAGGAAATGGGGGTCAGGTGAAAGGGAGAATGAGCAGAGGGGCTGGTCCACACTTCTGCTTCTGCCCCAGTGAGCACAGTGCTTCTTGAACTCTTTCACCCCGATGTGGTCACATATAGCCCTAAGCATCCATATTCCAATCTGAAGGGAGCCCACTGGTGTTCCTGCTCATTTTCAACTTCACGGACCCTGGATCCCTATCTGCCCTGTCCTTATCATAGCTAACCTCCCTGGGTTTCATCCATAGACTCTATGGAACAGGGTCTCTTAACAGCAGCACTGATAACATTTTGGGCTGGATAATTCTATGTTAGGGGGCTGTTATGGGTTGAGTTCTGTTCCTCTAAAAAGGTATGTTGCAACCTTAATGCCCAGTACCTGAGAATGTGACCTTTTTTTTTTAAAAGAAATAGTGTCAATGCAGGTAGAATTAGTTGAGGTCAGACTGGAGTTGGGTGGGCTGTAATCCACTATGACTTGTGGCCTTATAAAAAGATGAGTTCAGGAACATACAGAGAGGGCACTGTGTGATGTGAAGGCCAAGGCTGGAGTGATACAAAGGAATACCAAAGATTGCCAGCAAACACCGGAAGTCCAGAGAGAGGCTGGGAACAGATTCTCCCTTACAGAAAGAACTAACCTACCAATACCTTGACTTTAGTCTTTGAGCCTCCGGAACTGTGAGACAATACACTTCTGTTGTTTTAAGCCACCCAGTTTGTGGTCCTTTGTTACAGTAGCCCTAGGAAATTAACACAGGGGCTATTCTCTATACTGTAGGGTTTAGCTGCATCCCTGCCCTCTACCCACAGGATGCCAAAAGCAACGCCTTCCCCAGATGCCAACCCAAAATGTCCTCGGGTGGACAGACATGCCCTGGGTGGGGGTGGGGGATGGGCAAAATTGTCTTCCAGTTGAGCAGTTCTTTTAGATCATAAGACCATCAAGGAAGCCCCAGTGAGGGAGCCCATACAAGCTCCTTTACTTATACTGCTTTTCTGATAGTCCCTCAGATGGCAGAAGCCTTAAGAAATCTAATCCTATGGTTCTCATAGGACAGGACTGGGCAGTAGATCAAGGAGCCTGGGGGAGAAAAGCAGTGTTCAGGTCCTACCCCAGATTACTAAAATCAGAATGGGAGCTAAGGAGGAGGCAGGGGAGGGGAGTATCCGGTAGCATAGGTTTTTAAAAACTTATATGCAGAGTACATCTTTCGAAATGCTGAGGTGGATGAATCACAAGCTGGAATCAAGATTGCCAGGAGAAATATCAATAATCTCACGCAGATGACACCACCCTAATGGCAGAAAGTGAAGAGGAACTGAAGAGCCTCTTGATGAAGGTGTAAGAGGAGAGTGAAAAAGCTAGCTTAAAACTCAACATTCAAAAAAGAAAGATCATGGCATCTGGTACCATCACTTCATGGCAAATAGATGGGAAAAAATGGAAACAGTAACAGACTTTTTTCCTGGACTCCAAAATCTGCAGACAGTGACTGCAGCCATGAAATTTAAAAATGCTTGCTCCTTGGAAGAAAAGCTATGACAAACCTAGACAGCATATTAAAAAGTAGACACATCATTTTGCCAACAAAGGTCTGTATAGTTAAAGCTATGATCTTTCCAGTAGTCATGTACAGATGTCAGAGTTGGACCATAAAGAAGGCTGAGTGCTGAAGAATTGATGCTTCTGAACTGTGGTGCTGGAAAAGACTCATGAGAGTCCCTTGGACTGCAAGGAGATCAAACCAGTCAGTCCTGAAGGAGATCAACCCTAAATATTCATTGGTAGGACTGATGCCAAAGCTGAAGCTCCAACACTTTGGCCACCTGATGGAAAGAGCAGACTCATTGGAAAAGACCCTGATGCTGAGAAAGATTGAGAGCATGAGGAGAAGGGGACAAGAGAGGATGAGATGGTTGGATGGCATCACTGACTCAATGGACATGAGTTTGAGCAAACTCTAGGAGATAGTAAAGGACAGGGAAGCCTAGTGTGCTGCAGTCCATGGAGTCCCAAAGACTCGGACATGACTGAGCAACTCAACAACAAAAGTGTGTTAGTCACTCAGTCATGTCTGACTCTTTTCGACCCCATGGACCGTAGCCCACCAGGCTCTGTCCGTGGAATTCTATAGGCAAGAATACTGGAGTGGGGAGCCATTACCTTCTCCAGGGGATCTTTCTGACCCAGGGATCAAACCTAGGTCTCCCACATTGAAGCAGATTCTTTACCATTTGAGCCACCAGGGAAGCCTGTAAAAGCTTCCTAGGTGACTATAACTGCAGTCTCTATCTAAGGTTAAAACCATTCTCTAAGTGTAGGGCTCACAGCCTGGGCTGAAATTCTAAGGTGACAGAAATCTCACCTTTTGCTCCAAAAGAGCTACAGGTTTTGAATGAATGGTAATATTACTAATGACCAGAAAAACCTGGAGAATTTAGGACTATAATGGATTTAACAGTTTACCTAGTAGTTTAAATATAGTAACTATGGTTTATAAAAGTAAAAAAAATAAACATAACCAGAATGTTCAATACTTGGGGGAGGTTACTACACTGTGGGCTTTCCTGGTGACTCAGGCAGTAAAGAATCTGCCTACAACACAGGAGACCCAGGTTCAAGCCCTGGGTTGGGAAGATCCCCTGGAGAAGGCAATGGCCACCCACTCTAGTATTCCTGCCTAGAGAATCCATGGACAGAGGAGTCTAGCTGGACATGACTGAGCGACAACACTTTTAATACACTGTGCTACGACCAGATGAGGCAGTCCTCACGATTATGCTTTGAAGACTATTTAGTGATCTGAGGAAGTATTCCTGATGTAAGATCAAATGAAGAAGTCAGCATAAATCAAAGTATGGTTCTGGTCCTAACTACCTACCTATCTATTGGAAAAAACTACTACTGATAATGATGGCTGCCAGTTTTGGACCCAACTACAAACATTATTACAGTGTAATGTAGTAATGCTATTATATCATGTTATAGATAAGAAATTACTTTGCCAACAAAGGTCCGTCTAGTCAAGGCTATGGTTTTTCCAGTGGTCATGTATGGATGTGAGAGTTGGACTGTGAAGAAAGCTGAGCACTGAAGAATTGATGCTTTTGAACTGTGGTGTTGGAGAAGACTCTTGAGAGTCCTTTGGACTGCAAGGAGATCCAACCAGTCCATTCTAAAGGAGATCAGCCCTGGGATTTCTTTGGAAGGAATGATGCTAAAACTCCAGTACTTTGGCCACCTCATGCGAAGAGTTGACTCACTGGAAAAGACTCTGATGCTGGGAGGGATTGGGGGCAGGAGGAGAAGGGGACGACAGAGGATGAGATGGCTGGATGGCATCACCGACTCGATGGACGTGAGTTTGAGTGAACTCCAGGAGTTGGTGATGGACATGGAAGCCTGGCGTGCTGTGATTCATGGGGTCACAAAGAGTCGGACACGACTGAGCAACTGAACTAAGATAAGAAAACTGAGGCTTGGAAAGGTGAAAGAATTTGAAATCTCGAATAAGCTCACATAGCTGCTGAATAGTAGATGTCAAGGTGGAATTCACATTCATTTGACTCTAAGCAAAACATTGTTTGCATTTTTCTGTGCTGACTGGAAACTTGCCAGTATATATTAATAGTTTATATATAACTATCTCTAAGCTATATTAGGGATATGTTTTTCCCCACTATTTTCTTGTTTCCAAATGTTCTATGGTGAACATGTATTAATTTTATAGTCAAAAAAATGGGAAAATCATTCAAAGTAAAAAAAATTATATGCAGGGCATTCTTTAGAAATTATTCCAAAAAATAAACCAAATTTTATGTTTACATATGTTTGCTTCTTTTTGTCTGTGTAAGAAGAAAAACATACAAGCTAACGGTGATTGCTTTGGGAGGAAGGGATTAGGAAGTGGGAATGGAGGGATAATTAGCATTTTTATTTACACATATCTTTACAAGGTTTTGCTTGTTATTGTAACAATTAGGAATCTCTTTCAAACTTTGAAAAATACTAAATAAAAGAAATTTTAAAGGAAGACATGGGGATCTAATATATTTTTGTCAATTGAGTAACATCTAGAAATACAAATAACTTTCATTATAAATGCATTTATGTTAGAGATGGATGCATTTCCTAGTTCTGGGATCCCGAAGACACTAATGCTTGACCAACCAGTGTGACATATTCAATCATACAAAAATGTACAATCTCTCTGTAGCCCCAGTCAGTGATTTCACCTTTCTCAGTTTGGATTTTATGACACTGCTCATCATAGCTCAGAAGAAACATGATTTTGATATGACATATATATATGCAAAAAAGATCCAGTCAAAAATAATCACCTGTGAAATCTTGGAAATTATCTCCCCTGGCACAATGCCAGCATCTACTACCCAGGACCTTGAGCTGTCTCCCACAGCACGAAAAAAAATAAGAGACATGTCAAATTTGAAAATACTTAGAAGTGAGGCTGATTCTCAGACAATACTCCCAAGAGCCTCTGTCTGGAATGCTGCTATAGGCTTTGGTTGAAAGCCTTCTTTATCACCATCACATAAATATCAAAGCCCTCATGCCCACGGCACAGAGCTGACAGCAGCACAGAGTGACAGGCAGGGGCCAGTCCTTGGGTACTTATGTGTATGAAACTGACAAGGTGATGTGATTGAAATGCTTAGGACCTTTTAAATAAAAGTCAGCAAAATAAAGATGGAGTGATGCAAAGATCAAAGGAGTAACAGAAGAATCATTTTCTTCAGATTCTTCTAGGAGAATCATTGTCTCTCTCCCTATTTTGCTGATGCACTCTGGGACTGTGGTTTCCGTGGCTTTAGAAGGTCTAGGTCACTTATATCTCACCTTCCCCGGGTGTGCCACTAAGATCACCATCATCATCCAAGAGAAATATGGATTTTAGCCACAGGACTGCTGCAGCGCCCACAGGAGGTGACACATACTGCTCTAGGGTCTATGTTCCCTAACCTAATCAGGTCTCCCTGAATGCAAGCCAGCCCTGGAAGGGTTCTGAAGGGTTGGGAAGGACCCTCAGAAAGGGCAAAGGAAAACCCTGGCCTCTGCAGTGGCCCTGAAGGTCTTTCTACTCATGACTGAAACTAGTGAACACTGCCACGCATCCTGAGGCATCCAAAAAAAAAAAAAGATGAATTATGTTCAGAATGATCTTTATATAAAGCATGGAAAGTTTAAACTGTATTTCAGAAAGTTTACCATCAATAAAGATGAGCTTTGAAAAGTTTCAGCATGAAGTGGCTAGGATTAAATCTTGGTTCTCTGTGACATGACATAGAAAAGTTCATTCTCTAACGATGAGGAGGAAATGAGGTGTGACAGTAGTACAGAGTGATGATGTGAAGCTCCGTGTACACTGGATAACAAATGACTGGGTAAGATGTATGGGCCTGGAGAAGGTTTCAAAAACAGGCACATTTTTGAGCCAACTTCAAGAAGTCTAAAATGTGAAGGCTAAGAGGTGGAATCTACCAGGCAAGAGAATGGCTTGGGCAAAGGTCCAGATTGGAAAGTTGGGAGGATATGAGGGCTCTTGGCAAGGAGCTAAGAGAGGCACAGTCCTGGGGTTTCTCCCTTCAAGCCAGAGTTGGTGATGGAAAGCTTGCTGGGGGTAAAAAGAAGTGGCACTTGGTTCTTCAGGAAGAACAGCCACTCTGTTCAGAGAAGCACAGTGGAGGAGTCAGAGAGCCTAGCTCTAGTCCTCACTGTGGAATAAGTCCAGAACAGAGGCTGTGTGATATGGAATAGTGGTAGGGAGTGGGCTGAGGGGGGCAAGAGAGACAGAGGAAGGAGACCTACACAAAGAATGGGGCCACCTGCACGCCCTTCTCAAATAGGACCAAACTCAGAGATTTGCTCTAAGACAGAGGAGACACCATATATCCACCAAGGACCAATTAACACAAATTGTTCCCCAAACCCAGGGCCCTCTCAAACCTCAGGATTTCCATTTTCAAAGAGGAAATGACATCTTCTTCTTGTTTCCTTAGGTGATCAATTGAAGACACTCACCCACTGGAGCATTTCCTTGGAGCAGAGATGCTACAGGAGATCAAAGTCTCCCCACATATGGCCTCCAAGGGAAAGGGCAGAATCCTAATAGCTGGAGATCAACTATGAGATAGGGAAGGGTCATAAAGTTCAGGATAACATCGCATCATTCACCTCATTATCTGGAGTTCTTGAAAGTTCCTAACTTTCACAGACCAAGCAGTAATTTCCATGACCAGACTACACCCATAATGCTCATCATGAAAACCTTGGCACAATCATGAGTAATTAAGTACAACTCCCCTCCCTCAGTACAACAAAGGGGAAATTAAGCAATGAGGATTCTTTACTGCTGAGCCACTGGGGAAGACCAGAGGTTATGTGAACGCAGAAGCAATAAATGGGAGAAAGCTGGCTAGGTGGTGAGGTCTGGCAGGGCATGGATACATTGACATAACCCTAAAGAAGGAAGAGGGAAGGGTCGCTGTAGGGCCCCAGGGCTTTCTGAAAGCTGTGAGCAGAGCTTCCTTGTTCTCTTTGGGCAGAAGGGCATGTAAGAGAAGTGGTCAAGGGCTCTATGTACAAAGCATCATGATGTTTCCATTTCCAAAATCCACTTCTGACCCCGAACTCTCCCTGATCTACACTTACATAAACATCAGAACAAGGCTCATTAAATCACTAGCTTTAGCTTTAGAATGTGGGAAGTTTCCTGGCTAATCCCTGCTACGCATGGGAATCTGGCCCTCAAACAGTGTCAGAAGTCTGGGGCGTAAAGAGTTCACTTAAACTCAGAGGCTGGTCAGCACATTCCCTCTCTTGGGAAATAGCCAGTATGGGGCAGCAGCATCAATCTTTTCTGTATCTTTAGCTCCTTTTTCCTGAGCATGTTCCAGACATGATCTCATCCACTGTCATTATATGCCCCGAGTAATAATGATAATTTACATCTGCTTTGTGCTCTAGACTTAAAGTGTTTTTAAGTACATTATCTCATTTAATACTTACTTCAGCTATGATGGAATAAGCATAATCCCCACTTTGTAGATGTAGAAATGCTGTTAGGCGACCTGTACACATAGCCAGAATGGCTCTGGGCTTGCTACCCAGGTGTTCCAATCCCTGTGCCCTTCCTTCTCACTGGGATCTTGTTGCCTCCCACAAGGAAAAAGGGAGGAAGAATCTGTAACTCTCATTTTGTTGATGATAAGGTTATGGCTTTAATTATCGAAGTGGTCTTTATGTGGGGCACAGGATAAGGAAAGAGAGAATCTAGGAAAATAGTGTGTCAAAGTCATCTGGTACCAAGTCATTTGACCACCTGAAGCCCTGATGGGATATAATTCCTTGGAACAAACTTCACACCTTCTAACTTTATAAACTTGTAAAACTTTTACCAAAGCCACAGCAGGTGGGTCAGACCCAAGTTTTGCATCCAAATAACCCTCTCTTCTGTAGCTGGTTCCCCACCACCGCCACCGCCTAAGCAAATGAGACTGACCTTATTAATTCCCAAGACACTAAAGAGTCCACGACTTCCCTAGTAGCACAGATGGTAAAGAGACTGCTTGTAATGCGAGAGACCCTGGAGAAGGAAAGATCGTTGGGTCAGGAAGATCCCCTGGAGAAGGAAATGGGAACCCAATCCAGTATTCTTGTCTGGAAAAGCCCATGGATGGAGGCCCCTGGTGGGCCACAGTGCACAGGGTGGCAGAGAATCAGACGTGGCTGAGCGACTTTCACTTTCACTTCACTTCAAAGAGTCCATAAATTTAGAGTCCAAGAAGGCTCCTGAAGAAGAAGAAAACTGAAACATGTCTATCACGTGGATTTGGAGTTCCTTTTTAGCCATATTCACTGCCCCCTTCCCTCGAAGTTATTTTCAAATCTTATGCATGTGATGGACTAAAGTCCACCAGAGCTATTTCAATCCATACTTGGCATTGCTGAGGCTCAGATATATTATACAAAATAGCCCAAAGTGTGAAACACCATGGGGATGTGCAATTCCAGCTAAGGTTGCCCATGCTCCTAGAATATAGTAGGACAGCTGAACTAGTCTCAGAAGGTGAAACTGAGTTGCTCAGTTGTGTTTGACTCTTTAAAACCCCATGGACTGTAGCCTATCAGACTCATCTGTCCATGGAATTCTCCAGGCAAGAATACTGGAGTGCATTCAGTTCAGTTCAGTCACTCAGTCGTGTCCGACTCTTCACAGCCCCATGAACTGCAGGTCGCCAGGCCTCCCTGTCCATCACTAACTGCCGGAGTACACTCAAACTCACATCCATCGAGTCGGTGATGCCATCCAGCCATCTCATCCTCTGTCGTCCCCTTTTCCTCCTGCCCCCAATCCTTCCCAAAATCACAGTCTTTTCCAATGAGTCAACTCTCATTAGCCATTCCCTTCTCTAGGGGATCCTTCCAACCCAGGGATTGAACCTGGGTCTCCTGCATTGCAGGCAGATTCTTTACTGTCTGAACCACCAGAGAAGCCCATACTAGTCTCTACCGAAACCCAAGAGGCAGTGCCTTGGGCTGGCTGGGCAGCTGCCTTGCATATCCTGAGACAAATAAAGGGACCCTATCCTGATGAGGCTTGGATATCACCTGGTACCACAGGAGGCCACAGGAACTTAGCTCCCTCTGTCCCAAACCTGCCTGCCTATCCATGTGGAATAACCAGATGTAATGCTTTATGCCTGTCAGAGCTTGGCAGTGGGCTTTTTTTTCTCCTATTAAAAAATTATTCCAAACATCATTGGTTCATGAAATATCTCCAGTTGCTCAGCAGAAGAGAAAAAAAACACATGTCTATTTGGTGGGCTGTTCTTGTTGGTGATGTAAGTTTAGCTTTCAATTTTCATAATATTTAGCCTGAAACCCTTTCATCTGAAGCTCTTAGGTGCTGGTTCCTGGCACCCTTGTCCCAGAAGCACTCCACTCATAAGTTCTCTAAAGCCTTTACCCTAGAGCCCAGAAACCCCTGATTTGCCCATCACAGCTACAGAGGACTCACGTCACACAGCTCTTAGGGGTCCTGGAAAGTACTACAACCGAAAACCACACTTGGATCAGAACCAAGTGCTGCATCCTGGATCCTGGCTAGAGCCCTGATTTCAGGAAAGGATCTCCCAAGAGGAGATGGAACAGACAAAAACGAAAAAAAAAAAAAGAAAAAGGGAGGTAGAGAAAAAGGAGAGAGGGAAGAAGGGGGAAGAGGAGAGAGGCTACAACTATTAATGTTTTGAAGAATTCCCCACCACCCACCACCACCGCCTACACCATCACTGTCTCCACCATCATCTTAGCCAATTTTAGGGGCTCAGAATGTCCTCACATTCTTCTAATATACATACACCTACAATGGGGAACTGGAAAGGCTTGGGAAGGCATTTGTAAGTAAGTTGCCATTCTCTGAAGCTTTCTCTTGGAAAATGATTCTGAATGTTTGGCTTAAACCCAGCCCTCTGTTTTCAATGCTTACTGTGCTTCTCTTCACCAGCTTATAACTTATCTACTTTTAATAGCCTATAATTATAGTTACTAGAATATGGGAAAGAATAAAAAGTCTTAATATAAAAGATTTCATCACCAAAAAAAAAAAAAAAAAACCCACTGTAGATATTTATCCATTATCATGGATATATCATTAAGTGAGAAAAGCTGACAACCAACATACATATATATATAAATAATGGAAGAATAAATATCTGAAAGAATTAACACCAAAGGATTAGCAACTAAGACAGACAACTGAGTGGGTAAAATATTTTTGTTCTTTTTTGCTTGTCTGTACTTCTATATTCAAATGGGTATATCTTTCCTTTTACCCTTTGCTTTTCGCTTCCCGTCTTTTCACAGCTATTTGTAAGGCCTCCTCAGACAGCCATTTTGCATTTATTTTTCTTGGGGATGGTCTTGATTCCTGTCTCCTGTACAATGTCATGAACCTCCATACATAGTTCATCAGGCACTCTGTCTATCAGATCTAGTCCCTTAAATCTATTTCTCACTTCCACTGTATAATCATAAGGGATTTGATTTAGGTCATACCTGAATGGTCTAGTGGTTTTCTCCACTTTCTTCAATTTCAGTCTGAATTTGGCAATAAGGAGTTCATGATCCGAGCCACAGTCAGCTCCCGGTCTTATTTTTGCTCACTGTATAGAGCTTCTCCATCTTTGGCTGCAAAGAATATAATCAATCTGATTTTGGTGTTGACCATCTGGTGATGCCCACGTGTAGTGTCTTCTCTTGTGTTGTTGGAAGAGGGTGTTTGCTATGACCAGTGCGTTCTCTTGGCAGAACTCTACTGGCCTTTGCCCTGCTTCATTCTGTACTCCAAGGCCAAATCTGCCTGTTACTCCAGGTGTTTCTTGACTTCCTACTTTTGCATTCCAGTCCCCTATAATGAAAAGGACATCTTTTTTTGGGTGTTAGTTCTAGAAGGTCTTGTAGGTCTTCATAGAACCATTCAACTTCAGCTTCTTTGGCATTACTGGTCGGAGCATAGACTTGAATTACTGTGATATCGAATGGTTTGCCTTGGAAACGAACAGAGATCATTCAGTCGTTTATGAGATTGCATTCAAGTACTGCATTTCAGACTCTTTTGATGACTATGATGGCTACTCCATTTCTTCTAAGGGATTCCTGCCCACTGTAGTAGATATAATGGTCATCTGAGTTAAATTCACCCATTCCAGTCCATCTTAGTTCACTGATTCCTAGAATGTCGATGTTCACTCTTGCCATCTCCTGTTTGACCACTTCCAATTTGCCTTGATTCATGGACCTGACATTCCAGGTTCCTATGCAACACTGCTCTTTACAGCATCAAGTTTTGCTTCTATCACCAGTCACATTCACAACTCCATGTTGTTTTTGCTTTGGCTCCATCCCTTCATTCTTTCTGGAGTTATTTCTCCACTGATCTCCGTAGCATATTGGGCACCTACTGACCTGGGGAGTTCATCTTTCAGTGTCTTATCTTTTTGCATTTTCATACTATTCATGGGGTTCTCAAGGCAAGAATACTGAAGAGGTTTGCCATTCTCTTCTCCAGCGGACCACATTCTGTCAGAAATCTTCAAGAAAATTAGAGATACCAAGGGAACATTTCATGTAAAGATGGGCTCAATAAAGGACAGAAATGGTAGGGACCTAACAGAAGCAGAAGATATTAAGAAGAGGTGGCAAGAATACACAGAAGAACTGTACAAAAAAGGTCTTCACGACCAAGACAATCACGATGGTGTGATCACTCACCTAGAGCCAGACATCCTGGAATGTGAAGTCAAGTGGGCCTTAGGAAACATCACTATGAACAAACCTAGTGGAGGTGATGGAATTCCAGTTGAGCTAGTTCAAATCCTCAAAGATGATACTGTGAAAGTGCTGCACTCAATATGCCAGCAAATTTGGAAAACTCAGCAGTGGCCACAGGACTGGAAAAGGGCAGTTTTCATTCCAATCCCAAAGAAAGGCAATGCCAAAGAATGCTCCAATTACCGCACAATCATTCAGAAAACGAAGATCATGGCATCCGGTCCCATCACTTCATGGGAAATAGATGGGGAAACAGTGGAAACAGTGGCTGACTTTATTTTTGGGGGGCTCCAAAATCACTGCAGATGGTGATTGCAGCCATGAAATTAAAAGATGCTTACTCCTTGCAAGGAAAGTTATGACTAATCTAGATAGCATATTGAAAAGCAGAGACATTACTTTGCCAACAAAGGTCCATCTAGTCAAGGCCATGGTTTTTCCAGTGGTCATGTATGGATGTGAGAGTTGGACTGTGAAGAAAGCTGAGCACCCAAGAATTGATGCTTTTCAACAGTGGTGTTGGAGACGACTCTTGAGAGTCCCTTGGACTGCAAGGAGATCCAACCTGTCCATCCTAAAGATCAGTCCTGGGTGGGGTGTTCTTTGAAAGGACTGATTTTGAAGCTGAAACTCCAATACTTTGGCCACCTGATGCAAAGAGCTGACTCATTGGAAAAGACCCTGATGCTGGGAAAGATTGAGGGCAGGAGCAGAAAGGGACAACAGAGGATGAGATGGTTGGATGGCATCATTGACTCGATGGACATGGGTTTGGTTGGACTCCTGGAGTTGGTTTTGGACAGGGAGGCCTGGTGTGCTGCGGTTCATGGGGTCGCAAAGAGTCAGACACGACTGAGCGACTGAACTGAATTGACTATATTGAAAATGTGTGGTTTTTTATAGTTAGAAATTAAAAAAAAATAAAATAGAAGCTTCATTTGGAAAAAATATAAAGTGAGAGTTGAAGAAGCTTAGTTTTTCCCATTACTCTGAATGTATGTGAGCTAGAAGCATGGGTTCTGGTATCAGAATCTGGGTTCAAAGCTTGTCCCCAACACTTGAATGATCATCTCTAGGCCTGATTTTTTCATCTGGAAATCGAAGACAACATTAAAATACTGCACAGAATTGTTTCAAGGATGAAATGAGATTATTTCTTATAAAGGTATGTATTCAGTAAATGGCAGTTATTTTTATTACTTATTTTTACATGCTTATAGCACAGGTTTAAAATACTCTCAAAATGTTTTCATCCAGGAGAAATATTTTCATTGCATAATCTGCATACATTCCCCCATATGCAAATCCATCACGGTCTTCCTCTCCCTTTCAGCAACAACAATGCTGGCTTCCAGAGGCCTACCCTGTGGGCCTAGTGTCACAGAAATGAAAAAAAGGCGGAAGAGAAAGGAAGTCAGTATGGTTTAAAATCAACTGTTGGAAGACATGGTAATACATGGCTTGCTTTCAGAATCAGTATCGGGCAGATGAGGAAGCTTGTCTCTGGAACAGCTTTCCTGGTTTCCTTTCTAAACCACATCAGCGCTCTCTGAGGTCAGCAACTTGACTCTTCCCACCAGTGTGTTAGTCTCACTGTGCAAGGTAAATATGTTGTCACCTTGTGGAAGTAGTGCCCATACACTCGGGGCCCCTCTAAGGAAGACCACTGAGGCAGAGAACCCTTGAGAAGGGAGAGTGCTCTCACTTGGTACCCAGACTCTCTCTCCTTCCTTCCCCTTTGCTGAGGCCCCATGTAGGCTCAGATTCGGTCCCATGACAGAAATCAAATGGAATCACATGTCTTACCCACAGGCTAGTCCTCCATAACGGGTCTCACTGGCAGCTAACCCAGCCTTGCCCTGGTGTTCACATTTGATAATATGGCTTTTACCCCTATCCCTACCTTACCTGGTGCCCTAGCAACCCTGCCTCTCATTTGTAGCCCAGTAACTGAAGCCTGCTAGCTGTTAAGAGAGCTTGCTATCTGTTGAGAGTCTTCTCAATGCAAACCACCCCAATCTCCCTCCTCAGATCTCTGAATACAGTGACTCCCAGATGCCCAATGCTTGGTACCCCCCTATCACCCCAAAGCTGAATGTACCATTACTCTATGCCTTTTCCATGGTTCTGACTGGTCATATTGGATGGACCCCTCTTCCATATGCTTAACCTGAGGGCCAAGCTTAGCTCCTGTAGCTGATCTTTCCAATCAGTACCTGACCCATCTCAAAGGACAAGCCTACTTTTTCCAACATAATTAGGCAGACCAAGCAACACCTGGGGCTTCCCAGATCGTGCCAGTGGTAAAGAATCTTCCTGCCAATGCAGGAGATGCCTGAGAAAAGGGTTTGATCCCTGGGTCAGGAAGATTCCCTGGAGGAAGGCATGGGAATACACTCTAGTATTCTTGCCTATGGACAGAGGAGCCTGGCAGGGTACAGTTCAAAGGGTCACAGAGCTGGACACAACTGAAGCAACTTGGCACAGCACACACAGACCGCACCAGGCTGAGTCTTGGAAGGTGACAGTACGGTACATGCTAACCCTCCTGGAGGGGAGCGAGGCTTGGAAGTATCCCATCACCACCACTACTGTGCTCACCACTGCTGCTGCGGAGGCCACCACTCACCAGGCACCTCCTAGGAACCAAATGCTCTATTAGGCACATTCCAGGTGTTATTTCTGACCCTCACATCAGTCTTCAGGGGAGGTATCACTATCTCCGTTTTAGAGATGACACTGAATCTCAGGGAAACTGATTATCACAGGGTCCAAGGCCAACAAAAGGAAAGAACAGATTGACTGCAAATGCTACACTTTTCTTTATTATATTGTAAAAATTACAACTGAGAGGGATGTCTCAAATAGGCTCGTGGAGCTATCAAGGGGGATGTGGTCTGAAAACAAGGAGGTTTGTTAATGATAACCTGACTTTAGCATGAGGTAAAAAGAAAGAGACAAACTAATATCCTGGACTGGGTCAAGTGTAGTCCACTTTTTGCTAGGAAATGGAAATGAAGACTCAGGACAGATACTGGCCAAGTTAATTGTTAAATAAGCCAAGCTCCAGCAGAGAGCATAGCGAGCTATCACCAACCGTGGGTTCATGTGTTTCAGATGAGGCAGAGGATAGGCAGAGAATAGTGAGAGGCAGTCATAGGATTCCACAGCCCTGGTGTCACACTATACTTTTAGATAAGAAGATGTCATAGAGGGTCATGTAGGTGACCCTGAAATCCAAGAGAATTCTTAGACGCAAGGTGGGAAAGAGTGTCACTCAGCAGTCCTGTGGCCACAGGCTAACGTGGCTGTCTGAGGGGTCACCCAGATCCATACACAGAAAGGACTAGGAACTGGTTCTGGGGTGGAACTGAGCACCCTGCCAGGTCTGATCCCAGAGACATCCAAAGCTTTGTGAATCAAGAGACTCTGCAGCAAAAGGGTTGAGAGCCAGGGCTCTGGAGTCAGACTACTGGGATTTGAATCCCAGTTCCACCACTTACTAGCTCTGCCAACTCAAGCTATTATTTTACTTCTTTGCCTTAGATTCCTTGTCTGTAAATGGGAATGTCAATACCTAACTCATGGGATGTTATGAGAATGAAATGAACAGCGTCTGGCATGTAGAAAGTACTCAGTGTTACTGTTATTATCATTGTTGGTGTTGTTAGTTACTCGGTTGTGTCTGACTCTTTGCGACCCCATGAACTGTAACCCACCAGGCTCCTCTGTCCATGTTATTATCCTTAGTACTGTTGTTATTAGGATCACCTCAAAAGGGGGAAGGAAGAGGTAAGACTTGATGAGTACTCAAAGATGAACAGAAATTGGTCAGGGTAGTTAAGAGCCAGGAAGGATTAAAGAGGAGACAGCATTGAGACTTGGGAGCATGACCTATTCAGTTAAAACCGTGAGACAGCAGAACTATAGAGTGGGGTGGAGGGAGCACAGAAGGGATAAAAGGTAAAACCAGAGAAGTCAGCAGTCAGGTTCTAAAAGGTCTATAGTATCAAGAGCTTGAGGGACTTTCTTGGAGTCTAGATGGCAAGAATCTCCCTGCCAATGCAGGGGACATGGGTTCGATCCCTGGTCTGGGAAGACCCCACATGCTGAGGGGCAACTAAGCCTGTGTGCCACAACTACTGAATCTGAGCTCTAGAGCCCGTACTCTGCAACAGGAGAAGCCACTGCAATGAAAAGCCCATGCACTGCGACTAGAGAGTAGCCCCTACTTGCCACAACTAGAGAAATTCTGCACAGACAGAAAAATAAGAGCCAAGCTGTCCTTTTTTTTAAAAAAAAAAAAAAAAGTTAATCCCAATAGGAAGATACCTATGAGTACCATAACAAATAGAGTAACACAATGAGATATGCATTTTAGGAAAGCCACTCTGGTAGCAATTTGTGCATGGATTTAAGGAGACCATGGCTAGAGTCAGGGAAAACAGGAGAATACTGTAGTAATCCAATCAAGAGATAATGAGACTCTGATGTAGGGCAGTGGTAAAGAAGATGGAAGAAAAGGGACATTAAAGATAGAGAGTCAGTAGGATTTTGTGAAGGATTCAGGAGGAGTGAGAGTCAAGAACAACTCCCACATTTCTAGCTCAAGCAGCTGGATGGTTGGTGCTGTTCACTGGCACAGGGAACACAGGGGTTAAGAGTACACCTGTAAGGAGTAGAAGATGCTCAAATAAATTTTGGACACATTAGGTTGGAGAACCCTCTGAAAAACTGAAGTGGAAATGTCCAGAAGGCCAGTGGGGCTTTTCAAACAGGAAGCACAGGGTGAGACCAGAGACGAGACATGGATCTGGAAGCCATCAGAGCAGGGGGCCCACTGAGAGTGGGAAAGAGTATAAAATCATGCAGGCAGTGTAAAGGGAGAAGAGAAGGTCTGGGGAACAAATCCTGGGGAAAAGGAGAAGAGCCTAAGAGGGACCAGTAAGAAAGTCATGTGGACACCAAGAGATCTAGATGTCATGGAAGGCTGACGATGAGGGAATTTAAAAAGTGTCCGACAGGGTCAAATGTTTCAGGAAGACCAATTAATATCTAAAAAGTATCCTTTGGATTTAACAAACAAAAAGAAAAGTTCAGGTGGAGACTTTGGTAAGATTAACCTCTATTGGTTAGAGAGAACAGAAGCCCAATGGTAGAGGTCAAAGGGCACGTAGGAGGTAAGGAAGTAAGTGCCCATGCAACTATAAACTGTTCTCTTAAGAACTTGGGCTTTCAAGGGAAGGAGAAATGGGAAGTAGGGTTTCTTTTTATTCATTTGTTTGTTTTTTTAAGATGGGAAAAACTTGAGGATGTTTAAAGAAAAAAGAGTTGCCTCTAATGTAAAATCTCCCATGATAAGAAGCACACTGCATCACAAGACATTTCATTCTGGTTTTGGATAGTGTATAAAAAAGTAATTGTGGGTTGGAAATGACACATGAGTTAAGCTAAAATTAGCTTCACAATACCTTTCACCCTATCTCTTCTACAGGAAGATTTCAACTATCAAACCTCCACCCACCCCAACCTTCCATAAAAAAATATTTACTCAAAATAATTTAACATAATTGAACATATAATTGAATATTATCCAGTTATTCCAATGTCGCTATCTTGGCAGGCTTCCAACAATCACAGCACAGTTTGTCAATATCCTTTTGAAAATATATTTTCTAGAATTAGGCACAATATTCTCATGTGATCTAAATAGTGCATAAAGAAATTCTTATTTCTCTGGTTTAGAGATTATATTTTAATTTGCATCATCACTCAAATGTCTTTAATATCCCCCTTTAAGAAAAATGTCTAAACTCTTTCATCTAAAGGTCAAGGTTCTTGAGAGTCTTTCAAGCTTTTCTAAAATGATCCTCTCCCTATATTGTATTAATAGAACGCTTTGCTCTCATCAACTTATTAATGTTTTATTTACGGTGTCACAATTTACAGGAGATGCCAGGAAATTTGAGGGTTCTCATAAACACTAGAGTTTTCTCTGAGCCAGAACTGAAATCATATCAGACATTCCTATATCCTCCATCTAATGGAGGAGACTGGAGAAGGCAATGGCACCCCACTCCAGTACTCTTGCCTGGAAAATCCCATGGACGGAGGAGCCTGGTAGGCTGCAGTCCATGGGGTCGCTAAGAGTCGGACACAACTGAGTGACTTCACATTCACTTTTCACTTTCATGCATTGGAGAAGGAAATGACAACCCACTCCAGTGTTCTTGCCTGGAGAATCCCAGGGACGGGGGAGCCTGGTGGGCTGCCGTCTCTGGGATCGCACAGAGTCGGACACGATTGAAGCGACTTAGCAGCAGCAGCAGCAATGGAGGAGACTATGGTCCTCTTGAGTCACAAGCATGGCTTTCTGTTTGCTCTCCTTTAATCTCTATTATTTCTTCATATTGTTTACTACCCTCAGGCTTGTAGATCTCATATAGATAAGAACCTTTCTAATATATCCTTAGCCCTCCTATGAAAAGAGTCTAAACAGAAAACCTTATACAATTGCCATTTTTTACTTATGCTTAATACCCTAGAGTCTCAGGAATATTTACATTTCTCTTGTGTTAAAGTCTAAGTACCTTACTTTTACACATGCCTTTTGTTGATATATGGATAAGAGAGACTACAAATATTGTTTACAATCTGTATTTTTGGTATTTTTTTCTAACTTAAGTTGACCTAAGGGCATTTCCTTCAGAAAATGCTTCTTTCTGTGTCACCTGTGGGCCTCACATATCTGGTTTTGGCTTTACTGGGGTAATTTTCTCCTTCAATTTCAAAATTCACTTAAATCCTTCTAGACAGATAAACGAGGTTTCCTGCCAAAGCACATCCTTCTCAATCTTTACAAGATGCACTCTGCTCTTTGCCAGAAGTCCATCATCCTGGCTTTGCAGGATATCGTCCAAAAGACTTTTTAAAACATCATTTACGCAGGAAATCATTTGTTTCTCAGCCTCCCTTCTTTCTCATAGTCACTACCATCATACAGAACAAGAGATAGAAACACCACTTGTGCTTCTGAATCTTTCAGTGTGCCACCCAGAACTTGAGCCATTTAAGAATAGACTCCCAATTCTTCTGAGTTTGCTGTCTGTTCCACACAGGAAGCAGCGAAAGTGGTGGCGGGGGTGGTGGGCAATTCATAGTCTTGATAAGAAGTTCTTGGCAGGCTCTATATAATATCTTGGATATTGGCTCCGACCTCCTCTCAATTTTCCACATCAAGTCTATAGAACATGACCTTAAAAACCCTTGTTTGGGAATTATCCACTATATAAAATATCTTTCTTCTTCCTGACAGTGGTCACAAGACCCCTCCCATCAGCTCATGCCAGTAACTTCTCCCTAGTGAGAGGAGAAAGAGGAATGTACTGAGTCCACCCCAATGGGAAGAGTGCCAGGCAAGCTCCAAAGGGTAAGACTGTCCTTCATTTCTCTGCTGTTTCACATTCTTCCCCTTGCCCACTTCATGACATTAATTTATCAGCATTTTCCTGGCTTTCTCACCATTTTTTCCATCCTGCCTAAGAAGCTTTCATCATCTCTAAAAAACTGGAGTGTGAAAAAAGTATCTACTTAATCTCTCCCTGCTCTTCCTTCTGCTTGCATTTGCAGCTGCTGTAATTGGTTACCATCTCAGGCGTGACAAGAAAGGTGGAAGTTACTCCAAAGGTCACTACACTACCGCTAGGCAGGCACATTTTTTGGATCATCAAATGAACTCAGGCTTTATCTTGGTTTCACTAGATGTTCTCCTTGAAAACCCTAAAGGAGTAAAGGTTACGTCCCCTCTCTTACTGCAGGACTTCTTAGAGAGTTAGAATACTCTGGGTGCATGTTTTTCATTAGATTGTGAGTTCCGCAAGACAGAAACTATGCATTTGTTTCATTTTCCATAGGGACCTACACAGAGACTTGATGGGACATGGAGACTGAGTATAATTGTCCAATTCTGTGGACTTAGGCTATCCATCTCTAAGAATTATCCTATTCTACTCACCCCTACTACTCTGGTAAGTTAGCTGATTATACTTTGAATATCTTTTAGGGGCAAGGTCATTAGTAGGTCCACTAAAATGTTTCTCTTCCATTTTTTTTGCCTATTTTTGACCCCAAGACTCAGAACGAGGTTTTTTAAAAATGTATTCAAGGTTGAGGAAAAGCAAGGATCAGCTAGAGAAATAACTAACCAGAGATTACTGAATGAAGTACCTAATTGTGACTGTGTTTTTAATATTTCTTTAACTCTTTTTTTGAATGGTCTGTTCTTTCAAAAATGTCACACTAGTGCTTAGCTACTTAAATGTGACTTGTGGCTTTGAGATTTTAAAAAATACATATTTGAATGTAAATGCTTGCTAATTTTTGACTAAACCAGGTTACAGAGAGTCTGGCATTTCAGATAATGAGGTCATAAGCAGACCACTAACAGAGTGGGCACAGCTGCTCTCTAAACCACAAGTATTTGAATATTCCCCTACTGAGTTATAGAAAATATCTCAGGACAAAATGGCAGCACCATTGCCCATTCTACCTCCTGAGCAGATATGGACACATCTGTCCCCTGACAGCTATGCTTTTATGGGCAGCAATTCCATTCCTATGCTTGTTTATACCGCCAGTGACATTTAACATGCAACACACACACACATTATATATATATATATAATATATATATACACACACACATACATATATATACACACATATATAAAATGTGTGTGTGTGTGTGTGTATGTAATAAGTGTTTTTTAAAAATCTGATTTACTCTATCGCCTGAGTCATTTGATAAGTTTATGGGCAACTTGAGTCAAGTATCTGTCTGGACCAGAAGGGGGTCTCCTGGTTCCCAGCTCTTCTATTTGAGCATGGACAATCTCAGCAGCTTAGACTAGAAAGGCCTGCAGAGACACCTGCTGGTGAGCCCCCTGGCCTTGACCCCTGACCATCTGCCTGTCAGGCTGTCATGACTGAGGCTCCTTACTCAGGCAGCTTGGCTTCTACATAGGCTGTTGAAAGAGTGCCATCTGCAGGATGAAGGAGGACTCATAAATACTTCATTCATTTCCTTCAAATGAATTAAAACGTGTTCAAGGTAATCAACCCAAGATTTAAGTTAAAGTTTAATGACAGATAATGAATTGCTACATTCATTCTTCACAGATATAACTTCTATTTATTTTAATGACTGCCTTAAGTATCTTTACCTCAAAGAGTAACAGGCAGTGAGAATCAAAGGTGCATCCACTATCCCACGAGCAGAGAAGTGTGGGTTCAGGGACTTTGTGCTGCCTTAGACCTGTCACCATGGGTAGCCATTTCTCTGCTCTTCCCTGCAGAAGGGCATATTTCCAGGCACTGTGACAGATGAGACAGATCTTTGCCTGCTTTGATTCAAGACAGTTTTTAAATTTGAATGCAGAAAATGGGAACTCAGAATTCCCTTGTCATATCAGCCTTGGGTCAAAAGAATCATAAAATCATAAAGCTGAAAGAGGTTTCTACACTCAATCATGACCCTCTGTAGTGCTGCTGACCAGTGGCCCCCAGGCTCTGACTTCATACCACGTGTGATGCCCTTCATGACTGTCTCATAACCAGCAGCCCATAACAACCAGCACCGGTTTCTAATGCTTTCACTGATTGGCACTGATCTCTAACTCAGAAATTATCTAATTCTGGGTCAAATCCACTTCCCTCCTCCCAGTGGCCCTCACCTAGTTGAAAACAGAAGCAAGAAAGACAGAGCCCTCTCCTGCTGGATCACCTCCTTTCTCATCACTTGAGCGTGATGGTCACACTGCATAGGACAAAGCAGAGCTGAGGCAGCTGGCCGCTGTCCATCCACCTGCCTTCATCACGGGCAGGGGTGGTTTTCCTATGTGGACTACCAGTTCTAGGATGCTAGGCAGCTCCACTGCCCACTCCCTTCCCCAGAATGGGGACAGGGAACAAGACAGGAACAAGGATTCATTTCCAGAACATGAGACCCATCTCTAGAGGCCTATTTACAGGGCAATGATGTGGAGACTGCACCTGCACGTACGTGTTTCCTGTGGGGCCCACATCCCCTGTGCCCCTTCCCGGAGGAAACACTCCTCCTAAAAGTGGGAGCCTTTTGCAAGGTACAACACTCTCTTCTCTCATAGACGCAGTCTAATCAGGAAGCAGAAGCAGGGAGAGGTGGATTATATCAAGAGATTACTTGCTGGCTGGATGGGGAAAAGTAATGCCTGTGACAGGGGAAGCCTCCCCACTTACTTTTCTCTCTGACCTGTACTTTACATGAGCAAACTGGCAGTGGATTTTACACCCAATTCCTCTACCTCAGTAAGGAGGAACAGCATGGGGTGAGGGTTATCATCCTGTACTGATACCCTTCCCAGCTACCTCTTCCCTGCCTTACTCTTTCTACTGCAACTGTCTGCAGTTGACAAATATTTATTTACCATTCATCTAGTGATCCAAAACAAGGATCTCCTTGCATCAGGCAGGAAGGCAGCCCAGAATGCCCCACCAAACACCAAAGCCACAGCCCTGGTCTCCCTCTCCAGGATCCAAACCCATACAGTCATTCGCAGCATCTCACCTGAGCCACCTCTTCAAAGTCATCGTGCCTCTTCTGCAGGGCCCGAGCTCGGTGCAGAGACTTCCCGACCCCTGTGTGCTTGCTGAGAAAGGCCTCGCCGTGGTTTTCAATCCAATCTAACACCTAGTCAGAGAAGGAAGACAGAAACTATGACTTCTTGGCAAAAGGGAAGACATGTGACAACGTGTGTGACTGCTAGGCTATCAGAGTCCCATCCCAATTAGAAAGTGGCAGTCCAGGTGGAAATGTTCAATCCATGATAGACACAGGGATTTCATTACTGTCACTGGCAATATAATAATCCCACCCTTAACTAAGTTCAGTTCTTCCTCTTTGATCTCCAGAATATCCTCTCATTACTTGCTCAGTTTTCTCAGCCTTAATAAGCCCATTATTTTAAACAAGCTACATAGACTGCCAGACACAGTTTACCCTCTCACAACTTTGACTTCAACCACAAAGTCAGACACATTTGCAAGAAATTAGGCAGTAATCCCTGGGTCGGAAGGATCCCCTGGAGTAGGAAATGGTAACCCACTCCAGTATTCCTGCCTGGAAAATTCCATAGACAAAGGTGCCTGCCAGACTACAGTCCATGGGGTCACAAAAGAGTTAGACATGACTGAACTACTGAGCACACACAGGCAGTGCCAGGTCAGGGTAGCTCCTTGGCACTCACTCCACCATAAAAATGCTCACGGGAGTGGCACCAAGTCATGGGGACCCTGCCTCATTGCTCTCCTGGGACTCCCTCCCTAATTCTGGGGGTAAAGCCCAGAGTAGTCAATCCCCAACTGGAACTGTACCAAAGACAGTCAATCACCAGGACAACTGTGTTCTCTGGCTTCTTCTCATCTTTCTCCTCAATCAGCATCAACCAATCAACCAAATAAAGGTCTTTAGTATCGCTGATGTCTTGGGTAGCAGGAGAGACTCCATGTTCTCCAGACTTAAGGTCTAGTGATTGGCCTTAAGACATTTTCCCTGGAGTTGAGGGCAGCTGAAAAAGAGGTGACTGAGGCAGTAGAGGGATGGGTGAGGGAATGCTGAGAAGGTGAGAAAATATGTTGTCCTGAGGGGCAGTAGAACCCCTGAAATATAGGCAGGATCAAAGCCTGGAGTCCCTTTTGCATTTCTCCACATCAGTTCAGTTCAGTCACTCAGTCGTGTCCGCCTCTTTGTGACCCCATGAATCGCAGCATGCCAGGCCTCCCTAACAAAAATGTGGGTCTCCCAGGGAGAAGTGAAGCAGTTCATCTGGGCTCTGAGAAGTTGGCACTCAATAAATCAAATGGCCACGATTAAATTAGAATTGCAGGACAGATACACCTGTTGCAGTCCTGCCAAGATTCAACCAATTTGACTCCACTCCTACTGCAGTAAACTTCAACTAAACATTTGATTAATGAGGTACTAGCTTTCTCAGATTTTAGAAGGACTTTTGGGAAAATGATTCAGATGGACTAGGCCTGTTTAAAAGGGTACTTTAATTCTGTTTCTTTTACAGATTGTCCTGTGGTAAGCAGAGAAACCAAATCATTGCTGGATTGCAGGCATGGGAGTTCTGGTTCTACAGAATCTAGCCTTTGGCTTCACATCCTCTGACATTTGAGATAAATTAATGTCTGCAATTGTACGAAGTATGGAAACTTTCAATATCATAAAGTGGCAATATCATAAAGTCATACCAAGATGGCATTAGAGAAAAGCACATATAAATATAAAAATGAGGTTTAACAAAAGTACATGGTACAAAGCCAAGTCAGGTAATCATCCATGAAAATAAAGGGGAAAAAAGCCTTTTCAAAAATGACTTTATATAACATTTAGTGTAAAGAGCTTAAACATTTTAGCAAAAAGAATTTATATATAACACAGGAAACTATATTCAATATCTTGTAATAATCAATAATGGAAATGAATCTGAAAAAATATATATGTATAAAACTGAATCACTTTGCTGTACACCTGACTCTAACACAGTATTGTAAATCAACTATACTTCTATCAAAAAGATTTTAAACACTAACAAAAATCTGACAATACTTTTTAATATTCTGGAGGCACATCTGCAGAAAGAAATTGAAATAGTAAGTGAACTGAATTTTTACCTTTTGCAAACACTGAAAGGGAGCACTGAAAGGAACTTTAAATATTCCTTTCTCAGAATAAAGAAGAGCCTACTTTTCTTTTGAGTTACTTATGGTGATATTTCAGCAAAAAAAAATCAGGAGAGTGCATTTTTACTTGACTTACCACAATTTGATCCCACAGTTCTGTACAGAAAAAGGGATGATGGGTATTAGCATGCAAAGCCAAAGATAAACATTTCTAGTCACAAATTTTCCCATATATTGTGCACCTTGGATGGTGTAACTTTATAATTTTTATGCATATTTAAACTTTCATTAATCCCCTTTTGAGAATGAACTGAAGCTTGGAGATAATTTTTATATACAAAAGAGCTGTCTTGTAGCTTTTCATGAGTGCTTGGAATTTATGACGTATTTTTCAGATCATAATTAAAAAAAAATTCATTTTGAGTAGTTAAGTGTGACCTACTTCTCTGGCAGTTTTTTCATGAATTTTATTTTGTTCCTTTTCATTTTCAGTCTCTAAAATTTCAATCTATTTCATTTTCAATAAATATTCTAAATAATATTCTAAAGCCAACTGGTTAGAGAGAAATGTTTCATATGTACTAGTTCACAAACAGTTAGCTTTTATACTCCCTGAGGGTGTTTTCACAACTTTTAAACATTTTCTTTTAAAAGCAATTTGTTTCCTGTTTCAGTTATTTTGCTTTCTTTAAAATGTCAATTCATTTTCCCTTAGTGACACCTAGTTTACTTAATTAGTTCAAATTTAACCACTTAAAAGTCTATTTCATATTTAAGGGGCTTTTTGGCCACCTCATGAGAAGAGTTGACTCACTGGAAAAGAGTCTGATGCTGGGAGGGATTGGGGGCAGGAGAAGAAGGGGACGACCGAGGATGAGATGGCTGGATGGCATCACCGACTCGATGGACGTGAGTCTGAGTGAACTCCGGGAGATGGTGATGAACAGGGAGGCCTGGCGTGCTGCGATTCATGGGGTTGCAAAGAGCTGGACACGACTGATGACTGGACTGAACTGAAATGACTTAGTTTAAACATAACTTGGCTCTGTGATGTTACATTGTCTCCATTTAGTCTAACTTCTTTCATTAGCACTGGAGCTGTGGGGAAAACAGTGTAACCTCACTGCGGATTCAGGGACTGCAGGGAAATCAGTTTAACAAATATAAACTCAAAAGCTTCAGGAAGGGAATAGAATTACTTTAGTAACACACAGAGACTGAAAAAGTACCTGCGCACAGATAAATGTAATCAATGAATTGTTCAAAATGATAATTTCTGACGATTTTGTTTCAGACAGTTCATAAGCTCTCTTGACCTTTGATTTCATGGTCCCAACCCTGGTGATACATGGTTCTAACATGGACTGCATAGCAGAGAAATGTGCTTGTGAGCAGACACCAGCAGTGCCTGGCAGTTAGTGACACACTGTAAATTAATGTGCAGCATCGGAAGTCTAGTGAGACCCAGAACCTGAACATCACTGGCTTAAGGATAAATTGAGTTTCTAGCCGCACCCTGGACCCTATCAAAGTGTAAGCACCCATCAAGGTACCCCTTATTTGTGCCCCTTTATTTAATTTCTCTCATCTACAAGATCCTATTTAAAATAGTCAATTATCAGTTATAGTTAGGATAGTACAGGATGATAGGTAATGATACTACTGATGGTTTTGAATTGGAATTTAAGTGTTTCCAACAATAGGAGGTTTTCCTTTTATTTTCTGTCTGAAGGAAGGGTCTTCTGGATGCAGAGAAGCATGTGTGGAATATGGCTATTCACATACTCTAATAAATATATATTGTTAGTCTCATGGTGGCCTAGTGTCAGGCCAGAGGACGGCCCAAGGTGCAGGATTAAACAAGGCAGGGCTGGCCCTGACTCTCGGAACTCAGTCTAGGTGGGTAATGAGCACTAGATATGAAACCACACAATTCATCATTAATTGCAAGGGTGAAAAGTGCCCACAGTCAGGGAAGCTCACTCTGAAGAAATGAGGTTTAGCTGAGACCTTAGAGACAGTAGGACTTAACCAAGTTAGCAGCTGAAAAGATCAGCATGGCTGAAGTAGGCTTTAGTAGGAAATGTGCCCAGAGAAGGCAGGCACCAGATAGAGCTAAGCCTTGGTGGGCTGAGTCCATTCCAGTGTTTGGCCTAAGAGCCACTGAAGGGCTAAAGGAGGAGAACGACACCATCAGATTTGATTGAAAAATTATTGCTTTCACTGCTTTGTGGAGAATCGATTGGATGAAGGCAGGAACACGGGTAGGAAAACAGCAAGTTCCTACAGAAATCCTGACAAGAGGCAATAGCTCAGATGAGGCCAATGGCAGTGTCTGTGAGGAGGCAGGTTTGAGTAATATTTAGGGGACAGAATGGCTAAGATTTGGTGACTGGGCATGGGGGTGATGAAGAAGCAGGTGGAAGGTTAATCCCTCCAGGAGAAAGGCTTGAAAAACTGGGTGGAAGAGGAACTTGTCACTGGTGCAGAAGCAAGTGAGTCACAAGGGATAGCAGATGACAGATTTTTTCATGCTTTCTTTCAATTTTCATACTCACATTCTGGTTTTGATAAATGACAGGTGTGTGTCTGAACTTGAGTGGGAAGTAGCACCCAATGATAGTTCTCAATCTGATTCTGGCAAGATGTGCCTTTAATTTCAAAGGAGTAATTTTATACACGAAGGTTTAAAAATAAATTATAAATTATTAATATAGCTGGATCCCAATGATAAAAAAATTAGGGATATGAAATCCATCTGAAGAATTATAAATTTAGGCTTATATCGAATTAACCCTTGCATTCCTGAAGGCATTTCACTGGGGTATAATTTTTGGTAGTGGTGGTTTAGTCGCTAAGTTGTGTCCAATTCTTGTGACCCCATGGACTGTAGCCCACCAGGCTCCTCTGTCCATTGGATTCTCCAGGCAAGAATACTGGAGTGGGTTGCCATTTCCTTCTCCAGGGGATCTTCCCCACTGAGGAAGAGAACCCAGGTCTCCTACATTGCAGGCAGATGATTTACCAACTGAGCTATGAGGGAAGCGTTAACATGACATGTGAAATCCTCTGTGACCAGCCCCACCCACCCTGAATCCCATCTCCAATGAATTCCTGTCCCACCTCTCAATATCCCCAAAACTGCTTGTTACCTTCTGAGTTTTGTTCTTGCTATTTTTCACTTCACATGAAATGTCTCTTTTTTTCTCCCTACATCTACTTCCCAGGCTCCTTTGTATTTATCCTTTAAGCACCATCTCAAAATCTCTAGTTTTGGAGTCTCATCTCTTTAACAGCCCACTCAGGCTGGAGGTGGTATCACTCTGCTCTGCTCTGTTTAAACTACAATTATTGCCCACAGGCTGGTCTCTTCCACTAGACTCTGACCTCTCTGTGATTCCTGGACATAGCATGGTACTTGGCAGAGGGGTTTGCTTAAGACATGCTGAAGTCAACTCAAACTCATCCTCTCAACATATGACTCTGAATGCCTCTAGCGCCATACTCCTTAGACAGGACCCTCCCTTTCAGTAGCTCTTACAGCCTGCATTCAAAGTTCTCCCTTTGTGTGTATCCTCCCTCTGCACTGTCTCACTTTGCAGGTGGTTCCTGAAGAAGTACAAGGTTTTCACCATTGTATGCTACCCTTTCATCACTTGCTTGCCCCCAGTGTCCCCACGCAGGACAGCCTTCCACATGCCTTGCACACGCAGGAGATACTCAATGAATACTTATAGACATGAACTGTCAAGTGCAAGCATGGCTGTCTACTGTCTTGGGGAAAGTTGTGCCAACCCATTCAGCCGGAGGCCTGTTCTTTGCCCTGTCACTGGGGACAGTAGTCCTGGTCAGCCCAGGACTCCTCACCACAACAGCAGGCAGGTAATCTTGCAAACCACTTGTAAAGTTCTTTCTCCTTTCTCATGCCCCAGCTTTCCCCAACTTTTCCACCAGAATTAGTCCTTTTCCAGAACAGCCTTTTCCAAGGGAGACACTCACATCCTGAACTGGATTTAGGAGCCAATCTAACAGCCATTATGTATAATTCCCTAATCACCCCCTTTCTTCCTCATCTAATTGTGTTTATTCCAACCAGTATACAATCAAGACTCTGTTTTTTCAGGGGAGGAGACAGTTATTTCTAGCTGCTAAGGAGAACAGAAAAGTCCTTTTGAACAGAAGTATTGATATTTTCTGAACAGTGGGCATGAATGCAACCAAGTTAATGGGAGAAAATCAAAGGCATAGGTGCTTTCTGTCCTGGGACTCTGATTTTTTTGATTCTTCTAATATGATAGAATCTTAATGTCGGAGAAGAAGATAGCAACTCACTCCAGTATCGTTGCCTGCAAAATTGCATGGATGGAGGAGCCTAGCAGGCTACAGTCCATGCAGTCACAAAGAGTCGGACACAACTGAGCGACTTCACTTTCACTTAACACTGGAGAAGAACTCCAACTTAAAATGCAGGAGGACCCTGCATTTTAAGGCAACTACCTTTGAACAAAGTTTTAAGTTGGAGTCTAAGCTCTATTTACATGTGAGTGGTTTAGGTGGCTAAAGCAACATTAAAATGTGCACCATCATAAATTAAGGGCATCGTAACTTACAGAGGAACCTAGGTTCTTGTCCCTTCTCCCTTGATTCAACATGGTACTCTGACCATTCTCCTGTTTTCATGAATGCACCTAGCTCATTCTGGCCCCAAGGACTGTGTAGGTTCCATTTCACATACTTGGAACCTTTTCTTAAACACAATCCATGGCTTATTCACTTAGCTCATGGCTATCACATAGCACCTATGACATATTTGTTTGTTTGCAGTAGTGTTTTTCTCTACTTTCTAAATATAGGCCCCACATGGGAAGGGGCTTTGTTTGGTTTACTGCTAAGTCCTCAAAGAACATCAGCTGAATAAATTAGGGAATTAACTCAACCAATCTGATGTAAGAACTTTCTGTGTGATGAAGGGCAAAACCATGAAAGGAAATGAAGATGTTTAGCAAACAGTTGTGAAATCAGAATTCCAACTCTCTGATCCCCTCCCTGGCTCTCTCTGATCAATCATCTTATTTGAAATATGTTATTAATTTTGTGTCATAATCTGATCCCTGATAAAATAGGCAAGATGTTTTACATAAAGTGAAGAACTGCCCCACTCAGCTCCTACCTCCTAGCCCCACCCCTCAACTCTGTAGAAGCCATTTTTCTGAGCTCAGGAAGGAGAGCTGACACGTCATCACATGTCAACAATACATTTTGTCCTGTTAAAGGCTCCAGTACACATGATGTGTGAGAGTACCCAGGACAGCCCATCAAATCATTATTTCTGCTTCCTTACACAGCACACTGCACATTAGTTCTAAAGGGGAATGGCTCATCCTTTGCCAGCACCGCCCTGCTCCCCATTGGCTGTGACTGGAGAGCATGTGGGCAACACTTGAAATGCCCAATTATCAGCAATTATCAGTTATCAGCAATTCATTTTCTGTCTCATCTTTGGAACAAGTATGATCAAAATAAATGTCTTGCTATGGCAGGGAAAGCCGTCACTTTTCCAAGAGGGCTCAGCTGAAACTCATTAGCAGGTGAACAGATTATCTTCCCCTGAGAACCGTGGTCCTGTCTCCTGACACATGTGATGCCAGGTGGAGACCAGCAGTCTTCCTCCCTTGCCCCTCTACTCCGGCCAGCCCAACAGGCTGGGGTGACTGGAACTCGTCTTTGTCCTTGGCAGCTCCCTGAGAGCATCTCCTCACTACAGTGCCTTGATTCCTGTTCATGGTATCACCACACTTTTCATCACTAAGGACTGAATCTCTCAAGTCGGGGGTTCTCAAACTTTAGAATGCTTCAGAATCACCTGGGGTTCTTTCTAAAACACAGGCACCATGTTATCCACAGATTCTGAACTAAATAGTGTGGAACAGAACCAGATAATGTTTTTAACAAGCCTCAACTCTGCCCAGATGATCTTAATGTCAGAGATCTGAAACCCTGGCAAGTCCCTCCCCACCGCCCCCCCAAACCGAGTTTTTAACTTCTCTATCCAAAACTGTATTCCTTTTATTCTCCCACCCCTGTCGCTCTCAGGATTGAGGAACATCAAAGAAAAGGGGGAACTGAAACTGAGTAGGATCTTCGAGGCCCTTTCAGGTACAAAAGCTTCTCCATGTCCCCTGTTCTTGTTTGGCCTTCCTCAAGTTTCAAAGAGGAGGCTCATGTAGTTAATGATTAGAACACCAGAGCCACAGGACTCCTCGTTCCTCCTGAAGGGATATGGATAACAATCTGGTGCATATCTTTGAGATGTTCTGCAGAAGCTAAGACCACCACCTTCCCCATCCAGTGCTTGCTGACCACAAGCAGTAGACCCCAGACTGGATGGAAATAGAAGGTGGATAATTAAGATTCTCGAAACATCACCCCGTTACCTCACCATCAACCAATCAGAAGAATGTCCATGAACTGATCACATACCCTGCGTGTGTACCCAAATGTTGCCTTTAAAAACCCTTCCCTGAAAACTATTAAGGAGTTCAGGTCTTTTGAGCACCAGCTGCCTGTTTTCCTTGCTGGTCACCCTGCAATGAATACTGTACTTTCCTTCCGTCACTAGGACGCGATGTCAGTACACTGGCTCTGCTCTGTGTTGGACAAGTGGACCTGAGTTGGGTTCTTTAACTTGTCCAAGAACCACACTTGGAAAAATACAGTTCCCTATTCATACCTGACACTTCCTTTGCTTTCTATAACAAAATGGACAGCAATTTTCAGTGATGCTTTTTCATAAATACTCTCATATCCACCCTGTTCCCATCACTTCAGTCAATGACTGTGACCCCACAATCTTCCCACTCCAACTCAGTCCTCTGCTGGCACAAAATTACCTCAGCCCTTCACTCTGATAACCTGTTTTCTCTGGTCAGAATCTTTTCTAGCTCTCCACTAGTTACAAAGTGTGAATCTTTTATCCTTTAGCCTGGTATTCAAAGCTCCAGACATGGCACGTTGAGGTCAAGGACACGCTGAGTACATGTTTATCAGCAATGTCCTTGGATGGTGACTGCCTTGCTGTTCAGTCACTAAGTCCTGTCTGACACTTTGCAACCCCATGAACTGCAGCATGCCAGGCTTCCCTCCCTTTGATATTTCCCAGAATTTGCTCAAATTCATGTTGAGTTGGTGATGCCATCCAGCCATCTCATCCTCTGTCACCCCCTTCTCCTTCTGCTCTCAATCTTTCCCAGCATCAGGGACTTTTCCAATGAGTCATCTGTGTACATCAGATAACCAAAATACTGGAGCTTCAGCTTCAGCATCAGTCCTCCCAGTGAATATTTAGGATTGATTCCCTTTAGGATTGTCTGGTTTGATCTCCTTGCTGTCCAAGGGACTCTGAAGAGTCTTCTCCAGTACCACAATTCGAAAGCATCAATTCTTCAGCGCTCAGCCTTCTTTTGGAGAAGGAAATGGCAATCCACTCCAGTATTCTCGCCTTGAGAATTCCATGGACAGAGGAGCCTGGCGGGCTGCAGTCCATGGAGTCAGAGTTGAACACGACTGAGTGACTAACACACACACACACAGCTTTCTTTATGGTCCAACTCTCACACCTGTACACGACTATTGGAAAAACCATAGCATTGACTATATGGACCTTTGTCGGTAAAGTGATGTCTCTGTTTTTTAATAAGCTGTCTAGGTTTGTCATAGCTTTTCTTCCAAGGAGCAAGCGTCTTAATTTCCTGGCTGCAGTTACTGCCCAAACACAGTGATTTTGGAGCCCAAGAAAATAAAATCTGCCACTGTTTCCACTTTTTCTGCACATATTTGCCATGAAGTGATAGAACTAGATGTCATGATCTTAGTTTTTTTGAACGTTGAGTTGTTTAGTCACTTGTTAACAATAAAAGAGGAACTGAGGACATTAAAGGTGTTTAAAATTACGGTGGCTCAAGAAAGCCCCAAGGCTCAGTAACTTTTGAGGAGGGACTTCTCACTGCTTCTCAGGACCCACCAGCTTTCCAAGCCTGCCAGAGGGAGGGACCCAAATCCTTCCTTGGAAGGTGCTCATCACAGAATGACCACTGTTCAGTCAGAAGAGAGTCTGCAATCAGAAAATCAAAGTAAGCACCAAGGGAGAAGACCACGACAGGGAAGGAACAGAAGGTGGAAAGCAGGGCAGAGAGGAAGGGGGGAGAGGGGGAGAGTGTAAGGGGCACTAAGGGTCCATGAAATTTCAGGCAGGAGGGTCTGAGCACATCAGAGGCAGGCCTCCAAGGCCCACTCCCCAGCCCTGCTAATTCTAGCTGGAGAGTACATGGAGAAGACTGGAACATACCCTTTGGTACCAGCCTCCTCCCACAGGGAGAGGGATAGAGTGCCCCCCTCTAAGATCAGTGACACCAAAGAGTCAGATGAGAAAGCTTCCTCATCCCCACTCCAATCAGAAAGCAACCCTGGCTGGTGGAGCCCTCTGTTTCTCCCCTCTCTACTTCCCCCAGTTCGGCCAAGCCCAAACCTGCTCACTTTCTGGACGCCCAACCTGCCCAAAGAATCATCTGTTGTCTACTTGAACATATTTGAATGACTGGATTATCACTATCAAAATTTAATTGAGAGTTTTAATACTGCTAAATACTATCATGGGCAAATGGAAATTATTCAAGATACTCAAAACCACCAACAAAGAAAACCACCAACAATGGTGAGGCAATGTAATTATGGTTGTGAAAAACAATTGAGAATGGGTAGGGCTTGTTTTAGGGGCATTGTGTTAGAGATAGATAACCATAGCAGGCCATTTTATAATGATGGAGCGGGTGGAAATGTGATTGCCTGTGTGGGTCTTACTGGACAGGCAGTTTGGGAATGAATCTCATCTGTCAGCAGTTATGCAACCTTGGGCAAGTCTCATCCTTTGGGACCAAATAATCTATCTGGGCCCTTTGAGCAATGACATTCCAGCACTAACTTATAAACCCCTCAAGGCCAGGGGCTGTGTCTCTCTGCATTCCCATCATCTAGCATAGTGCCCAGGGCACAGCAGAGAGGCTAAGAGCATGAACTTAGAAATTTGGTGAAAGTGGGTTTAAATCCTTCCTCTGCCACTAGCTATGTGACCTTGTACAAGTTTACTTAACCTTTCTAAGCCTCAATTTCCTTATCAGTAAGATGAAGACCAAACTATCACCTGCTTAATAGTGTTGGAAGATTAAATAAGTGAAGTGATTAGATATTCAATTGCTCATAAAGATGAATCATGAGCTATGAATAATAAAACGTTTATAGACACATTTAATCTCAGGAAAAAAAAAATCTCAGGGCTGGAATCTCCTCCCTGACATACCCACCAACTACCACCAGTTGGCATTTCAGATTTTTGAGAATGATTCCTGCTGTGTGTGTTCCCCCCTCTACCTGGGGCTATGTATGCCGTGGGTGAGCATTTTCCTCCTCAGATGCTTTAATCCTTCCTTTTTATAAGAAGAGTTCATTTCCAGACCCATCATCATTCCAGTCATTTTTTCCTAAGCATGCAATTTGTAACCTAAAGTGCTCACCTTTTATTATGCAAAGCTGTTAATTGGATTATACAATGCCCAAACTGGTTTAGTATGATTAAGGGGCTTTAGTCACTATAGCTAGTAAAAGATCTACTATCTGGAGTTTGAAAAAATTACCATCAAATCCTTTTTACACATTGCTTGGCAGGCAAGAACTGACACAGTAAAAGCTATAGCTTTCCATATGAGGCTTCAGTAAAAACTGAGAGAAACAGGTGAGATTCCTTTGTAGTACAGAACTATGGATTTTAATATTAATGCATTCATCCAGAATGGAAAGTCACTGAGCCAGAAAATTCTGTCATCACTGCCCCTCCCCTAAGCTCACTTTTGGACCACTTAAAAGCAAAACACATTGTTCTTAAGGGAGGGCACTGGAACCTCAAACAGGTCATGTCCCCACCCTAGACCACTGCTAACCCTTCCAGCCTGACCTCCTGCTATCACTGCCAAGAGCAGGCACCCAGTTAGATTTCCTCTTCCCTGTCCCCTGGCTATAACTCTTAGCTCTCCGCTTCCTGGCTATCCCCAGGAATACCATCCCCAGATCCTCTGCCTGAGCTCCAAGGACCAGTGCAAATGACATTCCAAGCATGGGAAATTTTTCTTCTCTGACTCCACCAGCCCATTGTTGTCTTGCTTCTCTGGCCCTAAAGCCAGATAGACACATGCCATTGATACATCCTCAGGTACATATGTCTTCTCTCAGGCCAAGGACCCCCAACTCCTAGCACAGGACCTTGCACACAGGTGTTTCAAAACACTTTACCACTTTATTCTTGCACCACAGGCAAGGAGAAGAAGAAAAGGCGGTAGAATAAGACAGCTTACAGAGATACTCATGACAGTTGCTCTGGCTGTGAAAAAACGGAATGGAATTTGCATCTATCAGAAAGATCGAGACTAGCTACTCCTTGTTCTTCTCAACAAAGTTAGGTCTATCTGGGCTCGGAAGGAGCCCATGGTGGAAAGATACGTTGGCTGATATTGTGAAATGCTCTTTTGGCTATTGCTTAGAAGGGAATGGCAACCCACTCCAGTACTCTTGCCTGGAAGAAAGATCAAGACTAGCTACTCCTTGTTCTTCTCAACAAAGTTAGGTCTATCTGGGCTCGGAAGGAGCCCATGGTGGAAAGATACGTTGGCTGATATTGTGAAATGCTCTTTTGGCTATTGCTTAGAAGGGAATGGCAACCCACTCCAGTACTCTTGCCTGGGAAATCCCATGGACAGAGGAGCCTGGCAGGCTACAGTCCATGGGGTTGCAGAGTCAGATACAACTGAGGACCGACACTTTCGCTTTCGCTTTTAGTACTGTTCTACTCTACACTGGAAAAACAATAGCACTGACAATTATTCCACTAGCAATACTACAGCAGGTGTGCCCTATCCATGCATTTCTGCATCTTAATGAACCCAAGTTCCAGTCTGATCCTAAGAGACTTATTTTCACTGCCTCCAAGCCCAGAGGGGAAGAGAATGGTAAAAGGACACCTGTTGGGACCCAAAGAAGAGCTAGCACAGAGATAATGTGTCAGGCCAATTCTGGCTACATAATATTTAAATGAAATCTTGTTTTCATTGGTGTCTATCTTGATTTCAACCTCTCTGCTTTACTCCATGCTTTGGATAAGGTAATCCTGCTTGGGAAAAGACCATCCATCCCCCAGCAATGGCAATGAGATAAGGAGTCAGGCACAGGGAGAGGTTGGCTGGCTCTCCCTCCCCTCTCCACAAGCAGGAGTCCCTGTCTCTTTCTCTTCGGTCTCTGCCCCCCCTTCCTCTTTCTCTTTCTCCTTCCAGCCCATGCATGTCTGTTTCTCTAATCTCTGTTTTTAAATCTATCCTTTTCTTTCCCATCCCCCACAGTCCCTGTCTCTCCTCTCTCTCCCAGTTCCAGGGTGTGTGTGTGTGTGTGTGCGTGTGTCTGTGTTTCCTCTCTCTCCCTGTTCCAGGGTGTGCGTGTGCGTGCATGTCTGTCTTTCCTCTCTCTCCCTGTTCCGGGGGCGGGGGTGGTGGGGGTGGTGGTGTGGTGTGGTGTGGTGTGGTGTGGTGTGGGGTGTGTGTGTGTGTGTGTGTGTCTCTCCTCTCTCTCCCTGTTCCAGGGTGTGCGTGTGCGTGTGTGTGCGTGTCTGTCTTTCCTCTCTCTCCCTGTTCCAGGGTGTGTGTGTGTGTGTGTCTGTTAGGTTGTGTGTGTGTGTCTGTCTTTCCTCTCTGTTAGGCTGTGTGTATCCCTCCTGTCTCTCTTCTGTTCTCCTTCTCTGTCTGCCAGGCTCCTTTCTCGAGTGACTTTTCTGTAGGACACCCGGACTGGGAGCCAGAAGACTTAGGTTCTGGTCCTGGAGCTACCATTAACTAGCTGTGTGGTTATGACCAAGTTGCTTTACATCTCTGGGACTCAATTTCCTTGACCTATAGTAGGTGAGACTGAGTGCTCTTCCAGTCCCTAGCACTTCTGAGATTTTTATCACTGAATTAAATGAAACTCAACAGATTCACGAAGCAGTTGCTATTGTAGAAACAAAGGAATCAGGCTGGGGGTTCCCAACAGTGCAAGCATCAGGGGACACCCAAGTACTACTCAAAGAAGATGTGACTAAACCCAGGCAATACTGCTGGAGGATCTACTACATGCTAGGCAGGCACTGTGCTTGCATCTCATTCAGTCCAAAAAGATAGGTATGTGATGTTTCCTATTTTAGGGGTGAGGAACCTGAAGCACCAGGAGTGGAGTCACTTACCTAAGGTCCCATGGCCCAGACTTGTCAGAGCAGGATTTAAACTCAGGCTGTCTGGCTCCAGAGCCCATGCTTTTTATCCACAATGCTATATTGCCCCAGCCATTGATGCTCATCCACAAGCTTCCCACTTAGGCTGTAGAGTAAACTTCTCTCAACCCCAAATGTGCTCAGGAGTCTTGGATCCAGACTATATGGTTAATCAATTCTCTCCTCTTTCAAGAAACCAACTCTGACTTCTTGCGCCTCGGCCTCTCCCATTAATACTTGATTGCTATGCACCTGGCTCACATGCTCAGGTAGTATGGAACTTTCTATTCTCAAGTGTGTATCTTTTGTTGCCTTTCTATCTAGGCAGGCATCTTGCCAGAACCTAGTGCAGTGCTGGGCTCCCTGCCCAAGCCCACACGTGCTGAATAGCTGATGGGCACCAAGATGCTTTGTAGCACTAATGTTATGTCCCTGAGCCCTCTGCCTGGGGCTGTAAGTTAATACCTGGGGCCCTTCAGACTTTCACAATTCCTGCATGCAGACCCCAGCTGCTCACTGGCAACTATTGAATGGGCTGGGAAGGAGGGTTAGATGGTGTTCAAGTCATAGAAGCAGAAACTGGGGTCCTCCAGTGATAATTTCAGCTCAAGTCAGCAAATATAAAAAGAACTCCAGCTTTATGCCAGACAGCTAAGAGTTGTAAGGGGCACAGAGAAGCAGCAGTCATGCCTTCTGCTCTGAAGGAGATACTGGAACAGAAGAGATAGAAAAATGCAAAATTAAAAAAATGATAAATATATAAAACTTCAATAGCACTTTGACTTTTATGTTAAATTACTTCTTATGTATGTGGATGCATGCATGCATGCCAAGTTGCTTCAGTCATGTCTGACACACTGCAACCCTATGGAATGTAGCCCACCAGGTTCCTCTGTCCATGGTATTCTCCAGGCAAGAATACTGGAGTGGGTTGCCATGCCCCCTCCTCCAGGGGATCTTCCTGACCCAGGGATCAAACTTAAGCCTTTTATTTTCCCTGCAGTGGCAGGTGGGTTTTTTACCACTAGTGCCACCTGGGAAGTATGTGTATGTATGTATGTGTGTATATATATATATATAAAGTTAAATATAATTATATAATTGTGGGAGCACAGAGAAAGGAAACTGTTTGTCCCAATCTCATTGTGAAAACTAGGACAGGCTCCTGTATGGCTTGGAGTTGGGAGACCAAAATTCGAGTTTGTCACTGGAACCACTGAGTTCATCATGTCCAGTGACCTCTGAAGGACCAGCTCAGACACTGATCAGACGCTGATGGTTGCTGGGTGTCGGGAAGCATCTGAGACCCATCACAAATCAGTAGCCCTTGTTTATCACATTCTTCTTTGCATATCTGCCCCAGTGTCAGATATTTGGTGAGAGCAAGTGGGACAATGGCTGAATGACATCATGTCTTCAGAAGTCACATTCACATGTCCAGAAAAGAACAATGGAATTAACCACCCTGGGAGATGCAGTCCTCATGGAAAATCCAAACCCCTTTACTTCTACCTCATAATCTTATTGCTTTTGTTGAGCGTCAACAATGTGTTTCACTGATAGAGGTGAACTGATAGGGTCTGCATTCCAGAAATGCTCTCATTTCTAAGAGCATGATGTAGAACAGTCACCAGTGTAGCTTTGTTTTACTTTCCCCCAGCTGTAGTGTAGATGTCAGCACGGCCACGGAAAAGTCTGATAACTGTTATTTCCAGAAAGTCTGTGTCTAGATGCTGCCCTGCTAATGGGGATGTCTTTCTCCACCCTCCTCACAGCTCTCTGCCCCTCTGCAGCATCTATGCTACACCATCCAACAACTATGAAAACAGCAGGAAGGCAATGAGCACACCAAGGAAGCTGCATAATCCATGGTACAGAAATCTCCACAAGTCACTCAAAGTTCACCGAAACAGTAACGTCCCCTCTGTGTGCCTCTGGAGGCTGGCACCTCACTCTGTCTCATTCACAGATCAACCCTGTGGTCTCCTGTGCTCAGAGATGATACACTGGTCTGAACAATTCCAGACAGCAGGAGCAGACAACTAAAGCATTTGCTTCTCCATTCCCAGCAAACCCCACAAGGGTTTCAGAGCCTGGGCCAGCACCTCAGCAGTTCCCATCTCTCCTGAGACTAAAGTGTCACCTCTGAAGACTCCTCACTGCCCTAGCTGGGGGCAGGGGCTGCAAAGGAGTTAAGGGCAGCCCAAGAATATGGGACACTTCTGGAGGCCTGTCTGCTCCTGGGACTGACTGCATGGTGGTAACCCAACACACAGAGGGTGTCACAGCCCCTGAGAGGATACCCTGCTCTCCCTCCAAACCTATCTCCTTCTCAGGGTACCCAGTGTAAGATCTCCCTAACGACAGCTGTAAGGGGAACCAACATTCCAAAGATACGTCCAGTTAGCTTTCAATTTTCTATGTATATTTCGATATACTTTTTGACTACACTTGGTCAGTATCACAGGAGGTGTGGAAGGAGAGTGAAATGCTATTTTATGTGTATAATCCTGAAATTATATAAGGTGGCCACAGAAAAAGTTTGAGAACATGAGTGCTCTCACCGTTGCCTCTTGCAGTGAACCAGCAGGGAAATGATACTAAATCTTAACTCTCATCTCTAGTTCCCAAACACCCCCTGCTCCAGCTATTAGTCCTCAGAGAAAAGCTCCCAGGGGTCCCCAAAGATACAGACAAAGGAAGTACGAGGAGAAAAGAATGGGTCATTTCATCCAAAAGAGTATTTGTGGCAAGGCTATCCTTTTATAGTTAGAAAATAACCATTTCTTTACTCTTTGTGGTAAAGAATAAAAGCTATGACTATTATAATAATGCAAGAGACAGATTAAACCAGAAGTAACCTCTAATTACAGAACACACAATTATCAACAGCCCATCTTTTAAATCTGGTTTCCCAATCAAGCTTGCCAAAGAATCCCCTAAAGGCTTTGTACCCCACCACACCCCAGCTCCAGCAGGCTACCTGCATCCCTGGTTGAGAAGCGAGCTGGCTGGGGGTCCAACCCTGACAATGCTCAGATACCCGCCCTCCCCAGACCTGTCCAGAAAGCTCATGCCTGGGGGACGGCCAAGCTTTCCCCAAAGAAAACAAAGTCATGACTGCAAAGAATTGCTGTTTCTCAGACTGAGCCTCCCCTCCCAATCCCAGGCCAGGTCTGTAAAGCTGCTTAATTGAGAAGCATCAGTGAACAAGTCTGGATGGTATAGGAGGGGGTGGGGGCTGCTGGGGGCTGGATTGCCCTCTTCGGTCCAAAAAGAACTCCAGCTTTATGCCAGACAGCTAAGAGTTGTAAGGGGCACAGAGAAGCAGCAGTCATGCCTTCTGCTCTGAAGGAGATACTGGAACAGAAGAGATAGAAAAATGCAAAATTAAAAAAATGATAAATATATAAAACTTCAATAGCACTTTGACTTTTATGTTAAATTACTTCTTATGTATGTGGATGCATGCATGCATGCCAAGTTGCTTCAGTCATGTCTGACACACTGCAACCCTATGGAATGTAGCCCACCAGGTTCCTCTGTCCATGGTATTCTCCAGGCAAGAATACTGGAGTGGGTTGCCATGCCCCCTCCTCCAGGGGATCTTCCTGACCCAGGGATCAAACTTAAGCCTTTTATTTTCCCTGCAGTGGCAGGTGGGTTTTTTACCACTAGTGCCACCTGGGAAGTATGAGTATGTATGTATGTGTGTATATATATATATAAAGTTAAATATAATTATATAATTGTGGGAGTACAGAGAAAGGAAACTGTTTGTCCCAATCTCATTGTGAAAACTAGGACAGGCTCCTGCATGGCTTGGAGTTGGGAGACCAAAATTCGAGTTTGTCACTGGAACCACTGAGTTCATCATGTCCAGTGACCTCTGAAGGACCAGCTCAGACACTGATCAGACGCTGATGGTTGCTGGGTGTCGGGAAGCATCTGAGACCCATCACAAATCAGTAGCCCTTGTTTATCACATTCTTCTTTGCATATCTGCCCCAGTGTCAGATATTTGGTGAGAGCAAGTGGGACAATGGCTGAATGACATCATGTCTTCAGAAGTCACATTCACATGTCCAGAAAAGAACAATGGAATTAACCACCCTGGGAGATGCAGTCCTCATGGAAAATCCAAACCCCTTTACTTCTACCTCATAATCTTATTGCTTTTGTTGAGCGTCAACAATGTGTTTCACTGATAGAGGTGAACTGATAGGGTCTGCATTCCACAAATGCTCTCATTTCTAAGAGCATGACGTAGAACAGTCACCAGTGTAGCTTTGTTTTACTTTCCCCCAGCTGTAGTGTAGATGTCAGCACGGCCACGGAAAAGTCTGATAACTGTTATTTCCAGAAAGTCTGTGTCTAGATGCTGCCCTGCTAATGGGGATGTCTTTCTCCACCCTCCTCACAGCTCTCTGCCCCTCTGCAGCATCTATGCTACACCATCCAACAACCATGAAAACAGCAGGAAGGCAATGAGCACACCAAGGAAGCTGCATAATCCATGGTACAGAAATCTCCATAAGTCACTCAAAGTTCACCGAAACAGTAACGTCCCCTCTGTGTGCCTCTGGAGGCTGGCACCTCACTCTGTCTCATTCACAGATCAACCCTGTGGTCTCCTGTGCTCAGAGATGATACACTGGTCTGAACAATTCCAGACAGCAGGAGCAGACAACTAAAGCATTTGCTTCTCCATTCCCAGCAAACCCCACAAGGGTTTCAGAGCCTGGGCCAGCACCTCAGCAGTTCCCATCTCTCCTGAGACTAAAGTGTCACCTCTGAAGACTCCTCACTGCCCTAGCTGGGGGCAGGGGCTGCAAAGGAGTTAAGGGCAGCCCAAGAATATGGGACACTTCTGGAGGCCTGTCTGCTCCTGGGACTGACTGCATGGTGGTAACCCAACACACAGAGGGTGTCACAGCCCCTGAGAGGATACCCTGCTCTCCCTCCAAACCTATCTCCTTCTCAGGGTACCCAGTGTAAGATCTCCCTAACGACAGCTGTAAGGGGAACCAACATTCCAAAGATACGTCCAGTTAGCTTTCAATTTTCTATGTATATTTCGATATACTTTTTGACTACACTTGGTCAGTATCACAGGAGGTGTGGAAGGAGAGTGAAATGCTATTTTATGTGTATAATCCTGAAATTATATAAGGTGGCCACAGAAAAAGTTTGAGAACATGAGTGCTCTCACCGTTGCCTCTTGCAGTGAACCAGCAGGGAAATGATACTAAATCTTAACTCTCATCTCTAGTTCCCAAACACCCCCTGCTCCAGCTATTAGTCCTCAGAGAAAAGCTCCCAGGGGTCCCCAAAGATACAGACAAAGGAAGTACGAGGAGAAAAGAATGGGTCATTTCATCCAAAAGAGTATTTGTGGCAAGGCTATCCTTTTATAGTTAGAAAATAACCATTTCTTTACTCTTTGTGGTAAAGAATAAAAGCTATGACTATTATAATAATGCAAGAGACAGATTAAACCAGAAGTAACCTCTAATTACAGAACACACAATTATCAACAGCCCATCTTTTAAATCTGGTTTCCCAATCAAGCTTCCCAAAGAATCCCCTAAAGGCTTTGTACCCCACCACACCCCAGCTCCAGCAGGCTACCTGCATCCCTGGTTGAGAAGCGAGCTGGCTGGGGGTCCAACCCTGACAATGCTCAGATACCCGCCCTCCCCAGACCTGTCCAGAAAGCTCATGCCTGGGGGACGGCCAAGCTTTCCCCAAAGAAAACAAAGTCATGACTGCAAAGAATTGCTGTTTCTCAGACTGAGCCTCCCCTCCCAATCCCAGGCCAGGTCTGTAAAGCTGCTTAATTGAGAAGCATCAGTGAACAAGTCTGGATGGTATAGGAGGGGGTGGGGGCTGCTGGGGGCTGGATTGCCCTCTTCGGTCCATGAATCAGGCATCCCCAGGCCTGATCAAGTCGGTGAGGGGCTCAGGCATGCCTGCCTGGCCTGTGGCAGATGCCGGGATGGGGGAGCCGGGTGCTACCTGCTGGACGTCCTGCTGGAAGACGCAGAGCTGCAGGCGCTGGTGGAGCCGCACCTTGCGGTGCTGCCAGATGCTCTCGAGCCGCCGCTGGTGGTGCAGCACTTCGTGCACCACATCCAGCACCTGGTGCACCGCCTTGGAGTAGTTGGCCGTGGCCGTGAGGGACTCGGAGTTCCCGGGACTCAGGGGCCGCTGCAGCACATCCAGCAGAGCTTTGCCGTCCTGGCTGACCTGTAAGACGAGAAAGCTCAAGTCGAAGGAGAAGGGGGAGGGGGCTGCAGGCACAGAGAGAGGCAAGGCAAGCTGCTGGGGCCCCTGCTGGGAACTGAGATTCCCACCCAGATTCATGACAGCTGAGGAGTGTGCCACCGGAGCTGACCCGGTGTTCAGCCTGCAGCCTGGGAGGTGCCGGTGCTGCAGCCATCGTCTTCAAGGCCCTGAATCAGTGTCTCTCTTCGAATTTCAGCTTTTTCAGGGCAAGTACTCTGCCTTGTTTCTCTCTCTCCATGCCTAGAACAGTGTCTGACACTCGGTACTTGATAAATATCTTGACTGACTCTCTAACTAGGTTAGGCAACAGAACTCCACTTTGGAAAAAAAAAAACCTGAATATAAGTTGTCACCATAAACTCCTCTGCCTCTTCCTTCCTCAGCTTCCTCTACCTAGCTCTGAACTTCTAGGTGTGTGACTAGAGGCAAGTTACTTAACCTCTTTGGGCCTCAGCTTCCTTGTGTGTGAGGCAGGGATAGTAATGGCACATAGCTCAGAGAGTTGTGGTATGGATTAAATGAATTAACACAAGCAGAGCACTTAGTTAGAACAGAACCCAGTGTGTGACTGGCTACCAAATTCTGTCTTTATCATCATCATCATTTCTCTGTCTTGCCTTTATTTCCTTGTCATTTTCTTTCTTTTATATTTATCCTTCTTTCACTCTCCTTTTATTCAACCCCCGTTTTTTATCCTGAAAGTGGTAACATCCTTGTCTTTTCAGAACATGCAGAATAAGGGAGGGACCCTTAGATTGTAGACACAACATCCATGCTCCTGGGTTCCCCAAAATTCACCCTCAGTGCTAAAATCAGTGGGGGTGACATTCCCTGTCAATCCTCACCAGATTCCTGGCAATATTTCTAGAAAGTGGCATCATCTCATTGACACTTGTGGCTCTCCAGTGCTTGGCAGAGTATCCAAGGAGCATGTGTCTTTCTAATTTACAACAGTGATTACTAGGGAATTGATAGGAATTTTAAGACCCCAAATTAATCTGGTTAACAATGAAGTCAAAGTTAACATAGAGTTAAGATAGTCTTTTCCTTTCAAAAACGTGGCAGAGGATGTGTGCTCCCACTTCTGGCCTTATGATGATGAATAGGGAGCTATTTGCTGGGCTTGCAGCTTCCCCTCCCCTACCTGCACATCCTGATAATAGCTTGGCTGGGGGTTCAGAAATACAGAGCCTGCAGTTACTCCCCTGTTGATGGAGCCACAGAAGTGCATGGGGGACTGTGGCATGATTAAGAAAGGAGAACGCACGATTAAGGTGGAGAACGCAGCTGAGAGGAGAGCGAGCCTGGCTGGAGGAAAATGACCCATTTCGATGACCAGCTCTCTCCACCCCATTCTACTGTGCTGCCTCCTACAATGTATTGCCAGGAGAGGATCTTTCTAATTTACAACAGTGATTACTAGGGAATTGATAGGAATTTTAAGACCCCAAATTAATCTGGTTAACAATGAAGTCAAAGTTAACATAGAGTTAAGATAGTCTTTTCCTTTCAAAAACGTGGCAGAGGATGTGTGCTCCCACTTCTGGCCTTATGATGATGAATAGGGAGCTATTTGCTGGGCTTGCAGCTTCCCCTCCCCTACCTGCACATCCTGATAATAGCTTGGCTGGGGGTTCAGAAATACAGAGCCTGCAGTTACTCCCCTGTTGATGGAGCCACAGAAGTGCATGGGGGACTGTGGCATGATTAAGAAAGGAGAACGCACAATTAAGGTGGAGAACGCAGCTGAGAGGAGAGCGAGCCTGGCTGGAGGAAAATGACCCATTTCGATGACCAGCTCTCTCCACCCCATTCTACTGTGCTGCCTCCTACAATGTATTGCCAGGAGAGGGAGAGAGGAAGTACCTGATCAATAATAGAGACATGGATAAGATACACATTCTGTGGCCATACCTGGGAGAGCTCTCTTCAGGGAATTCTGAGCAATGCCTGCCTTTGGGCACTGTGCTCTGTCCAGGGCTGGGTGGTTCCAGTTGGAGGGCCAAGTCCTGAAATTCAAGTCAACCCAAGTCCCAGTCCTCTGCCTCAGCCCACATGCGCAGGAGGCAGGGCAGTCCACTGCCTTCTAAAGTGGGCTTGAAGGGAGCATCTCCATCCCACAGTGCTAGGGCCCGAGAACTAATTGAGAGAAATGTCGTGTCTCTCTGTATATTATAATCACAGTCCATGAGTGTGTGAGTATAATATTACTCTCATTTATATGCTCTATTTTTATATTTTATAAAGTAAATTTAGAGATTCTTGACCTATAGGCAGAGGCACAGTTCTGTCCTGAGAGAAAGCCCTGGGCTGTGTGCATTGGAGCTGGTGAGATCAAATTTGGCTCACTAGTTCTCCTCTCTCTGACTCTTAAAATGATGAAAACTGTTACCTTTTCAGTACTTATTATTGTCAGGCACTGGGCCAAGTGGATTACACAAATTACTTTTACAACTCTTAAAACTACAGGGAGTTGTTATTACTTTCATTTCACAGAGGAAGAAAATGAGGCTTTGGGTGGTTAAGTAACTTGTTTGAGGTCACACGGGTAAGAGAAGGAACCAGGATTCAAATTTCCATTTTGACTGTGGCAAAAACTCTTATTTTCACTCAGCTGAAATTAGTTAGTTCTTTGACTTCAACAAGCACCAAACTTACTTGGGTTGATATTTATTGAAATGGAGGTTCCAGGTCCTACTTCTTGACAGTCTGATTCAGCGTGGGATGGAACCCAGGAATCTATACCTTTAACAAGCACTTCAAGTGAGTCTGAGGCAGATGGTCCAGGAACACACTTTGAGAAACAGTGCCTCCGCTGACCTCTCCCCCAAGAAAATCCATGGGCCAGATGTGAAGACCCTTCCCTCTTCTCATCCAGCTTTCCTCATCAGCCCATCTCTTCACATCCCTCAGCCGCTCCCTCAGAGTTCACATCAGTTAACAAACTTATTGGGCTGTTGTATTTACACACATGCAACTATATACTTCTTTTCTTTTACTTTAAAGGAAGTGTTTCCCCCTTAACTTGTACCATGTTCCCAGTTTTTTATTTTCTAGCAGAAGAGCTGTTTAGTTTGACTTTCACTTCCACAGCAGCTTCTCACTCCTACAAACACTTATCTCCACCCCATGGTGAGTTGTCCTCTGGACCTGCCAGTGAGGAAATTAGTACTTTTTTGATGAGCTGCTTCATAAAAGTGGTGACAAGACCTGTTCACCACCCAGAAAGCTCCAGAGGAGCACAGCCTTGCTTTCTTACAGTCCTTCCTCTGACAGTCCAGTCTTCACACACAGGGTGAGGTAGGGACATATGTATGTGTGTGCGCACACACGTACACCACCGTGGTACCTGCTGATGGCCTTTTTCTGCTTCCTGGGTGGAGACCATCATTCACAGATCAAAGATCTTAAAAGAGGTCTCCAAAAGGAGAAAAATGGCCTCTTTCCTTCTTGGTCCAACCCAGGCTATTGCACAGCTCACAGGCTGGCGCTCTTGCCACCCACGCCCATACATAGCCAGGACCCGTGGGTGTCCTGCTTGGTTCTCACCTCTGTGTAGGCCTGGGTCACCTGCTCATACAAAGACTGGTGGTGGTGGATCGCCAGCTCCAGGTCCTGCATCTCGGATGGCAGGCCACCTTCACTGCACATCTTGCACCAGGCATCCACTCCCGACAAGAACTGGAAGGAGATGCCAGCTGGGTCAGTGTGGGAGCACTGGGGGCGGGCAGTGACAGGCACGGACAGATACCTTTAAGAAGCATTTGGACCTCTGGAAGCTTTCAGAGACCACTGCAGAAGGGGGAGTTTTTTCTTTAATTTTATAAACACCAACCTCAGGAAAGAAGTAAGACCCAAATACCTATTTAGAAAGTGTAGTTTACACAGAGAAAGATGACTACTATGAAACTGCTGGGGATGGAAGCTGTCTCATGTTCAGTGGGCTATATCCACTATCAAACACACGTGTGAAAACAGCTCACGGAATTATATGTGTACATGAGAGATGTTTGACACATGACAGCCATATAACAAAATGGGATATTTACACATATGTGCTTTACAATGTGGATATCTAGCTGTGAAGAGGAGCAAAGAACGCCTCATAAAGGCCCATCCGGCACCCCAGGGAACTTGGAGAGACCATTCCTACAGGGGATGGAGATTAACACTCAGTAAGATTCCTGCTTTTGGGTCAGAACCCCAAGGGGCTGGCAGGGGGAGGGGAGGTTAAGGACAGAGTGCACTGTGTCTACAGTGACTCCTGGGATGTGATATATAGATATAGATCTTGACAGGAATCAAATTATTACTATTACTCAGCCATCAAAAAGAATTCATTTGAATCTGTTCTAATGAGATGGATGAAACTGGAACCTATTATACAGAGTGAAGTAAGCCAGAAAGAAAAACACCAATACAGTATACTGA